>JAUCBN010000020.1:17645000-18192500 GCA_035048815.1 Abelmoschus esculentus | reverse complement strand
AAGCGACCCCCGTTACAGCATTTTTTATTTCTTTTGGGAAAGCACCTGGTTTGCCGGTTGTGGGGTCATAGTAGTAGAGTCGGCCTATAAGCTTGGTTACAGCAGATATGCAGAAAAGATCATAAGCATCAGTGAAAAATCCCATTCCAGCAATAATGATTGCCTTGAAATGGTAACTCTGAGTCTTTGCATTGTCAAGAGCTTTGAAAATGGCTTGGCCTCCTTCTGCCATGCCCAAAATAATTTCTTAAAAGGCTGATTATGAGACAGTGGTGTGCTCATGGTGAAAGGGATTCTATGACTAATTTATGGAGTTGGGTATGCTCAGAAAAAAAAAAGTGTAGGCTTGTCTTGTTTCGGACATCGAAATGTGTCAATTCCAGGCACAAGAAATTCCCTTTGTAGTTAACGTATCATATTGTTTGAATAATGGCCTTGACAACAAGAGACAATTTGGTATCTAGGAATCATAAATCACCAACTTCTTCCGTGAATATTCCTTGTTATTGTAGATGATGAATATAAAAGTTAAAGCCAAGATAAGATTGTGCTAGCTGTTATAAATCAAAATGAGCATTATTAGCTGTTTTTTTCAGACTATCCCTTCACTTGTCTGTGACTGCCTGCGGATCCTCCAAAGTTTGCTTTGTTGATTCCGCCGTCACTGACAATGAATCCAATAGGACGCTTCCAACACCTAATGTCATATATTATCAGATTTATCACTCTGGAATTGAAATTATTTCCTCATAGATCCTTAAGCTAGACAGCTGCTGAAATAGTGGTGCCATTTAAGCAATGGAGATGCCAGCAAGAATATTGTGTCTGCACGGCTTCTTAGTAATTTCTCTTCTGTTTTCTGACACTAATGCAGGTTTCTCCCTCTCTTTTTCTGTGTATGAGTGTCATTCTATTCAATAGACTGCAAAAAACTAATACTGTCATGACAAACTGACCAACAAGGCACTACCATTTCCTTGGGTTGCGTTGCATCGGCTTGTCCTCACTACGCCGGTGCAATGTGATGCAAGAAAGCTTCAACTCTATGTTGGCCGACAAGTTGTATAACACAGACAGAGAGAATTAACAAATGCAGTTCCGTGTATTACATTTGCAGATGCAAAAATCAAGCAAGTAACAGACCCTACGGGAAATGTGAATTTAAGTCCATTTCAACAGTGGTTAAGCGCTTATGAATGCCTGCAAAACGTAATTCTCACATATTGTTTTTGTTTCAATTCTATCTTCCACAGTTTCCTAGTTTCTAATGACATATTTCTTGTGTGAAATGCTTGTAACGTATTTCACAGAAATCACAAAGTTGTTCGGACGAATATACGCTAACCGAGGCCGGATGGCTGAATGTAACCTCAGACGAGACAGCAGATTTTTGTAAAGCTGGTGGATGTGGAGAACATACCGAAGCAGTATTGACTTGCATTCACCATGTTAAGAGAGACTATAAGTTCATCAACAAGGCTACAGTATGGGACCTCAATTACACAATCACACATGGATGTAGTTATGGTAATTGAGTTTTGCCTTTGGTATCTCACAAGAGTAGTAGTAATAGTACAACATTGAGTGAGTTTCTACGTATATAAATATAAAACTTAGATGCTGGTTTTATGCCTTATTTTGTAGGATTCAATGGAACCACCTATATCAGCAATGCCAGAAGGAGAATCCAGAGCCCAATTGCAGTATTAGTTTCGATTTTAGCAGCGATGCTACGTTCGAATTTGGATGATTGGCGTAATTAGCTAGCTCTCCATACGAATGTTACACTTAATATTTTCTGTGATTGATGCTTGCTGTATTTCAAATAAAAGAGAAATACAAAGCATTGTTAATCTTTTAATATGGATGTGAACCTTTTTGTGTTGATTTTAGCTAACTCATCCCTACTAAGAGACATCATTTCTTTTGGTTTCTCAATGCAATGTTAACCATTTTGATTGATGTTAGGCAAGTTCCCCAATATTATTGATATTGAATGAAGGATGAGATTTTCATCAGTTGAGAGTACTGAATAAATTTGTAATTCAAATTCATGGAAATTTGGAAATATTTATTTCCCATCAAACGAGGAACAAATAAGCTTATTGTCCTAAGCAACCTTAAGAAGGACGAGAGAATTGAAAATTTGGTTTTGAGTCCATAGATCTGAAGTATTATTACAAATCATGGTGTTTGGATGTTTGGTTCTGCATCTGAGGATGTTCGAGTCTTGTATTCAGATTGTCGAATGTCCTCTATCATTCTTACCACTTCATTCATTGCGGGACGCATTTCCGGTGTTTTCGTCACACATGCTAGTGCAATCTGAAGCATTTGTACCATCTCCTCTAGGAAATCTTGGAACATCAACAGTTCCACATCGAAGACTTCAGCAGTCCATTCCTCCCGCACGATAGAATGGACCCATCTTGGAAGATCTACCACACCATCATGACCCGAAGGCTGGAGGGGAGATTTTGCAGTCAGCATTTCCAGGAGGAGCACACCAAAGCTATAAACATCTGACTTTTGAGTAACTTTGAGTGATTCAATGACTTCTAGAGCATGATATCCAACGATACGAGACATGGTTACAGGAGCATTCATTAGAGAAGCCAAACAAACATCAGAGACACAAGCCTCAAGTTCATTGCTGAGGAGGATGTTCGAGGACTTGATGTTTCCATGGATGCATTTACCACTACCCTCCGCATGAATGTGCTCAATTCCTCTAGCAGTCCCGAGAGCAATCTTCATTCTTGAATCCCAGTCCATTGGAATTCTTTCCGCCGTGGTCCTGTTTCCTATCATTGATGGAAACTGATTATTAATGGAAAAAGATGACTGAAACAGATTAAGAGAATTAATTATAAGATTTTGGAGAAAATAATCACTTCAATGATGTTGCAATGGAGTGGAGATAAGCAATTGCATACCATGCAGGAGTGAGAACAAGCTGCCTGCTGGCATGTAGTCATAGACTATCAGCTTTTCGTTTTTTGAATAGAAGTAACCACGGATCGGCATAACATTTGGATGCCGTCCGACCATCTCCATAACTTCCATTTGTACCTCAAACTCCCTTTTCCCAAATGCAAATTCCTTCAATCTTTTCACCACTACTTGTGTCCCTTCCTCCAATGCAGCTTTATATGTGGTTCCATAACTTCCCTTACCAAGAATCTCAGCCGAAGCCTTCAACAAATCCTCAAGATCGAAGTTGTAAGAGCATCCTTCAAAGAAGAACAACTTGTTCTTTTCAGCTTCCTGTACTCCACTTCCGAAATCTCGAGCCTCCGCCTCATGCTTTCCGCCTCCACAGATTTTTCTCTTCAGCATGCCATTGCTCCCACTATTCGCCTTCTTCAAACAGCGTATAAAGACGGCTACTAGCAGCATAAACAGAAATGCTAAGCCCACGCTAACCATTGCAATGATAGAGCCAACACTTTGTTTGTTTGTGGAAGTAGCATGTGGACTTGGAGAAGGAGAAGCTGAAGAGGGCAATTGAGAGCAAAGCTTTAGAGGCGAACCACACAACAACGGATTCCCAATGAATGAAGAAGAAGGAAATCTTTTGAGGGAATTCGGTATCGAGCCATTCAAATCATTGAAGCTGAAATTTAGAACTTGGAGACTTGGGAGATCAAGGTCAAGAATAGGTCCAGATATGGAGTTATATTGGAGATTCAGAATATTAAGTTGTTTCAGATTCCGAACTGTGATAGGAATGGTTCCAGTGAATGAGTTGTAGGAGAAATCTAGTACATTCAACCCGGAGGAAAGCGAGGTGGGGAAGGCACCAGAGAAGTTGTTATGTTGGAGGAATAGGCAATTGAGAGAAGGAATGGAAGGGATATCAGAAGGAAGATTTCCATAGAGGTTGTTGGAACGAAGGCTAAGGATGGTAAGAGCACTAAGTTCTCCTATGGTATTGGATGGAATGGAGCCTGAAAGTCCGAAACCGGGAAGCCATATGGCAATGACACGGCTTGCATTTAAGTTGCAAGTTATACCAACCCAAGACTTACAAACTGAGGTAGTTTCATTCCAGTTCAGTTGCCGGGCATGTGGCACAGCAGCAGCAAAGGCAAGGAGGGCTTTCCTGTCAGAATTCAGGTCTGCTACTACTTGGGAGAATGTACATAGAAGCAACTCTAGGAAAAGGAAAGTAAGCAAGGTAACCAAGTGCTTGAACTTCATGGATGTTTGTTAAGTGGGAAGATTAGGCAAATATGGCAGACAGATTTGGTAGTAAATGCTGCTTTCCTGGTTCAGGTATAGGAAACAAGTTGGGACTATAAACAATGCAGCCCTGCCTGCCAAACTTAAAGGTGTTAAAGCAAATTATGCAGTCATTGTTGAGGGTTTTAGCACAATCCTAGCTTGTGGCTTTATGCAGAATTTGGGATTCTAAAATCAAGCATGTACAGCAAATTGGTAGCAAAAGAATCCAATGGAGAAAAAAGAGGAAAAAGCAAAAGTTGTATTACTCTTTGTTGAATAAAGAGAATGCATTTATTTATATCTTTAACACACCGTAGATTTAGGTGTTGCCACCAAATAATGCAGTACCTCTCGATTTTCATTAGGATTTAGGAAGATGATTAGTTTCGGTTTCATTGACTGATGGAAGTCGGAACAAATTTATGGTGGGAAATAGAGCGTATATAATCACAATATCCGTAATCATTATGTCTCTAATAATATTTATTATAGCAAAATTTACGACTATAATATTTATAATGACCACAATAATATATTTTATTTCTGTAATTAAAATAAATATAACACAATTAAAAATATGATTGTAATTATAAGTTAAAATATAACATAATACAATCCGATTAAAATTTAGAAGTTGGACAAGAAAGCTCACTGGGAAACAACACTTACCGGGAGGTTGTTGCACTTTCCTTGTAAGTAATGCATAATAAGTTTGATTTAATTAAAATCAGTTAATATTTAATTTAATTTAAGATTTTATCAAGTTAAATCGAATAAAATTTAAATTCATAAAAAAATTTATTATTTTTTATGTATTTTATTTTTAAGTTTTTATGATTACCTTAAAAAATTTAGTTTCAAAATTTCAAAACATTACATATTTTTCGAGAATTAAATAAATTAATTTATATTAACAAAATTAAAATTTTAATGTGATTCACTCCTTTATTATTATTAAAAAAATAAAAATCTCACTTTCATATTAATTTTACCTCTAATTCAATCATAATAAATTTATTTATTATTTTTTTTAAACCACACGTTTTATTTATATTAAATTCTAATAGTATCACTAAATTTTATTTATATTAAATAAAATAAAATTTTAATAAATTTAACTAACAATAATATATTTTAACAAACATAAATTAAGCAAAATTTTATTAAATTTAATAAATAAGTCAAATCAAACAAGTCGAGTAATACTCAGCACAAGATCAATTCACTCAATCAATACCCTAAATTAGTCGGTATCACAATGGAAAATTATATCATGGGTCAGTCTCACCACCTGTCCATGGGACCAACCAATAAAATCTTTCCATTTCATCAATTTTTCCATGTCATAATTTTTTCCCAAGTGAATCTTCACTTGGAAAATTAAAAAATAATGAGATGAACAGTTTCTATTAGTTGATCCATGGATAACGTGGTGGGACTGACTGGTAAGACTGACCCATGATATAATTTCTCGTATCACAATGGTAAAATAATAGTAAAATAATAATAAAATGAAACTGAAATGAAATTCTTGCCTTCAAACAAACAAGGAAATGATAGTACGTGCAATTCCATAAACGAACTTGGCGTCATAGTCTGAATACTGAAAAACAAACCAAAACACTAGCATTCTGAGCCTCAATAACATCTTTTCAACTTTGGAAAAATACACAACTGTAGTAAACTTAACAAAGAGTTCAACTAAAGCTTTTGGAGAGCACTTCAAATTTCTTTTCTAGATAGTCCAGATTTCTAAGTTGATGCTTCTAGAAAAGCTCTTCCAGGTTGACGATTGGCCAAAGGTCCATGACATCCAAGAAGCTGTGCATGTAACAAATAACACTTTAGAAACCCAGTATTCATACATGGCCATATCTACCATGAAAATAGCAATTCGAATGTATAGTAAACACAATAACCAAACAGAAAATATCAAGCCCCATCAAAGGAAGAGCTACGAGTAGCTATATAATGTATTAAACACAGATTACAGGGAATAAATCATTGGCAAAAACAGTGATTGAGGGTGTATATCTATGGCATTGTACTACCTTTGCATTCACACCATCTGGCACAATCCTGTTCTCAGATTTCCACCTCAGATAATCAGCACGGTTGAACTTGGTGAATCCCCTGACAAAGACAATAATAGCAGAATGATATTATAACATATTTCCATAGCATGGGTGAGATGATGTTGCAAATATATCCAGAATATATATATATATTAAAAAAACATAGAGCAAACATCGTATTTTCAGTGTAAGAAACAGAAATGTGTACCACTTCCTGCTAACAATGATCTTTTGACGACCAGGAAACTTGAACTTTGCCCGGCGGAGGGCCTCTTGTGCATGGTGGCTGTTGCTGTCCTTGCAACGAACTGAAAGCAAAACTTGACCAATGTCAACTCTTGCACATGTTCCTTGAGGTTTCCCAAAAGCACCCCTCATTCCAGTCTGAAGCCTATCAGCCCCAGCACATGAAAGCATCTTGTTAATCCGCAGTACATGGAATGGATGAACCCTCACCCTCAAGTGGAAAGCATCCTTCCCGGCAAATTTAGCCATGTACTTGTTGCAAGCAATTCGAGCAGCCTCCAGTGCCTCGCTTGAGACATTCTCTTTCTCCCAACTAACAAGATGGACACAGAAAGGAAACTCATCAACACCTTTCTTCTTCATCCCAACATCGTAAATTCTGATCTTCGGATCCGGGACACCACGGCAGTATCGAGATTTTGGATATGGCTTGTTCTTGATTTGACGGTAACACCTTGCGGGTCCTATAAGGAAGAATTTCAAGTATGACACTCAAAGACGATGCTTTATATAACGCATCCATTAGGGAAAAAAGCTAATCCCTAGCAGATATACCCAATATATTTGAAAAACATTTGCAAGCAACTAACTCAGTCAGACATGGAAAACAGAACCTAATTACAAAAGCTATTGCCTGGTATTTAGCATACAATCAAAAGAGTGCTGCAAATCTAAAGACTAATCGTAGGAAATGAAGTACGAAAAATGAAAGGAACGCAAACAGCATCCAAAGTTTTTAATAATAGAAACATCGACAAACATAAGAATAATTGAGATTAAAGAAGCAAAGATTTGAAGAACAACTGTAATGGAAAGATGCAAACTTACTTCTCCCCATGTCGTCTGGTCTTGAGAATACGAGAACTGCGACGATTCGAATGAAGCAAGAAAACCCTAGGCGTCTCTATATATTCATTTCAACGTCAAGACATGGGCTTCCGCTTAGCCCACTAACCCAAGTAAATAGCTCAAACCCTAATTCTGTCTTATTCTCATGTTCAGCAACAATTTCAATTAATTTATTGGTTAAAATACGCTTCAAGTCCTTCACACTTTATTTTTATTTTCATGGGTTTAGTTCTTTATTTTTTTACTAAAATATTCAAGTATAATTGTTAACGTCGTTAAATTTTACTTTTAAATTCAAGTTTGTTTCAACATTTTTGTAATTACATGGCTTTCAAGTTAGTGTTTTCTTTATTTTAAAATGTCACATGAATAAATTTAACGGAGTAAATTTAACAGAATTTACAATTGGACTTTAATTCTTAAATATGAAAAGTAGATGAACAAAATTCATAAAATTAAAAAAAGGAGAACTAGATTCCAAATGATAATTATGACCACAAATGAGGAGAAAAAAATCCATCACCACTAATTTGCATACACAATATTGCAAAGCAAATCGGCAAATTTATTTTAACCAAAAAAATGATGGTAATGTTCCAATTTCATCATCCCATGTCCACAGCTAAACAGACCAACTCAGGATCCAAGTCCCAACCAAGATACATGGTTTGTCATTGCTGGAAACAGTAGTAAAATAGCATCTAGATTATAAAATCTCTTGAATTTCTTCTCATAAAACGGAGGCTTCCCAATGGGTCAATACCTGTGCTCCAGCTTCTCTTTTTCCTTGTAATTTTGGACATACCTGCACCCATGTGTACAGACAAAGGAAATACATGTAAAGCAAGTACACGTGCTTAACCAAATGTGGATTCTGTGCATATGTATACTTTTGTGTTTTTTTCAGAGCAGGCTCAAGTGGAGCTCAGTATTCATAGCAAAAAATCCTTGTTACTTGGAGTCTTGGACTTAAGGGTATGTGTTGGATATGGATATATTTCTGATACAGAAATGCTCATTCTTTTCTAAATTTTGTATGATCATCTATGTCCAAACATGTATAGGACAAATACTTTAACAAAAAAAAAAAAAATTCAGGTAACATATCAAAATACTTCCAAGTCAAGCTGCTAATATTGATCAAATTGCATACCATGGATGAGCAAGATCAATCCATTCCTCTACATAATAAGAGATGATCAGAGGGGGAAAGATCTCATGAAACAGTAATATTCATATGTTCCAAGGGATACATACTCAAATATAAACAATGATTTACAATAAATAGCAAAAAGGATTTAGTTTCAATTACACACACACAAGTATGATTGTATGATTGTGCATATGTATTGCTCTTCTTGTTTTCCACTTTTTCCTTCAAGAAGGAGACCTACAACTAAAGATGCAGAGCATGGATGGACCAAGGGATACTGTGGGCAGTCACAACACTTAAAATTTTTAAATTACCCTATAATTTAGATACTCCCTTTGTATTTTATATGGACAATCTAATTTCGCACCTTTAAAATTTTGTAATTTCTCACCTCTACATTTTTCATATATCTTCCAAATAGTTTGCAACCCTGTAAGAAATCCTGCATCCGTCCCTGATGTGGAGTTAAGTATTTAATATCTTATTATCAAAAGGAGTTGGCTAAATTTCACAGGAAAGGCGTGTTCCTAGGTTTGGAAAACAAGTGAAAATTAATCTGATATTTATACATATGATCAAACATAGACTCAAAAGTATTGGCCCATTTTTTGAGCTTTCTTTATTCGAGTTTGACATTGAGCAGATTTATTAGAGCAATAAATTGAATAGATAGATCACAGGTATGATGAGAAATCGGGGGATAAAAAGGGAGAGAAATTACGTGTAGGTTCCGACGAGAGGTGTGAGGAGGAGGGTAGCGCTGATCCAATTCTCGGAGACCTTGTGTGTAATCTTGGATGGCAGATCCTTCCATAGTCCGCTCATTATCTTCTGCTGGAATGGCGACAAAGCGTATACCACCGCCCTCATCTTCACCGGCTGCTTTCCCATTCTTCTTTTCTTTGTTTCTTCGATTGACGGCCAACCTATCTGAAGAATTCCCAAACTCTGGAGTGTGAAGTGTGAACATAAATTGAAACAAAAGGCCCTTAGAATTGGGCTAATGTTCGGCCCAATTTTCTTTGCGTTCTAGCTTTCTGTTTTGCTCCATGTTGACCTCCAACCGCCAACCGCCAATGTAATGACGTGGCATATTCATATAAAAATCACCTACCTACTTGAAACTACCAAAAATAAATAAAAAAATATTATTTAATTTGCCGATAAGAAGAGATGATGACGTAAAAATAATAAAAAAGAAAATATTATATCAGCAATTCTATTAATTTTTAATAGAATAAACCAAAACAGGAAAAAAAAAAAATTTAATGACCACTAATGTAGTTTTCCCTAAATCACCGTTCTATCTTTCTATCAAGTTGTGTTTTTCATTCTGTCCGGAATCTCCTTGCGCTTAACTTCAAAGGAAAATATGAAGATCTTTGAGATTCCTTGCTTAGAAGACAACTACTCGTATCTGTGAGTTTGGTTTTTGTTTTTATTTTTATTTCGTTTTTTGTTCTTGTTTGTTGATTGATGAATTGTTGAATTTATTTTATTTTTTTAATCTACAAAAGGGTCATTGATGAAAGCACAAAAGAGGCGGCAGTGGTGGATCCTGTGGAGGCGGAGAAGGTGGTTGAAGCGGCAAATCAGCATGGAGTTGTCATCAAGTTGGTTCTGACCACTCATCACCACTGGTAATCACTGTGCTTTTCCTTTTGATTTCCTAATTTCTGAAAAATTTAAGATTAACTGCTTCTTTATAAATATTAAGCCTAGAACTAGAAGAATTCAGGTTGGTAAATCTTTGTTTTCTTTGCTTTGTTTTGCTTTTCAATCCAATGTGCAGGGATCACGCTGGTGGAAATGATAAGATAAAGCAATTGGTGCCTGGAATTAAGGTATATGGCGGTTCCCTTGATAATGTTAGGGGTTGCACTCATCAGCTCCAAAACGGCGATACCTTGTCCCTTGGCTCTGATCTCAAAATTTTGGCTCTTCACACTCCTTGGTATTCTTTACTCTTCTCTTCTCCACTATTCCAAACCCTCGTTGTTTGTTATATTTACCTGCGTGTGCTTGTGTTTGCCACTGTCTGCATAGCTTGCTTCTCTTTCTGTCTATATCTCAGTTTTTGCTCTGACCCTCTCTTCCTCTTGTCAGCCATACCAAGGGTCACATTAGTTACTACATCACTGGCAAAGAGGCAGAGGACCCTGCTGTTTTTACTGGAGATACCCTTGTAAGTTTGGACCTATATCTTTCTTTTTCCTTTATATGCGTTCATACATACACACAGCTAGGGATGGAGCCAGGATTTAGGGACTAGGGTTGATGGGGGCAAAACATAAATGTTTAGAAGTAGGGGCATAAAAAAACAATTTAAAAAAATTAAATAGGGGGACAAAAGTGAAAAAAAAGTCTTCGGGGGTTTCGTCCCTGCTCACAGACACTGACATAGACACACACTATATATATTTGTAGTTGCGTTTTACTGTTTAGTTGATTTGATTGAAGCTCATTCATGTCCAAAACAACCTTTCTGTTTTTCTGGGTTAAGTTTTTAAGTTATAGAGTTCTTCAATAAATGATGCTAATTCCATCTTTCCCTCGACTATTATTCCGGCAAGTTGATTTTGGTTGTTTTTTAAGTTCTGCTTGTTGGGATCTCACCTTGTTGACTTTTAGGCATAAAGCTCTATCCCTTACCAAAAAGGCTTTTTGATGGTTAGGAGGTGGATCTTTTTACATTGTCTTTTGTTTACTTCTGTCAATTTGATGGATCTTGACTCTGGAAATAAGTAGTCTTTTCTCATCGTATAGTTCATTGCTGGTTGCGGGAAGTTTTTTGAAGGCACAGCCGAACAGATGTATCAATCACTCTGTGTAACATTGGGTTCACTGCCAAAGCCAACTCGTGTCTTCTGTGGCCATGAGGTACTGAGATTCACCCTTTCCCATTTTTTCGTCCATCTCTGTAGTCTATGCCTGATTGTTTGAGATATTCATAACGTAGGCTGAGCTTTGATTTTTCCATGTATGAAGTGCTCATGTGTAGGGCCGTAGGCTACTTTTTCTGTAAGCTCAATGTACTTTTTAGCTTTGATTATACAATTGAAGTACCAAATAATCTGTTTCTTCTTTTGTAATGTGGACATCTGGTTGTCAGCATCCCGTGTACACAAAGGTCTAAACTAAGGAAAATTTTCTGGTTTTATATTTCGGCATAAAGTAATGTTTTATGATTAGTTCATATAGTTAAATTCCAAGTTTTTCTTTGAAGGATTAAGTTTGGAAAACCATGTTATAATGACCGTACGAGTCATATATAAGATTTGCTGTTGCAGAGATTCCGGGATTCCGAAAGCTTTTGTTTTGTTCTCATCTTGTTATAATTTGACAGTAGATGGTTTATGTTGTCTGAGCATGTAGCCAGCTTATGGATCTTGTACTGCATGTTCTACTTCATTTTGGACATCTCTTATGGTTGCTTTTGTTTTAGTTTTTATGTATTTTTTATCAGATAAGAGGGCCATATTTCCTGTTTCGCATAAGAATTGCTAGCTAGCTATATTGTTAACAATTATTATAGCACCACATATAATTGAAATTTGAGTTAATCTAGCGTACAAGCCTACAAGGTAAATGTATGCTCTTAAACTAGAAAACTAGCCAGGACTGTTGCATCTTAAAGATACAGATGTACTTGCAGTCTGGGGAATGTGAATGCCTATTATATTCAAGATTAGCCAGTTGTGTTGAAAAAGTCTTGTAAACTTTGGACTGAGATGGATACTCCAAAATTTCTTTTGATGTTTGTTACATCTGGGTTTCCGGATTACTTTGTTTTTGCTGCACTGGCTGTTTTTTCAGAAAATTATTAAGAATGCTTAGGCTTATGTTTCTCTGGTACAAGTGGAGAATTTGTTACACCTTAAAAGAACTTTTGGTTGCAATTAATATTAGTTTTGCTATATGTCTAGTGATTTCTGAAGATTGATGAAATTTTTTTGACCTTTGTTTCTCTAGTACACTGTGAAGAACCTGCAATTTGCATTGACAGTTGAGCCAAAAAATGCAAGGATACAGCAGAAGTTAACATGGGCTAATGGTCAGAGACAAGCAGGTTTACCCACCATCCCCTCAACCATCGAGGAAGAAATGGAGACAAATCCATTTATGCGAGTTGACCTACCCGAACTTCAGGTTTACTCCATGCCATAAAATTCACCTTTTAAGCAGTTCATTCTGTCATTTTGACGTAGTCTCAAGATCTTGTTATTGCTTATTCTTCTTATTTGATTGTTTTTAGACCATTTTGCACTGGTCTGTCAATTGGTCTTTAGCATTATACAAGATTTCCATTTCTCATGTGGAAATTTATATGATTTGCAGGGGAGCATCGGTTGCCAGTCTCCTGTTGAAGCACTCAGGGAAATAAGGCGGCTGAAGGACAATTGGCGAGGCTGATTACGGAGATGTCTGGGCCTCAACACAGTATTACCTACAAAGGAAGAAAATGAAAATGACTCATCATATTCCTTTTTTTTTTTTCTGTTGTTAAGAATAAGAAAAATAAATGTGGGTGTGCTGCTGGAAGGGGTTTGTAAGTTCTCGTCTGTTTTCAAATTCAATAGTGTTTTGTACTTTGCAGAAACTTTTACCAATCATGTTTTGCATTGTTGTCCAACTGTTTTATCTGTTGCTATCTTCTTGATTGCTTGTTTTCAGTAAATAATCGTATGACGAGTGGGATTTGCTCTCTTCTGTGCTGCTTGATTGATTGCTCGATTATCTTCTGTTTCTTTTGTTGTCTTTTCCTCTTTCTTCTTTGTTGAAGAGTGAGCTTTACCATTTCCATTCCACAGAACAAACAATCATTACCCCTAGCTACCCAAAAAAGGTGGAAATTGATAACACAGATCAGATTATAAGGTAGGAAACGAGAGTGAATTTCCCATGTTAACAGAAGGAAAGGATTATTATATTGTAGTACATGTATGTATTTATGTGTAGTGTTAGAAAAATTGTAGTGGATAGTTAAGAAGAGCTAGTGAGCTGAATTATTAATTGCCTTAAATCATGGTAGTTTGAAGAAGGATTTTTGTTCAGGTTGCATTAGAAAAGTTCCTTTCAGCATCAAAGGGGGTGATGGTGATGCTCGAGTGGTCTCCACCTAGCCACTATGTACGATGCCGAGCAGAGGTTACAGCTTATAGTGAACAAAAAAAGGACTTCCTTTTGCCACTTGGATTTCTGTACATTTTCAGACCTATAGGGAACAGATGTTCATATTTTAGTTTTAAATATGCTATGAGCAATATATGAACTGTTGTGCACCAGCACCACTCAAATCAGTAGTATGGATTATATTTTAATTTTACATAAAAGTCTACACAACTATATTCATCGATTTATCTTTATCAAGCTTTGCCTCCATAGCCATAGGACAGGAGCCAGAAAGAACTCAGCAGTACAACTGTCAACAGAAAGATAACCACTTCATCGCCGGAACTAATCTTGAACAAACTATCCAACAACTGATGGATATGGGTGGTGGCAACTGGGACAAGGGAACAGTAATTGGTGCCCTTCAAGCTGCTTATAACGATCCGGATAGAGCAGTGGATTATCTTCAGGGGATTTCTGAATCAGCAGAAGTGGCTGTGCCGATGGCTCGTTTTCATGCAAGTCAGACTAAAGAAACTGGTGCAACTCCTGTTTCAGGCCCCCCTAATTCATCGCCTTTTAATATGTTTCCTAAGCTAAAACCTTAGAGGCTTTAACTTTTGAAGTACTTGAGACAAATTCAGCCCATGCTACAGGAGCTTGGGAAGTACAACACTCAGCTCTTGAGACAAATTCGGGAGCACCACGCAGAATTTCTTCGGCTAATAAAATCACATCTCCAAAATATTAACGGAATAAAATTTTAAACACATATTTCAACAACAAAAAAATACTGTGTACTTATCTCAAAAAATATATAGTTTAAGTACTTAGTTTAAAAAATAACGATATTACTTTAAAATACTAACAAAATATAACTTTAAAAATTTATTTCAATAAAAAAATATTAAGCACATTTTTAAATAAAAAATATAATTTAAACATTTATTTTAAATATATATAATTAAATACTTATTTATAAGTAAAGTCAATTAAAAAAATAATAAAATTTAAAATTTGTTGAAAACACTAAATACTAGTGTTTTGGATAATATTTTACATTGATTTTTTCCCGTAATTATAAGTCCACTATGTGTTGTTTATGATGTTAATTGCTCCTTGGAACTTGAAATCTATTTACGGATAACGTTATATAATATCTTATTTTATTTCTAGTTTCGTGTAATGAAATATTGGTTAAAAAACTCGACGAGTGATTCTATCAATAAAGGGGGTGTTTCACTCGAGTAATTTAACTTTAAATAATTTAATTTATGAGTATATAAATTTATTTACATTCGAAATTAAATATAAATATTAATTTTTACTCGAATGAAGATATGTTTAGTATATATATATTGTTATGTTGATGAATATTTAAATATTTAAAAAATATAACAAAATTATTTAGAGTCATAAGCAAGTGGTCCCTAGAAACTTTAGCGGTTGTAGTTACATAACTACATCTCGCTGGTAACCATTTGATATTTGTCGAAAACCAACATTAGTGTTTGGTTTTAAGCAATCTTGCCATTGGTATCTGATATTTATTTTAAATTTATTTATTTTTAATTATAGTATTTATTTTAAATTAATTTTTAAATTTTTGAGAATTTGATTGTTAATCTAAATTAATTTATAAATTTTTGAATATTTTATCTTTATCATTAAATTAGCTAAATATATTTTAATTATGAATGCGTATGAGTTATATTTTTAGTCCACAAGAAAATAAATACTCTAATCTGGCTCAAACGTTTTTTTAAAAAAATATTTGATTCAACTTAAAAATAAAGTATAATAAGCAACTTTTTGACTCCACCTATAAAAAAATAATTTTAAAAACTTAATTGTAAAACATAGATTTAAGGATTTAATCATAAAAAATATAATTTTAAGCACTAAATTATAAATAAAAATTTAAAATTTAAGATATAATCATAAAAAATAAATATAAAAAATATTATTATAAATATTTTATTTTTTTTAAAAATTACATAATTAATTTTAGATTGTAAAAGAATAAAATATTTTTAACTTTAAATCTCAATATGACTTCACTTTTAATAAAAACTCGATTTAAATTTATTTTTTAATTAAAAAATAGATATAATCAAGTTATATTGGATTAAAATCTTTAGATCAAGTAAAATAATTATATTTAATTTTATATTAATAAAACTGTTATAAAAATAATTAATTATAATAAAATATTAAAGTTTATTCTAAATTTTGGGATTAATTTAAAATAAAAAATATATTTTAGAGATAAAATTAAAATATATAAAAGTTCAGGACCTCGTTCTGCCTTCTTGCTGTCTTCCTTTGTATATCCTCCTCTGGCTCGCCGTCCGCGGCCAACAGCGCTCCAAGCCAACGATAATTTCTTCTTTCATGGTGGTGCCGAACTGTTATCATCTTCAAGGTTTCGAAAGAGAAGAATGGACTCGTTCATCTCCTCAGCTCTGGAAGAAATATGCTTTTACGGCCAAGTAGGTATTTCTCTTTCCTCTCTCTGCACCAAAATCGGTATCCCTCCTTCTCTCAAACCCTCCCTTTGGAAAAATCTACTCTCCATCCCCGTTCTACTGTTCAAGGCGTCAAACGCCGAGTTTCTTAACCCTACCGATGCCTCCATTCAATGCGCTGAAGTTGCCGAGAAACTCGATATTATAATCTTGGCTCATGAAACGCTTAGAAATAATTTCGTTGGACTTTATGATGACAATGTTCAAATCTCCTCTCGACAACGTCGCACTCTTGAGAGACTTGCTATTGCTAGGTTTGGCTTCCCTTGCTTATCTGTTTTTCGTTTTGAAATCTTTTCAAGTATCTTGTTGATACATGCATGAGCCCTAACATCACTTGTGTTTATATGTTTCTAAAGATAGCTTTAAAAGCTTAGATTTTCATCTGATTGATTATACAAATTGTGAGAATAAAATGCACATGCTACGCATAAATTACTTTACATTTGAAATTCTCAAAGTACTAGTTTTTAACGTTCACCGTTAAATAAGCATCAGCCATGGAGACTTGTATTTACATTGTCTTGGTCAAACTAATAAGCTAACAGATTACTCCGATTAATAACCATGGAATTCAAAATTCAGTGTATTGCAACTATATACACCCTTTTAACTATTAGCTATGTTATCTGATTGTTATAGTAATGCAGCTTGAAGTGAAAGTCTTATTCCTTCTCACCGAAACTACAATTTTAGAAATGTTTGAAGTGAAATAGGTTATTAATAGATGGTACTTGGCAGAGAAAATGGAGCGACACAAAGTCAGCTTGCAAAGGAATTTGGTATTGAGGGGAAGAACTTCTTTTACATATTAAAGAACCTTGAATGCAGAGGGTTGATTCTGAAGCATCCGGCAGTTGTTAGGAAGAAAGAACATTGCAGTGAAGGAGAGTTCAAAAACAGTTCACCGGTGGTCACCAATTTGATATACTTACATAGATATGCTAAGCGTTTGGGTTCTCAACAGAGGTTTGAGATTAATAAAGATGAACAAACAGTTGGAAGTCTTGGGTATGATGATGAAAATGTTCCAGTTGATGATGGTTTTGCTTTAGAAAATACGAAAGATAATGTTCATGTGAATGATTATCTACCTGCAATGAAAGCTGTTTGTGATAAACTTGAAGAAGCCAATGGAAAGGTAAATTATATTCAGGATGTTGTTTGATTCATGGGTTTGATGTTTTGCCATTATGCTGATTTTCTTTCTGATGAAGGTTCTTGTTGTCTCGGATATTAAACGAGACTTAGGTTATACAAGATCCTCAGGTCACAGAGCCTGGAGAAATGTAAGATTGCTACTTCGCTTTTTTTTTTTTCTTCCCAGGAGGGAGTACATTTTAATTTATACTTAGTCCCCAAATTCGCTTTAATGATCTTTTGAATTTGTCTTCCTCATACCATGTGCTGCATATATGTGCTTAGATCTCCCGCAGGTTAAAAGATGCTGGTCTCGTTGAAGAATTGCATGCTGTTGTGAATGAAAAGGTGATGTAAATATATGGTTCTTATTTCATGCTTTTGCAAGATTCCACATTTAATTGTTTATCCTTTTATTTCTGTTTATATCTTTACTGTTAACATTGTGTAATTTATTTTAACCTTCTATAACCATGTAACTGTTGAGTGTTGACTAATTAATATTAATAAATTTTCAATATTATAATCTTTAAGAAGACTAAGTTATCGAGTTTTTACATCTTTTATGAAGAGTGTTTTTTTCCCTGACACAATATAAGATCCCCTTCATATGAAGTTAATGCAACTGTTCCATGCTTCTGGCTGTTCTTCCAGGCTGTACTGTCGATACAGATGCTTGTGGTCAATTATACAACATAAGATCATGTTAAACATTATAGGTTATATATGGGAAAAAATGTCTAAATCTGCACTATATAAGCGAGTGTCCATGTTTTGATATGTTCCTATTTTCTTTAGGCTGAAATTTGCCTAAGGTTGTTGAAGAGGTTTCCTGAAAATAATTTAGAGCCAAAACTTCTTGGATGTGATGATCATCTTGACAAAAGACAACAGATGAAGTTTGGAAGGTCAATTCTGAACGTTGACCAGATTGTAGAGCTTCCCATTGATAATCAAATTTACGATATGGTTGATGCTGAAGGATCCGAGGGTTTGCCTGTTATGACGGTGTGTATATATTTTCTTGACTTTGCTGTGTTATAATTGTGTTGATCTTAATGGCTATGATGCTTTGTTATATCAGTTTAAGTTTGTACTGCATGGTGTTAATGAAGTAAAACACACACAAGCTAACCATTTATTCCATGAAGTTGAAGTCTTAGCAATTCTTACAGCTTATTCTTTTTCCATCTTAGTTGAAGATTCACTTGAGTTTATGGTTATCGTCCAAGCAAACATGTTAATTTAGCTATATACTGTTGCGATTTAATTGTAGTGTTTCATGTTCGATACTACATGGATGTTTCAAAAACTGAAATGCATGTATATTATGCATGACACGTGTATGCTTGGGGACACTACTCTCTACCACTCATTCAGTCATTTCTCCCAAAGAAGTAAAATATGAACTGTTGACTAAAGCACAGTCAATGCTTAAATGCATACTGATTTATGCCTGAAGAATGTTGTTAGTTGCTATAATTATCTATTTTATAGTTAGTTCAGCTTTTGACTGGGCTTCTTTTATGTTTTAATCTTATTATTTTGTGTAGTTTACCATGACTGTTTTTGCATGAAGCTCCCTGCAAATGCATGTCAATTGTATCCAACCCGTAACCTTTTACTTTCATGTATGGTATGAGCAGGTTTGTGAGAGGCTTGGAATTGATAAGAAAAGGAACTATTCTCGATTTTTTAACATGTTCTCTAGATTTGGGATGCACCTGCAAGCTGAAAGCCACAAAAGGACTACAGCGTATCGAGTTTGGACATCTGGGAATTCTTATTGTAAATCAACAAATGCATTTTTTATTAAATCAAAAGATGATGATGAAAAACAGATTTATAGTCTTGATCGTGGCCATTCGGAAGCCCCTGATGAATCAAAGCAAAATCTTATAGAGTATAATCCTTCAACTTCTGCAGTCAGTTCTTTTACTCCTGTGAGAGTGAATGATATAGAAAATGATACTGAAATTTCCTGTGGCTCCCCTGGAGAAACCAACCATATTGTTCTATGTTCTGACAATGCGCAAAGGCTTCCAAGTGAGAACAGTAATACTGCGCAGGATGCAGAACTTGATTTAGTTATAATTGAAAGCCAAATATGTGCTTCTCAACCACAATCAATAGGACTTGGTACGTTGAGGTCTTCTGATTCCAGCTCATATCAGACATATTCAAGTCAAGTTTTGACTGCTGATGGTGCTCGAAGGAAGCAAAGAATACTTGGACGTTTACAGGTATTTTTTTATGTCACCACTTGACTGGAGCAATGTTGTCGAGGGTGCAATGCACATTATAGGCACTTAACCGGTAACCCTTATATTTCCTCAGGCGCAAGGCACAAAAAGAATGCTAGCCTGAGTGGATAAAACACAATATGTATCTGTGTGTGTATACTGTATAGGCTTAAAATATATAATAAACTCTAAAGTAGATTCTAATTAATCTACAAAACATGCAATTTTTTATTGGTCAATGTTTGTTTTATGCTCTCAAATATTACAAGTATAGAGTTTGATATTATACTTTCTTTACTAGTAAGGATCTATCAAATGAAAAGTGAAAAAAAACATAAAGAGGAATTCAACCAGCAGGCCTTTTTATGCCTATTGCTTTACAAAAAAACGTGCATCAAATGGGCCTGGCCTGGAAGGGTCTGAGGCACTTTTTCTGAACAAAGGTGAGTCGCAAGGCACAGACAGACGTGCCTGGGGACATGCCTTGACAGTTGACAACACTGGAGTGGAGGCTTATATTGGGATCTGTGTTGTATAGACTCTTCATTTCCCTTGGTACCCATATTCAACCCCTGTCTGACATATATTTGGACTTGAGTATGGGGAGTATGATCCCCAAAAACATGAAAAACTAAGAAAATATTTATTATACCTATGTCAGAGACATGTCCATGTTTGACACTCACCCCAGTGCCTTGGTAACATAGTTTGAGATTACAACCTTGTTTCCCATCCATAATATGTTCTAGAGATACAAATATCATTCTAGTTTTCTTATGCAGGAAGAGAAGTTTATTTTGAGAGGTGAATTGTATAAATGGCTTGTAGAATTTGAGAAGGACAGGAGCACAAAAATGGACAGGAAGACGGTTGATCGATTGTTAAAGAAGCTTCAGCAACAAGGGCATTGCAAATGTGTGCACATTAATGTGCCTATTGTGACGAATTGTGGACGAAGCCGTGTTACTCAGGTGGTTCTGCACCCATCTGTTGAAGCTTTACATCAAGAGCTGATAAGTGAAATTCATGACAGATTGAGATCATTTGAAATGCAAATTCGTGGCCATGGAACATCGAAGTTGAAAAGAAATGAATCAATTCCTGTATTAGATGGTGTCCGGAGAACTCAGGGTCATGTTGATTCAGATGCCAAGGCTGCTAAATCAGAAGCCATGCGTGCCAATGGTTTTGTGCTGGCAAAAATGGTACGCTCAAAACTGCTACATCGGTTTTTATGGGGTTTCTTGAGTAGTTATCATGGTTGGGATGATTTATCACTTGAGAAACACCTGCATGATCAGAAAAACCTTCATGGTTCATGCATTTTATTTTCACTGGAAGCAGCCATCAAAGCCATTCCACTTGAACTTTTCTCACAAGTTGTGGGAACTACTCTAAAGTTTGATGATATGATTGAGAAGTGTAACAAAGGCTTTTGTCTTTCTGATCTTCACATTGAAGAGTATAAGCTTCTAATGGATACTCAGGCTACTGTAAGGCTTTCTTTGCTCATTGACATCCTATGGCGCTTGAAGGTACAATTACTCAGCCAAATTTTCAGTAGGTTAAACGTGTAGGAATATTTCATTCGTCTCGGAACTTTTGTGTCATTAATGTGTTTTTTGATATCGTTTTGTTTTTTACTATGAATAATATGGGTTGTATTCCCCCCAATTATGTGGTTGACATATTAGTGACTTTGTTGTATGGAAATGATGGCTGCTCTAAGTTATTGATCCTAGCATGTAAAATTTAACATTCGATTTTTAGATAAACAAGGCTCAAATATTTTATTGCCTTGAATGTAAAATAAGTGGTTGACTGGTTGCTGCTCCGGAAGAATGCATTTTTTGTAGTTATTATTGTAAGTGGTTTAGTGTTATATTGATTGAAATATCTGCTTGAAGAATTCCCTTTTTTCATGTCTTCTTCCATGGTAGTTCTTTGTATGAACGCAGGTTATTAGGGATGTAATGATAGCAAAATTTTGTAGGCATAAGAAGAATTCAAATTTGAAGATGGTCAACTATAAAGGATTTATGCTGACATTTAATTCCAAGCAGTCTTGCATGAATTTAAATTCACTTGATAAGTTGCAGCATATTTTGTTTTAATTGCTGGAAAAGATGGGAGATAAAATATGTTCCAATAATATATTGGTACAATGTGAATACTGTTAGAGCTTGCAGACTCCGGAATATTCATATGGCAAACTTCAAAAAAAAAAAAAAAAGATTTCTAGAGGAACATATGTTTTAATGGGTGATATTATTTTAAATTAGAATAATTAGTTCAGTATAGATTCTTTTTTGATTAATTTTCTTTCTGCTCCTGTATCATATATTAAGGTTTATTTGACTGACATTATTTGATGATGTAGTTGATTCGACTGGTACCTGGTGAATGTTCAGATAACAGATTTAAGGTACCACATGCCAATTTGACCCACGCTATGGAGCTTAAACCTTACATTGAGGAACCACTGTCATGGGTTGCCACATCTACTTCTAAATCTCTTGATCTTCGTCCTAGAATCAGGCATGATTTCATCTTGTCGAATGGAGAAGCTGTTGATGACTATTGGAAAACCTTGGAATATTGCTACGCAGCTGCTGATCCAAGAGCTGCTTTGCATGCATTCCCTGGATCTGCTGTTCATGAGGTATGCACTAGACAGAAATGTATAGACTAAAAATTCATGGCTTATGTTAATATTTGAACAAATAAAACATAAAAGTGATTATTTATAATTTTAATTGTATGAAATATTGTAAAAATAGGAGATATTGTCCTTGATGAATTTGATTAGATTTAGATTCATTTTAGATATTTACCATGATAGAGTTAGTGTGATGATACATTCAGCTGCCACTTCAGGTAATACTGTGTGTTTTATGATTAAGAATTTCCTATTTATAAGGTAGTTAAATTCTCGTATAGGCAATGCGCAACTTTTGTGTTTTTTATAAATTATATTCGGTGTTGCTTGCATCTATATCCATTGTAATAGCCCGCTACGTGAAATGTAAAAGCAGACTCAAAGAGTGGTTTATCTCAGGTTTTCCTTAATCGATCCTGGGCCTCAGATCGAGTTATGACAGCTGATCAGCGTGCTGCGCTCCTAAAGCGGATTGTGAAGGATGACTTAAATGTAAAACTTTCATATAGAGACTGTGAAAAGATTGCAAAGGATCTTAATCTGACCTTACAGCAGGTACAAGTATATTTTGCTTAACGTATTTAATACAAACCCAGACCCTCTGGACCCTGCACCCCCTGCTGTCCTACGCTACCATTAGTGTCCAATCAGCTTTTATCATTTGTTTTCTTTAAACAAATTTATTTTTTACTTACAGGTGCTTCGTGTATATTATGATAACAAGCAAAAGCGTCTAGATAGGTTTCGCGGTGTTCCGAATAGCAATGAAGAGCAGTATCAACGAGAAAGAAAAAAATGTTCATCTGATCGGAAGAGAAAGAGACACTCAACTGTGAAATCAAAAGAAAGTATAAAAGATGATGCAAGAGCCATACAAGTAGATGAGAAGGAGGTTGCTGCTCTACCTGATGGCATTGATGGATTAAAAGAGGACTATTCTTTAGCTTCTTCAGTGGAACCTGATGTCCTCCAAGCATATCAGGAATCTGATTCTGTTAAGCTAGGGTCACATGACGGAGATGAGGAGTGTTATTCCTTAATTAGCCAGAATTTCTTTCCGAAATTGAAGTCAACACGCACAAAAAGAATCTTGTGGACAGATAAAGCGGACAGGTAGAATGTACTAATATATTCTTTAGGCCATGTGCAAATGAGAAACAAACTGAACAGAAACTGGACTTAGGAGCACTTTTTAAAAAGATAGATCTATCATATTATTCTATTTTGGTTCATGAGTAACTTATCTTCAACTATCGATGCATGCCTAGCAGAAATTTTATTAAGTTATATGATGGTTTTTGGGACCGCATGATTGGCAGAATAATTTATTTTATGCATTTGGTGGTTATCTATCTGGTTTACTCGATAGATATAGTCTAGTGATTGTCAGAAGAGGAAGATGTTTACAGTTAATTGTGGTTCATGTTTCACATTGATTTGTTCTATTGCAGGGAATTAATAACCCAATATGCAAGATACCGTGCTGCCATGGGGGCAAAATTTCACCGTGTAGATTGGACTTCACTTGCTGGCTTACCATCACCTCCTCATGCTTGTGCAAGAAGAATGACATCCCTAAATAGAAGTGAAAAATTTAGGAAAGCATTAATGAATCTATGCAATATGCTTAGTGAACGATACATGAGGCATCTTGAGAAATACCAAAATAGGTTATCTGACAATAGTGACTGTAGACTTCTCCGATTTCCAGCAATTCAATTCTCCAATGGAATCGAACACGGCGAAGATTCAGGCTTTGAGGAAGAAAGATGGGATGATTTTGATGACAGAAAGATAAAAAGTGCCTTTGAGGATGTTCTTCGTTTTAAAAAGATTGCTAAACTGGAAGCCTCTACAAGGTTTGGATCTGTATCTGCTGAGTGGCCAAGTATAAACATGGATTCAGAGGTTTATGTAATTCCTTATCTTTAGGTTCCACGTATATGTTTTATTCCATCACTGCTCCTAAAGTTTCATAAATTCATCAAATTGCAGTTTGAAAGATTTTATTGTTTCTCATCTGTGGGCATTCTTTTCTGATATTTGGTATATCATACTTATCTTGCTTACAAGTACTCTGAAATTGTTTGTTCTTTCCTGTTCCTAGCAGGAACAACGAGGATCTGAAATGGTTCTGGCAACCACGCAAGATGAGGCTATAGGAATGCCTGGTGTTAGTCGACACAAAGGCTCTATTCGAAGTTCAGAACGTCATCGCTTTCATCAAAATTTAGTTAAGCTTTGGAATGTAGGAAATGGTGTTGGCAGACAAGTATACGAATCATTGGCTGTTTCCAATGCTGTTGAACTATTTAAGCTTGTTTTTTTGAGCATATCTACAGCACCACGATTTCCAAATTCGCTCTCAGAAACTTTGCATCGTTATTCAGAGCATGATCTGTTTGCAGCTTTTAGCTATCTTAGAGATAGAAAAATTATGGTAAATATTGATTTGTACTTTCTATATTTTTAGGTTATAACAATATTTGCAATTTACATAGAGGTTTATTGTTTTGTTCTTAAGTAAAGAGCGGTATTTCTTAATCTTATGAAACAAGATGCATTAGGATTAAATAAAGATCTCCATTCACCACTTTTTTCTTGAAGTTCCTTTTCATTTCAGTCTAAGTCTTATGATATTCGAGAAAATATCCTTGGAGCCTTGGGGATTGGTTTTGTCAACTTCATCCGTTCCCCAATTTCTCTAGGTCTATTTTTCATTTCAATAAAAATCTGATATGTTCACGAAAACATATTTGGTGTTTTAATAGTTGGCTTTTGTTACCCTTTTGTCACTGATTCTCTCTTTAACTTTATAACATTCCTTTATCGCCTTTACCTTAAGCAGTCAATTTGGTGAGCAGGGATGGCCGGGTTGTAATTTTTATCATATTAATCAAGTAAAACAGTGCCATATAAGTGTGCTGTTTTTCTGGTCTTTCTTTGGTGGAAACTCTGGTATCATAATACTTTTTTCAATTTGGCTTTATGTATAGTGGTATTATTTTCCCTGTGCCAATCTGCCTCAGATGCTTTGCCTTACATTTCCTTTACTTGGTGTCACTGTGCGAGCCCCTTGAAGAGCATTATTTCTTGTCTTCTCTCTAATGTGCTGCTATCAATACAAATTTCATCTGTTTACCTGTTCTTTTCTGATTCTTTATTTGCATCAAATTTTCACAGATTGGTGGTACTTGCGGTCAACCTTTTGTACTTTCTCAACAGTTCTTGCACAGTATTTCCAAGTCTCAATTTCCTTGTAATACAGGCAAGAGAGCAGCAAAATTTTCTGCTTGGATCCGGGAAAGAGAAAAAGATCTTATGGAAGGGGGAATTAATCTGACTGCAGATCTGCAATGCGGTGATATTTTCCATTTGTTTTCTCTGGTTTTCTCTGGTGAACTTTCTCTTTTCCCATGCTTACCAGATGAAGGTGTTGGAGAAGCTGAAAACTTGAGAAGTTTTAAGCGTAGAGCTGAGGATAATGAATTATGCGATGCAGATAAGGCTAAGAAATTAAAATCCATTGTGGAAGGTGAATTTGTTTCACGACGAGAAAAGGGCTTTCCTGGTATCATGGTATCCGTGCATCGCACAACATTTCCAACAGCCACTGCTTTAGAATTGTTCAAGGATGAAGAGACATTCAACCCTGAGCTTTCTAATTACGAATGTTCAACTAATTTGGACCATATGTCGGAAATGCTCGAGTTAAGTAATAATGTCACTGCTTTAGAATTGTTCAAGGATGAAGAGACATTCAACCCTAAGCTTTCTAATAACGAAAGTTCAATTAATATGGACCATATGAAGGAAATGCTTGAGTTAAGTAATAATGTCACTGTAGCATCGAACTCTAGTGACTCACTTTGGGAAGCTATGGCTAGTTACACTGAGCATCTGTTGTCAAATCCTTGTGATGAAGGACAAGGCGGTCACTTTGATCCTGAGATCTTCAAGGCTGTTTACACTGAAATTCAGAAGGCTGGGGATCAAGGTCTGAGCATAGAAGATGTTTGCTGTCTTGTCAAAATGCCAGGTATTTCTTTTGTCATATTTGTATTTGTGGTTCATCTTCATATTTACAAAATGCGTGAAACTTTCAGTTCATTGAATGTTTTGAGATGTTCCTCTTGCAGGAGAAAAGAAACCTGAAATTATTGTTGATACGCTCCAAGCATTTGGAAGAGCTATGAAGGTTGTTGCAATTGACCATTGAAATACAAATTGTCTATTAATGTGTAATGTTATCCTCAAACATGTACTCCCTGTGTCACTTCTAGCTAATAGTGCAAGGAAGGGGTTATTGTGGAATGTGTCTTAAATTTAGTAGTCATATTCCACCATTGATGGTAGAAAATGATAAAACAAATTGGCAGTGGGGCAAGTGGGACATCGATGACTGCATCTTTTAAGAATTTTCTAGTACCAGTATATCTTGAGAATTGGCAATTGGCTGGTTTTAAATAGCCCTTGGACTATGGAACAAAGATTTATCCTGGATACCTACACTAAGTTATTGACGGTGATTGTCAAAAATCACGGAAAATGTGATACAGTGAGATAAAATGCAATAGAAACTAAAACACAAGGAATGAGTTTCCTGATCTTGATGGTTTTAGCAAGCCCTCTCATTCTGAAATTCTTTAATTTGGAATGAACCACATTTCCTCAAGAGCACTTCTTCGTAGTTTATACTTTATCTTCAAAGCATTAGACGATTTCTGAAGTTTTCATTACCATATTCTCATGCATTGATGTTGTGATCACTTTCATACAGGTCAATGCCTATGATTCCGTTCGTGTTGTCGATGCTTTATACCACTCCAAGTATTTTCTTTCCACAGTTTCTTGTTTCCATCAAGATCTTAAGCCACATTTGTCACTAACATCCCAAGAAAAGGATGGTGGCAACTTGGTCCTTCAGCAAGAAAATCAGAGTCTTGATTCTGCCATGTTATTGGGGAGCATGACTGTTGGTGATGTGCACAAAGTTACTATTCTTAATCTTCCTGAAGAGCATGCTTTACCTTCCAATGAAATTACTACTAGCAATGCAAATGAAAGCTGCATGTATGGTAAAGTTGGTTTATCAAAAGGGGATGATGGGGCTATGATTTATAAGCCTTTTTCAGGTGAGCGATTGGTGCCTATATTGCCTTGGGTAAATGCAGATGGGACCATCAACAAGTCCGTCTACAATGGACTTGTACGCCGTGTTCTTGGTACAGTGATGCGAAATCCTGGGACATTGGAGGTACTGGCTTCTCTGTACATATTAATTTAGTGTCTTGATTTTTTGAAAGCAAGTGATGAACAAATATTTCTTAATAAGTGATATGAACTTCTAGAGCCTTTTTTTTAACTTAACAAAAAAAAGAACCTTTTTAACACTCTGTCAGCAACCTGTTGTATTGCATAAGAACTTGGGAACCTTTTTGCTTATCATGAATTCAGTTGGGTTTTTTGAAGGAAAAAAAATAGTATTTAGTTTCTGAAGAAAAACTGGTATTAATTGGTTCACTGAGTTATTTCTCAGATTTTTTTTATTTTCTAAAGGGCTTTCAACTTTGCAATTATTTTTGACAAGTGGAGTTCTTACTCATTTATTAAACTTTAGTTTGTGGTACAAGTTGAGCCTCTTCACCATTAGTCAATTGGGTTTAGGTAGGATACTTAACATGGCTTAGGTTCTTCTGTTCTATTATTATCCTGTGTGATGTTTTCGACATGTTGGCGCTTGTTGAGTTACACACAAGGAAGTGTTTAAGTGGTGTTATGTCATACCACTTGAATCTTGGGTTTTCTGTGGTCTTATATTCAAGTTGTCCCTCCACTTGTTGTCAATCAGTTTAAGTCGTATGCTTAACAATTCTTTTGAGTGTAATTATGATGACTTCGGACTATTTCCAAAATTAGATAACGAAAGTTGGAATCAAACTGAAATGAATGGTTTCTACCATTGTTGAATTGAAGTGAAACCGAAGACTACGATTAAAGAATCAATTTGTTTGTGTTTTCCCCTTTTTAATTTCCCCATGTTTTGGACAGCCCTTCTTCTGGGAAGTTTTCCCATTTTCTTTGGTGGTTTGTGCAAATGGAGTTGGTTTCTCATGGTGGGGTGTTTAACAAAATGTGTTTCTTTATCTTATACTTCTCTGACTTCCTTTTCTTTTCAATCATTGAACCAGGAGGATATCATCCGCCGGATGGATGTACTAAACCCCCAGGTATGCTGTTGCATTTTACTTCTCTTAATCTCTTGAGGTTGAAGTTGGAAGATTGTAGCCATGATGTTGAATGCCTTGCATCATCCCTGAGCTCTAAGATGGGAAAATGGATAATTATTGCTCATCATATAGTAAAAGAATTAGGGTTTTGGACAAATATTCTGTACTGTTAGACCCTACTTCTCTGCCAACTTGCAAGTTGCAACCATGAACGTTGGAACTTTCAATATGGCTTTACAACTCTTGTTTTTGACTTCTGATTTTACTTTTTCATGGTATCAGCGAAGTAAAATCCTAGAATGCGTACTTACCCCCATTCCCAACGCACACACAAAGAAAAAGGCTAATGATATGAGAAAATAGCCAGAATTTATATATTTATATGTTGCAGCGTTATTTTATCTATTAAACATGTATCGAGTCCACGATATTTTGGTATGCATGCCCCTCGTTAACATGCTTGTCTAACCGACATGAAGGCTTAAATTTTTAATGCACATCTCTTAACTTTCTGTAGAGCTGTAGACAGCTGCTGGAATTGATGATATTGGATAGACACCTCATAGTGAAGAAGCTGCTTCAATCAACAGGTACCGGTCCTCCTTCCCTTTTGGCAACCCTACCGGGGAGTAGTACTAGCCGTAGAAAATCAACATTGTTATGCCGCAGACATTTCTTTGCCAACCCTTCAAGCACTTTTTTGCTGTAAGAATGTTTAAATTAGTCTGTAAATAAACACCATACCGTAGATCCCAGGCAGCAGTAGTTAGAATCTGATTGTTTAAATTAGAGCTGTATGTTTAACAATGATGATTTTGAAGTTACTCATCATGGATGCGATGCATGATTATGAACTTAATTGTGCATGGTGAAGATGTATGCTGTTGATTGGGAAGAAATGAAATGAAATTTTTTCTCGAATAATGATGGGTAAATTATCAAAATGGTCACTTTTGTTTTGTAAATGTTCATCTTTGTCATCGATTTTGATAAATAAAAGTTATACTTTTGTCTTTTATAATATCAATTTAATATATTTTAGTCATTTATGGTATTAATTTATTATGTTTTGGCCATTTACATCATCAATTTATTATATTTTAGTCATACGATATAACATGTTATTAAACAGGTTACTGTTTAATATGACTAAAGATCACATCATTTTGACTCTTGAATTTTAGGTAAAATGTCAACCTTATATATTTTTTTTATCAAAGTCTTCTTTAGTCAATAATTATTAAACATTATGAGTTTAATGTTATCGGCGGTTGTTAGATCTTAAAATTTATAATCTATTCTTTGGATGAGTCTACAATGGGTGTCGAATATCACTAAACATCGTTAATGTTGAATATCGCTGAACACTATTAAATTAATTTATAAAGAATAAAAATTTAAAAGACTAATCATATAATTATTAATAATATGTTGAGTTTATCACATTTTTATTAATTACATATTGAGTCTTTGATATTTTAAATTTTTATTAATTAATTTAATGATGTTCAACAATGTTCAACATTAGTGGTGTTCGACGCATGTTATAGGATTTTTTCTATTCTTTTTATCCTCTTGAATGTACATTAAGTGTTAGTTTCACTAAAAATATCTCAAATTCAACAAATCTAATCTAAAAACCTTTAACATAATAATAATTTATCATTATCATCCTTTGAAAAATAAAGACCCCAAAAATCCAAATCTATATCATAATCAAATCTTTATTTATTTTTTTGTTATAATAATCAAAATACATTTACGAACTAAAACCTAAACTAGTGGAAAAGGCTTGAAGCACCCCGCTTAAAAGGATGGAGAGAATCACAAATACATGGCAATTTGAAGAAAAAAAGTTTCTGAAATGGTGTAAATAGAAGTTTGGTACAAACATGATATCGACAGAAGAGAGATATGTAAGAAGATTGAAGACATTTAAAACAGACGTCTCTCCTCAGAGTTGAGACGTGGCATAGATATGGAGATCGAAACTCAGTTTTTCCATGTTATGATTACTCAAAATAGACAGAAATTATATCTGTAGATTGAAAAATATAGCTTGAATCTATGGTACTGTTAAAAATGATAGAGATCTCATCCAAATTCATTTCTTTAATTCCTTAATAGACTATTACAGTTAAATTTCATCCGAAATATTGGACTAAAAGCATGGGTTTATTAAGAGTTAAATTTCTTAACTTTTACGTTTTACAGCTTTTGAGATAAAATTTAGAACACTATCCTTCTTGTACTTTAGCTGAACTTTAGGGCTTGCATTGGCATGCAAGTAGCTTTATTAGGATAAATGCTGACGTTAAAACAATTATTTTTCAGAGATTTGGTGTTTCTCAAGGCTGAAGTGAAGCAGTTCTTCTCATATCCTGACGGTTCAACAAAATCTACATTTAGTTTTCAGTGACTTATCAGTGTCAAACATTTCAGAATCCGTGGATCATGTTTGTAGCGAATCAGAGCTCCAAACACTTTGGCCATATCCCAATTTCATTTTATTATATTTATTTTCATTATTGTCACCATAATGATAAATTTATGTGATGGCCACCTCTGCAAAAACTCGAAGGAAATGAAAGAGAGGCACTAAGCCCAATGCAAAGCAGATGCAGATGCAGATGCAGATACAGTGCTGAGAATCAGAATATAAGACGAGAGAAGAGCTGTGTTTGTGAGCAAAAATATTTTCTTTGTTTTCCAAGTTCGAGTCCCAAAGCCACAGGGAAAGAGAAAACAACAACAGATACAAAACATTTTTGTAGACACAGAAAAGATAAACCCTTTTTTTGGTAGATAAAGGGTGTGAAAAAAGAGTGAGAGTTTGTGTTGATAAAAGAGATCATCAGCACCGCCATGAATAATTGGCTGGGGTTTTCTGTGTCTCCTGACCTTAGAATCGATGAAAACTTTGGCAGACAAGACCATGGTGGTTTCCCTTCTGTCATGCCTTTGCGTTCAGATGGATCTCTCTGTGTTGTTGATCCTTTTCGTGGTTCCTCCGGTGCCGCAGATGATGGTTCTTTTCTTATCCTCCCCTTTACAATATTTCTTATTCTTTTTAAATGTTGGTTGCATGCGAGAAAGAGTTTACATGGAAGAATAAGAAATGGGTTCTCTTTTTTTTTACTTGTTTTCCAACGCTGATATGCAGGTTGGAGATATGAAAATGGTGTTGCAGGTGCAGGTGAAAGTGAAAGTGAGCAGGGACAGGGTCCCAAACTTGAAGATTTCTTGGGTTGTTGTTACTCAAACCAGAACCAAAACACTGTTCCGAGTCCTACAAGGATCAATGTTAATGTTGCACCAAATTATGGTAGTAATGGAGATATGGAAGCTGCAGAGAATTTCACGAATCCAACGACTTTGATCCAAACTTACCATGATTACAACGAGAACCGTCGAACCCTAATGGCTAGTGGTCACAGCCTCCAACAGTGTGGCCCTAACCCTAACCCTAACCAAGGGAGTGACATGTACCATGTTCCTTTTGAGAGTGCAACTTCAGTTTCAGGATTCAAGTCCTGGTTGAGACAAACTCCATTTCCTGGTGGGAAAGCTTCAGGTGATGAAACTAATAATAACTTCAACTTTCAGACACTCACTCTTACTATGAGCCCCAGCTCTCGAAACGGGTTGCCTGCATTTCCTGCAATTGCACCATTGGATACGATTGATAACCGTAAGCGGCATGTAGGAAAGACACTCCCCAGAGAACCAGTTCCTCGTAAATCTATTGATACTTTTGGTCAGAGAACATCTCAATATCGTGGTGTTACAAGGTGATTTTACCTTTGGATTTCCATTGTTACCCGGGTTTAATATATTGAGAAAATCCACTTAGTACAAAATCCATGTTTTTGAAAATTCAATAGGCACAGATGGACTGGAAGATATGAGGCTCATTTGTGGGACAACAGCTGCAGAAAAGAGGGACAAACAAGGAAAGGGAGGCAAGGTGAGGACTGCAGCAATCTGTATCCCCACCACCACCACCACCTCGGGCACCTCCATTTCTTAATATTGCTTTGATTTCTTTCTTTTTTTTTGAAAATTTACTAATGCTTATGTTTCATTCACGTTCCGTTTTTCATCCCTTGACTCTGCAGTTTATCTCGGTAAGTGAACTTTTTTATTCTTTTGCATGTCTCTTCTGCAATAAACATTTTGGAACTGCATTATTTGTTAACTTTATATACATTATTTAACCATAAGAACAAAGAGCATTGGGCTTTGTGCTGTTTTTCAATCGATAATTCTTTTTGTTTAAAAATGTGGATGATCAGGTGGTTATGACAAGGAAGAAAAAGCAGCAAGGGCTTATGACTTGGCTGCACTTAAGTATTGGGGTCTAACAACACACATAAATTTCCCTGTAAGTTTATTGGTGAAGCCCAACAATGGCATTGTTCTTTGTAGAGTTTCATAAATTCCCCTAATATTTGATAAGTACTTTCGTTTTAGTTGAGTTCTTACGAGAAGGAGCTGGAAGAGATGAAGAACATGACCCGTCAAGAATTTGTTGCTCATTTGAGAAGGTAACACCAAGTCTTGTGCACTAAAATATAAACATGGAATGGGAAAAATAGAAAAAGGACAGACCAAGGAGATTGTAACATTGAATGACATCTTACTTTTTGACAGGAAAAGCAGTGGTTTTTCAAGGGGAGCTTCAGTGTACAGAGGAGTAACAAGGTAATAGCAGAAAACGACCTTATTGATAAAGTTTTGCCACTATTTACAGCATCTTTTGCAGCCTTTGTCAATTATATAATACACAATAGTAGGCAAACATTACTATTTACATGCAGATAAAATCCTAAATTCTGAAATGTGTGTTCTTGCATGGTACATTATTTAGAAGGGAATCCAACTTTATATCTATCACTCTTTCCTCTTTTATGTCAAGCTCTTCTCTTTTCTGTGTGTGGTTAGGCACCATCAGCATGGAAGGTGGCAAGCTAGAATTGGAAGGGTTGCTGGAAACAAGGACTTGTACCTTGGAACATTCAGTAAGCTTAACTTCGTTTTTCTGCTCTCTTTGTCTCAACATCTCTCAGTAATACTCTGTGTTACACATTGTAGGCACACAAGAAGAAGCGGCTGAAGCTTATGATATTGCTGCAATCAAGTTTAGGGGAACAAGTGCTGTGACCAATTTCGACATAAGCCGGTACGATGTAAAGAGAATTTGCTCAAGCTCTACCCTTATTGGGGGTGACCTTGCAAAACGCTCACCGAAACACTCTGCCCCCATTGCTGCTGAGGATAATAATTCATGTGCTTCATCGTCGTCTCCTCAACCACTCCAACCTATGCCGAGCAGTGAAGCATCTGATGAATTGGCTAACATGGTTTGGACTACAAATTCAGATGAGCATCATCATCAAATTACCAGCACAAATAATCATGCATCCTTGGCAACTTCAAGTAGGCATAATTGCTCGAAAGGCTCCAATGGATTAGCCGGTGATCAGTTTGGAATTGGTGGGGATTACTCTCACCAGGACTTCCACTCAGGAGAGGGTTCGAAGTACCAAGACAGAAACAGTACTGAGAGTGATAATTCGAATGAAAACCGATTAGGCAATTTATCTTCAGTTCTTAAGCACCCAATGTTTGCAGTTTGGAACGAATGAAACAGTTAACTGCACAAGGATTTGAGGCACTCATTATAGAGAAGCTGTTTAGTTTAGTTTAAGAAAACTAGGTAGAAAGAGGGATAGGATATGTGACATAGGATGTCAAGGAATTCAATGGTGTTTAGTGTTTTAGTATCATGAAATTAAGCTACTATTGACTATTGTCACTATTTATTTGGAATTTGCAAACGTAAAGATGGTCCATATACATTAAAGTCAAAGTTGAGTGATTCTTTTGATTGCCTTCGTCGTCTCGAGGCATTGATCGCTCAATCATTTTGTTAGTATCGTTGGTGTTTTAACCCGTGACCTCTAAGAACAACAATCGTTCCTTTAATCACATAAACTAGAGAGCTCGTACTTTTAATAAAAATTTTAAATATGCAATATTATAAACTTAAAATTTATTTAAATAATATTAAATTATTTATCATTACAAAACCCTTAGAGTTAAAGTTTGTTGATTTTGATTGCATAGCAAGGAATCTTGTAAAGTCAAAAGCTTGCTCGGCTGTAGCTCTAGCTGAGCTAAGGGGATGTGCCTTAATTTGCGTGCCTTGTAGCTCCTTTTCTTATCTGAAATCAAATAAGAAAAAGTTGGTGTTTTTAAGTTATATTTTGATGTGTAAATTATGTAAAATAATATATTTTTTATATTTAAATTTAAAAATTAATTTATTTTTTAAATTATAATTTTATATTTTATAACCTAAAGTTTTACACATAAAAATTAAAAAATTATATAAAATAAATTAATTTATACAAACTTATCTATCATTTTTTTTAATTCTTTATTTTTTGTTAAGAGTAAAGAAAAAAAACTTAGCTTTGTTAATTGCTAATCCCACGCTCTCTGCATCACACGCGATCGCACCTCCCACCACCCAACAAATATATCTACCTTAAAAATTTATGTCCTTACTCGTCTATAAATTATAATACAGAGAGAGTAATAATTTATTTTTTTATAGAAGTCCACAAATTCTTCCAGTTTCACGAATTTTGTTTCTACTTTTAAGTTTATTCATTTAAGTCCTACATGAAATTGTTTGTAATTTCTATTCTATAAAATAACTATTAATTTTGTTTGTAGTTCATCGTGAACGCAAGATAAATTCACCTTCACCATAAAACTGTTGAAGTTTTCTAAATAAATTCCGAATCAACTTTATTTCCTTAATTAATTATCGTTCCCTAAATAATTCCCAACCAACATTATTTTCTTAATGATATTTTCTATTTGCATGGTTTCCCTGAAAAAAAAAACTATTTCCCAATATGATTTTATATGATACACCTTGTTAACGTACTTTTTAATTGAACAGTTATACCAAGCTGGGGAATATGTACGGAGCAGGAAGGTTTTTCAGCAAGAAAATTTTGGATATAGATTCAGAACAGAAGGGTATCTAGCAGGAAAAAAGAAAGAAGGAAAAGGATAACCTGGCAGTGCTGATTGTTGAACATTCAGACCAGAAGAAGAAGAAGACAAGAAACAAACAGATGACAAGATACTTCATTCAGGACATTTCCCCCTCAAACTCTACCCGTACAAAATCCTACAAGGAGATACAACTGGTCTTGACTACTGGATAAAAACTAGTGTCTGTTGTATATGGGGTAGAGGTTAGGGTTAGGTTCTAGATACAGAAAATGTAGGCTACTTACATTTGGCATGGTTTTGGATTCTGTGATGTGGGAGGGATAGGCTGTTACCAGCTAAGTGCAGTTACTTGCTAGGTGCTGTTGCTTCTGATTTTAACAGGTATCGGTTTATATAATTGATTTTTATTTACAAAATATTAACGAGATTGTTTTATTTTCTGGATTTTATTTAATAAATCATTGCACATGAGCATATTGAGCAGCCCCATGGGTTAATATTTTCCCAACAATGGATATGTATAGTGGCAACTGGCATGCCATGTCGAGACAGATGATAAAGGGCTTCCAAATTCCAAAAAAGTCGTAAGGGCTATATAAAGATTTGCTTGTTATGGAGATCTCGCGTGCCCTTCCCGTTTTTCCAGTTTCTGAGCTCAAGCCTGTAATAGATATAGTGACGATAGCAATATAGCATCCATTTCCAAAGCATGCAGAGGCAGTTGTTTTATCATATTATTTCACTTTGCTATCTTGTTAGGCTTCAAAAGATGGGAAGAGAAGGAAAGAATCTTTGTGGCCCATCCCTCCCTCCTTCCATCTGTATTATAAAACCCTTGGCCTTGGCTGTCTGTCTCTGCAATTCCAACACAAAATATAGAGCAGAATCTGAATGGCATAGCTTCCGAGGTCTTGTTTATCTGGAAGAAAAGGGTTGGTTGATGAGACCAGAGCTGCCCTGCCCCATGAATGATGCTTCACGGTGGCTTATTTTATGGAGTATTGGATTGGATGAAGGGTATTTGAGCTGACAAACATGCTTCTTGCACTGCACCTGGTACAGAAGACCTGTTTCTGTTTCTCTCTCCCATGTGAAGTGTGAACTCTCTTGCTCTTTTTCTAGGGTTAATCTTGCCTTGTCTGTCTTCTCAACAAAGTCAAAATGTTCAGTGAATCTTGCTCAGAGATTCCATGAAACAAACATAAAAAGGGACCAACAAATAATGCAATCTATTTTTCACTTGTAGCATCATCATCAAATCCTGCACTAATTTATTTATATTGTACGTATAAACAGTTATTTTTATTGGTACTATAATATGCTTCCCAGTAGACGTTTGAACGTCTCACTGGAGCACAGTTTCTGCATAGAGCCTTCATGACCTTCCCAACCCATCTTGTTTTCTATCTTGGTCTTGGAATACCCTCAGGGATCAGTAGGATGAGAGATGTATTGATAACGAAAAGAATTGAAGAATTAACCATTCATCCATCAATCTAGAACTGGCATGAAACCAATCAAAGAACCATAAACAACATTGTTCGGCACTGACTCAGTTCTACACCTGCAACTGTTTCAGCAATCAGCAAGTGCAATAAGCTGATCAACTACACCGGGATCCGCTAACGTGCTAGTGTCGCCAAATTCATCCAAATGTCTGGATGTAATTTTCCTCAGAACCCTCCTCATTATCTTGGATATGCCAAGTAAGACTCAACATCAAAAGGTTACCAAACAACAAAAATATATAAATTCCAAAAAAAACATCAAGTGCAGAGTGTCCGAAGTACCAGTAAATATCAGACTCTTTGTAGTCAAAAGCATATTTAAATGTTGTTGCTATGTACACCTTATATCCTCCGGTTGTGTGAAGTACGCCCTTTAGAAAGTTCAAATTAGAACATAGAAAAAGAAATGAGAAACTACACAAGCAAAATGAATACCTTTGGCCTTCCAATGCTCCCACTAGTATACAATAGGAAAAGGGGATCTTCAGCATCAACCCCCTCAACTTCACAAGTAGTTGAATATGTTGGGACAACATCCTAGTGAAAACCAGATGAAAAAATTATGGTTACTGGAATCACCAAATACTTCTCTATTTTACACTAACCTGCCACCACATATCTCTTCCTTCCTGCCATTTTGTGCTTTCTCTCTTCAATGTTGACTGATTTTCATAGGTTAAGCATACATCTGCTCAAACGAAGATATCGCCATCAACCAACTAAATATAAAAATAAAGCTGATCAAATTGTCTCACTGGTGATGGCAGAAAAACATGTTCAAAACAGATACTGGTTTCTTAATGTTTACTAACCTATGGAGACACCATCCTTGGCAGATTCAATAAAGGCAGCGTCAACAATGTCCTTGAGATGGATGATCTTAGGCCCTCTTTTAACAGCATTACAAGTAATAACAACTTTTCGTTTGCAGTCCATTATTCGTTGGGCAAGAGAATCTGATGAAAATCCAGCAAATACAACCTGAAAAGGCAATCGAGTCGGGAATTTATTCGATAATAAAAATAGAAATTAACAAATTAGTGTCTTATAGTTATGTAGGTTGTTTGACATTGTTCATCCTTTTTTATGCGCAAGAATGGGCGAGTACCGAGTGACCTACGCCTATGCGAGCACAAGCAAGCATGGTAACGGGGAGTTCCAATAACATAGGCAAATAAACAACAGCATCACCCTTTCTAACTCCAATACTTTTCAAGTAGTTAGCGAGCTGCAGAGAAGACAACAAAAAATCAGTGGCGATTCCAATTAATATAAATTTGAAGAGAAGAGACCTGGCAAACTCGGTGCAGGAGCTGGGAGTAAGTCAAATGGGCATCAAAACCAGGTTCATTGGATTCCCAGTACAGGGCGATTTTGTCTCCAAGACCAGCATCATGTTTCTGTCTAAGCAATTGTAGCGTATGTTGGTGATCCCTCCTTTGAACCACTGGTAAAACCCAAAAATAAAGTGATTGACCCGAATGCTAAAATAAATGATTCCCAAAAAAAGAACAAGGAAAAGGGTAGAGAGAAATACCTGGATCTTGATCTTTCCTTTATTGACATGGAGATTCTCAATGTAGAACTGATCTCCCCATCTATAAGGCCATGTCTGACCAGAATCCAGCGGGATCCTCTATAAATGTTTAGTACATATTCAGATACTGATCTCATCTCGCCCCACAAAGGCAACTTTTTCAGACTCGTTGATCATAAACATTAATGGCTCATAAGGAACTAAATCTAGAGGAACATAATGAATGAATACACATTTATGTTGTCATGTACAGTTGCTACTACTGTCTACTGCTGCTATGTAGTAAGACCACGTTAATATTAAAATTTAGTTTCATATATTCAATAAGAGGGAAATGTGAAGTAACCTTATGGGGAGAAGGAATGAGAGCCTAGCGAGAGAAGTCATGGCTTGGGAGAACCACGTCGTTCTCCTCGGAAGCAAGGGCCTCTCCCAATATGACGGCGTTCAAATAGGAAATCTTGCCAGCGTCGGAAGGGAAGGAGGCCATGGAAGCAAGGGCCTCGAATAGAATTAAAAATTTTAAATTATTTGAGTTAAAAAATTATATTTTATAACTTAAATTTTATTTATTTATTTTTATTTGAATTTATAGAATTTGAGTCGAGTTGAATCAAGTTTTTAAATTTTTATATAAATTTTATTATAATTATTTATTACATTTAATCCATATAATTTATTTAAATTTAAATAAGTTAAATGATCTGATTGACTAATTCGATAACCAAAATAAATACTTTTAATTAGTTGGATAGTCATTAAAATATTTTACCCTTAATTTAAATAAATGAAAGAAGTTTCCTAACATACTTATTTGTAGGGTTACCATAAACCTTTGACAGATTTTGACATTGGATTTGTAGGGTTGATATAAAATTTCTACTGTAAGTTTTATTTTATTATTTCTTTAATATATTACATATAAATTTTAAAAACTTACTACTATAAAAAACAGTTAAAAAATTCAGTACTTAAGGAGTCTAATAATAATTTTTAAAAATTTAAAGGACAAAATGACAAATTTCTAAAAGTTTTGTGCCACATCACCCTGTCCTGGCTGTGTTCCGCGGTATAAGTAGCAGCTTATCATCAGCCACAGTCATTATTTTCCTCTGTTTCGTAGAGAAAGCAGATCAAAATGGAGGTGTGGTATTTCTGGTCTCTCATTGTTGGTGCTGTTGGAGTGGCTTGCTTCTTGGCCCATCATCTGTTTAACAGCATGTGGTTCAGATCGGAACGGCTGAGGAGGAAGCTATGGGCGCAGGGCATCAAAGGTCCGTCACCTTCTTTCTTCTACGGCAACATGCCGGAGATGCAGAAGATCCAATCCCAAGCTCAAGATTCTGCTCCTGATAATGCTGATATCGTTGCCCACGACTACACTTACTCTGTTTTCCCATATTTCGAGCAGTGGAGAAAGGAATTCGGTAACACCCTTCCTTGCTTTGCCTTTTTCCTTTTTAATTCTCCACCAACTCAAACGATTCTGCAATATCTCAGTCATTCGAAAACTTGCATATCTGTGCTGGCTTCCCTCTGGCATTCCCTCTTCGTCTCATAAATTTAGAACACAAACACAACTGTGTTTGACCTAATGGTCGAGGATGTTAAAATGTAGCAGGAATAACGTGACAGGAATATGCTCCTGTGCAAGTGCAATGGACCACACGTATAAGGAAATAATAAAGTAACGGCCAAGCCAAAGCAAGGAAAATAGCTTTCAAACATGTAACTGTTAAGCTGGCATTGTGGGGGCAGACGTGGATGTTTAGTTATCTCTGTTTGGATCGAGAAATAATTAGATGAACCTTATTTACGTGTCATATGTGGTTCAATCAATTTGGTCGGTAATTACATGTAAGAAAGAAGTGATGATTCATCTTAAAAAAATAAGATCGACAAATCTAATCACGGATTACTTGATGAATAGTGTTGATTTAATATTTTTCATTCAGACCCCATTCAAAGAATTAATATCCAACTCATATATTTAGTCAGACATTAACAAAATTTGCCACCGCCCCCTCCTTTCTTTAGTTATATAATTTTTGTAAATTTTTGTTTACATGTGGGTTATGATTGAGATTAACATGAACATCAGCAATCAATCAAGTTGGATTTGTAATAATTTTTTTTGTTTGGGAAATGCAGGTCTAATATACACATATTCTGCAGGGAGGAGGCAGCACTTGTATGTAAACCAGGCAGAGCTAGTGAAAGAAATGAACCAATGTATTAGTTTGAGTTTAGGTAAGCCTTCCTATATTTCAAAGAAACTGGCACCTTTGCTTGGCAATGGCATTTTGAGATCCAATGGCCTCGTTTGGGCGCAGCAGAGGAAAGTGATTGCCCCCGAGTTCTTCATGGACAAGGTCAAGGTAAGTGTGCCTAAACTCGAATTTGACTTAAAAATCTTGGGGTTCGGGACTCGATTTAACTTGAATGAATTATTTGAGCAGGTGATGGTGGAGCTAATGGTGGAGTCCATGCAACCTGTTATAAGAAAATGGGAAGACAGCATTGAGGCCCAAGGTGGAGTGGTGGCAGACATTAGAGTGGATGAGGATTTGAGGGGCTTCACCGGAGATGTCATCGCTAGAGCTTGTTTTGGGAGCTCTTATTCTAAAGGAAAAGAGATATTTTCCAAGCTTAGGAAACTTCAAACAGCCATTTCCAAGCGAAGCTTCCTTACTGTTGTTTCAGGCTATGGGTACGTATGTGCTTCCATTTTTACTTGTAAAATATGTATCTTGTTGTATTGATGCCATTGCAAATGCAGACTTCTGCCGATGAAGAAGAACAATGAGATTTATAGTTTGGAGAAAGAGATAGAGTCATTAATCTGGGAGACAGTGAAAGAGCGTGAAAACAAATGCAAAGAAGCAGGTTCAGCAGAGAAGGATCTATTGCACCTGATACTGAAAGGGGCCTTGAATGATCAAAATCTTGGTAAGGATTCATCCAAGAGCTTCATAGTTGATAATTGCAAGAACATATACTTTGCCGGCAACGAGTCTACAGCCGTTGCCGCCTCTTGGTGCCTCATGCTGCTTGCGCTGCATCCCGAGTGGCAATCTCGTATTCGGGCAGAAGTGGCAGAAGTTTGCGGAGACAGCTTACCAGACTCAGACTCCATCTCCCACCTGAAAACTGTAAGTAACAAAGGCCAAGCCTCACATGCTAAGTAATGGCTATTGTCTATGTAAGTAAGAAATGAAACAAGCGTATTGGCTGTTTGCAGGTAACCATGGTGATTCAAGAAGCTCTGCGTTTATATTCACCGGCGGCATTCGTGTCAAGGGAGGCCCTTGAGGATATCCAACTTGGAAATTACACTATTCCCAAGGGAGTCTGCATATGGACTCTACTACCAACCCTGCATAGGGACGCTGAGATTTGGGGTCCTGATGCAAATGAGTTCAAGCCAGAGAGGTTCAGCGATGGGGTTAAAAAAGCTTGCAAGTACCCTCAAGCCTACATTCCATTTGGAGTGGGTCCTCGGTTGTGCTTGGGCAAAAACTTGGCCATGGTTCAGTTAAAAATTGTGCTTACCCTCATCATCTCCAAGTTTGCCTTCTCTTTGTCGCCAAAATATCGACATTGCCCTGTTTATAGAATGATCGTAGAGCCTGGAAATGGTGTACAAATTCTGATTCAAAAAATTAACACCTATGGCGACCCAAAGCTAGGACAATGATGTAAACTGCTGTTCTGTTCCTTATCACCAAAAATAAAAGTTACGACCTTTTGAAGCTGAGAAAATGTCCCTATTTGGCCAGTTCAATTTAGGACATCTCAACATCAAGGCCGGTTCTAAATATGTTCGACTAATATGACATCCGATAAATTAAAATTTTATCAATATTAATGACCAAATTATGATATCATAAAATATAAAAGATTAAAAAAATAATATTTAATTATATATTTGAGATTTCTTAAATTTATTTTATCAACACTAACCCCATTATAATGTATCCATAATTAAAGGAAGGAATTGTCTGACTCCAACATTACCTACTGGTCCGTTAATATAAACTAAAATTGTTATCTTGGTCATTATATAATACTCCTACTACTATTGTTAGGGCTGGGCATGTTTATATTTATTATGAGGGTTTTCACGTTGGTTGATTTACCAAGTTTTCATTTTTTTATGATTTAAATGACTTGTTTTCTTTCGAATCAAATCGATACAAAATCGTTTTCTTTTCTTTTCATCCGAAAACCACTGAAAATGGAATTTTCATATAATGCTGTACAGTGCAGGACTTTGGATTCCCCCTTTTTTTGTTCGATGTTTTCTGTACTTTTCTGGATTTCCCTGTTACCAGTTTCTTATACGATTGATTGTGTTTAAGCATAATTGGTTCCAATTGAGGGTTAGTTAGCTTACGAGCAGTGTTGGTATTGAAAAAAGTTGATGATTAAATAAATGATTTGGGCTAAGCAAGACAAGCAGGCGGAGATGGAGATGGAGATAGAATTATCTTTGGCTTCAACAATTCATCAAAACCTCCTTCAATATCCTCGCGAAATGCGAGGTCGGGTTTCAAGAATTTCTTCGGTGAGAATCCATCCTTGTTTCTTGTTTGTAATGATTATCAATCCGTTGCTTTAGTCATTGTAAATGCAATCCGATTGATGACAATGTGGACTTTCAAAATCTTCTCTGAGTACCCATATATGTGTTTGGTCTCTATCCCTTTACGCTGCACAGTTCATCAAATTCAAAGCTATAGAAATGGAGATAAGGAGCAGTCTTTATGGGGGTAGCCTGCAGGGGTTGTCTTCCCAACTTATTCAACGGTTCATTACTTGCAATTGCGTCGCAATGAGCAACCGAGCCAGAACAATTTGTCAAACTCAGAGCTGCCTCGTTGTTTACATCAGGTTAGAGGTATCACTATTACTTCCTTTTTTCCCTGCTTAAAGTAAAGTAACACTCTTTGTGCCTTACATCAGTAATGAGAAGAAATTACCTGTCATATTTGTTACCCAATTTGTTCTTGATCGAAAGATTGAAGTTTCATTACATTTAAGTACTCCAAAAATCTCTAATATATAGATATACATTCATATACCTTCACTGGTTTGAGGACACTTAAGAATCAATTTTGCTAACAATGATGGCTGCATGAAGAGTTTGTCAAGCATGCCAAACTCCAGAATGATTTGAAAAAGCATTTTAGAAGTTACATGCGCTGGAAGACTAATTTTTACTTAACAAGAAATGTTACAAGGTGATTGTGCAAATATCTATATGTTGATTTGCCAATAAATATTTATTTTGTAAAAAATAAGATGCATTAAACCCACATAAATTGTCATATTTGAGCTGTACCTTGTTTGACATCCAAATGTGCTTGAAATGAAGATGACGCTATCACTTCATTTTACCTTTTTGCGGCTAGATTATTCTTCCAGCATATTCGCAACTTCAATTTCAAACTCTTCTGCTTAAATTATTGTTTGAAAATATTGACAAATCATGAATTGGTTGAACATCCAAAACTGCTTGAAATGAAGATGTTTTACTTCATTCCTTTTGGTGGCCTTAATATTTTCCTGCATATTCATAATATAAGTTCAAATCTCGTCCGTCTAAATTATTGTTTTGAAACAAACCATTAATTGTTAGAACATCTAAATGTTTTAGAAATGTAAACATCTTGTTACTTATTTTTCCCTTGTTTTTTCAGGTTGATATTGAGTTTTAAGTTAAACTTTTGTTTTTTTTGTCCTTATTAACGTAATCGGAGTGTCACTATAATAGAACATTGTTTTGCGCAGCGTACATATGTCAATTATAACTGTCCATGCAGCGAGAACCTTTTCTGGCCATTATGTTTTAATATCTTGGCGAATCCGCCTAGGTTACCTTAAATGGGGAAAATAATTAAAATGCCTTATAAAACGGCCGTGTTCTTCTCATCAGAGCTTCACCAAACACAGAAAAAATATAGGCGTTGTCAATTTTAACAGAAAAATCTAGCAATTTCTTTCATCGCTGGTTTGCTCAAAAGAGGCAGAGTTGGTAATTTTGTTCTTCTTGGATTATGTCTGGAATTATGAGTGCATTCTCCCAAGTATTTTTTTAAATGCTCTAATTGTTTTACCATTTTGAATCTAAGCAAGGATAGTTTTGAAATCATGTTTCTGTTCATATGTATGCTTCTTTTACATTATTAAATTGAATTATTTTATGAAGGTACTGTTAGTTTTATTCTGTAGATCAGTTTCACTTTCGATTGCGAAAAAATTCAAAGTTTACTCTCACGATAAAAAAGTCTTAATCCTCCCATAGAAAACAAGGGTTTGTTGTTATGTGCTAAAGACTTGTTGTCATTCATGATGTATCCTGTAAAACTCTTGATCTTCTATTGTTATAATGGGTCCAACTTTTTGGTGATGATTATATGATAATGTTGCAACTGCTACTGTTTTGGGGCTGACAATCTTGAGGTATAAACTAGATTGGTTTAGGACTCTTCGAGCAGTACTTTTCTTGAGCACTGTGTATAAGTTGGCCACTTTTTGTGTGAAAGATAATATTGTTTATTGGATGGGAATTGAAGATGCCCAAGGAGGAGGTCGGCGTACCAAAGAAAAGGAGGAAGCACAGAATGGAAGAAACCTTAATTCATATTGACAATATATGTCTAGCATTCTCTATGTTTCTTTTTCCCCCCTAACAATTATCGTTTTTCTTTTTTGGAATCTCAGTTTGTATTAGTGTTCATAAATCTGTACAACTGTAGTTGTACTATTGCTATCAGCCTATCACCTGCGATACTATTTAATCTTACATGTTTACTTTTGTTGTTTAGAAAAAAAGAATTGTTGCTGAAATATCATACAACAAACAAGTTTTTTGATGCACAATCATGTAACTTGTATGATCTGGACAATAACTATTGCGTAGACATCATAATAAAGTCTTCATATGATATTTTCCAAAACAGGATGCTATTAAATTAGACCTGTTTTCTACTACAAGTAAAACTAGTTTCTTGTTCAATTTGAAATTTGACATGGTATTTTTTCATTCTCTGTACTGTATTTCCTACCTTGACATTTGTGACTTGACTTTTGAAACAGGCTGACAGAAACAAAGGGGGAAACTTGTGCATTTTTGTCCAAATCAAGGTACAAAAGTGTTTCTTTTGGCATTTGTCAGAACTCAAGAGAGTAATACATTATGTTAAGTGGGGAATATAGAAGGAGTCCACGAATAATTGAATTGGATGCACGGAAAGCACTAGCAAGGAGCCAAAATAAGGGAAATGTGATATGTGAAGTGACAGATGAGGAGGAACTGGAGAAGGGGAAAGATATTTTGAAACAAAAGCACAGAAGGAAAAAGGTTAAGGTCAGAACTGTCCAAGATCTTGTTGTTAATTCAGTTGAATATAAAGTTCAGAAGGTACCTTCTGCTGCTTATCCATTTCAAATGTTTTACCTTGCAGTTGCACTCATTCTTTAATGCTCTTGATGATAGATCTAGACTTGTTAAAAATTTCTTGCCCAATTTATTTATTTATTTGAAAATGAGATATAAAGTTTCTTTCCAATTTTGATTTTATCCAAGTTGGATGAAACAATTAAGGAACTAACAATATGAGGACTAGAAAAAATGCAAGAAATGTCAAATGCATTCCAAGCATATGGCATGATGCATAATGTGATGGTTAAAATAGAGTAGCACATGTTAAGAACATGATGCAGGGTTGTCTAAGAATTTATCAACAAAACTTCTTAAAGGTGAAGGTGCTTATTGTGATACAAAGCAATGGAGGGTGAAAGGAAGTAAGGCTGGTTTTATAGATGCATCTCTGCTTACGGAAGGGGTAACAAAAATATCACTAGTGTCTTATTATTAATATAAAGAGGTATTAACCAGCAAAGGCATGTCATCTGTTATGCCACATGATTGAATTTGAATGAGAAAGTTTTAGGAGCCATTATGCTCACAGTAATGCACATGAGAAATTATATATGCATGCCAAATCAAAATTTTGAAAGTCAATAAAACTAATTTATGATTTCCTCCATTGTTCAAGAAAGTGATTTAGATCGTAGCTTTATTCTTTTGTGACATAGCTTGATTGCCGTGTCAGTCAATTCAAATTGCTACTAGTTTTAGTCATTTAAGATATTACACATGTTCAAAGAAGTGATCCGATCCGAAGCCTCATTATTCCATAGTTATGATGCTAGTGATCTCTAAACTTTATTGGAGCAACATTTGATGGTAATTGCTGCTATTGTAGGTAATAAATTGAATGTAGTGTAAAAGTTTAAGTTGGGACCTGTATCACAAAGATCTTGAGAAAACATAGAAGGTTATTGCTCGTCTTTTAGAAGAACAATGTTATATTTAACAAATACAGGATTCTAACTAATATATTTGCAATTTTTGAAAAATACTACTAGAATGGTAACATCACATTCATTAGAATCTTTCCAGTTTCTACAGATTATTTGTTTGTCTTAATTGGACTGTAAAAAATGTAACCCTTCCCTTAGTGCAAATGCCCTCCAGCTTGTGTGGGACAACAGATCCCTTTTTCTGGATAATAGGTGTTAATATGGTATCTTTTAAATACAAAATATGCTAAAAGTGGATGAAAAGCAGGATCCTGTGACAGTTTTCTTGTACAAATATATGAAAGTTGATTGACACTAGTTTACTGATACAATTTGTTTCTGTGTTTGTTTGAGATAGCTATAGTTAATCAGATTTTATGTTTATTATCATATTATGTTAAAGCTCATTTGTTTCAACTGCAGATTGACACAGGGAATGGTGAAGACAGCCTTGTAAAAAATGCTGGTTAGCTAATGCTTTAATTTAAAACTGAAACTACAGTTTTATCATTTCTTATGTGTAATGATGATGATGTATTCAATAGTTATTCATTTATTGCTCATCGTACATTAAGCAGCTATTGTGCCTTCTGGAGCTGCAATACCCGAAAAAGGCAAGCTTGAACTACTACTTGGTATATTGCAGAGGTATGTAGTTATCTTGTAGACTAGGCAGGCTCTGATAATTTCGACTAAGAAATATGGTGCATTAAATATCTTATTTCCTTCTATGAGAAGAAAAAAGTTGAATTATATGCTAGTGATTTCTTAGATATTTTCTTTTTCCATTGTCCTTTTCATCTGAATCATAGGAGAGACACAAGTAAAATATTTGCAGAGCCAGTAAACCCAGAAGAGGTAACTGTTTTATCTGTCTTCTTTTCAAGCGATCTATTTCCTCTGTCCATAATAACAGTCCCCTTTTGAAATTTTACAAAACCTGTGATTATTGGTTAACATCTTAAAATTTTAGACAATCCATAATTTCTCTCAAAATTAAAAAGATGGGCCAAAATCTAAAATTGTATCAATGCTTTTGAAAAATTCTGAAGAGGGACTGTGATCATGGAAAGGAACAGAGTCAGAGTGGGCTAATTAACTTCATTTCTTAAAATGAAAGGTTGAATATTATTATGATGTCATCAAAGAACCAATGGATTTTGGCACGATTGCGAAGAAACTGAATGAAGGAAGTTACCAAACACTGGAAGAATTTGAGGTCTGCGCTCTCGCATGCCTTCTTATCAATGATAATTTTGTTTTTACAACAGCTTGTGGACACAGCATCTCTTTTACAGCTTTCTGAACAAATAATTCACTCTGAAAACTAGGAATATATGAACTCTTTTGGTTTTGAGGGGTGCATTATTTAAAATTTGGCCTTTTGTGAGCAAAAAACAGTTGTTTTCTATTATAGCCATATTAATCTGGCTTAAGCCAAATTATTTACTGCTTCCATCGCAAAGGTCAAGCAATGAGGGATGTTTATGATATTAGGAAAGTCTGGATCCATATAGGTCCTATTTTACATCTTTCACTTTTGGATTCACATAACTATATATAGATAATAACCATCCGGGAAAAAATGGCACAGCAATATTGCTGTCATTTTGCCTCCGAAATTACAGTTTCATTCCATATTTTTGAACCTTGATGACCCTGAATTCAAGACCTTCTATTGTGCTTCTTGTAATATAAAATTTATGGATCATTTGAATTAATTGGTTCCTTTCAAACTTTTACACAGCATGATGTATTTTTGGTACCCAACAATGCCATGCTTTTCAATGCTTCAAATACCATATTCTACAGACAGGTAAGTCGACCAAAATTTTATGTGAACTTTTTGACAATATCCTCTACAACATGGCTGCAAACTTTTGATGTTCTCGGAATATTTTTGTTTCCTGAATGAAAGGATTTTTTGGTTTTCCAGGCACGTGCATTGAAAGAACTAGCTACAAGGTTATTCCATGCTCTTAAAACTGATCCTGAAAACTTTGAAACTGAAGCTTCCGTACGAAAAATAGGACTTGTTAAGAGGAAAAAAGCTGGAGTTGGAATTTTGAACTGTAACAACAAGAGTAATACCAGCATTGCAGCAAGGGGTAGGTCGAGCTGCCCAATTGGGGGGGGGGGGGGTAACTAGTTTGGTCTTTTTTCTATTGGCTTTTAGTTTAAGCATGTTTGTCTCCTTTTCCTCGAAATATACATTGATATAAAAATAGATGTTACAGTTTGGTACAAGTATAAAGTATTAGGCACTAAAAATATATGCAAATACAATGCAACAATAGATATATTAAGAAATAAAGGTTGTCACATAACTCCCAACCATGTAAGATGCTCTTTTGTGCTTAACTTGATCTTATTTAAATTAATTTGATGGTTTTCAATATTATGTTTAAACAGGCTATAGAGCTCATAGACAGTTGAACAATGTTGATGTGGAAAGGCGTCGTACCTATAGACCTTGGACATCTTCTCTTAGTGAGAATGGATCGTTAGTCTCAGCAGTTTATAACAGTCCAAAGCAACTTGTGTTGGTGAGTATTGTTAATTCTAATCTTGCCAAACACACAATATATGGAAATGGTGTAAATATATTTCAAAAATCAAAACCTTTATTTTTATTTATGGAATATGTTAATCTGTCTTTATTACACTCGATGAAAAGTATGCTTTATATAAGATCAGTGGTTAGTGTGAGGATGAAATGATTCTAATTGCCTCATACTTGCTGTTACATTCTCTTGGGGTTTATCAGTATGAAATCTTCTACTTTTACATTGTTTTCTCTGCGGTCATACACTTCATTAAATATACAAGAATAGAATCAAATAAGCGTTTTCAATCAAAAACCTTACGAGAATAGCATTCCTCGCATAATCATATATTATTTACTGATTACTTGTCTTGACCATTCAGAATGTCGAGGCAGATATTGGGTATCTAGATAGCTTAAAGCGGTTTTCTAAAGATTTGGGTCCTGTAGCTCAAAAGGTCGCCATGAAGAAGGTAGAGAGTTACATTAATGAAGCTATGAGAGTTTGGAATATGACAACAAATCGTCAGCAAATTCCTAATACAATGTTCACATCAAATATAAAGGTTGCTCCTTCTTTTAAAATCCCTTCAAGTACACCTGGATGCCAAATTATTTCAGGCGATAAAATGAACGTTCACAGTGGATTCTCACATGGAGGACAGGCATCAATCGATTGCAATATGGCCATAAATAATGCTTTAACAGGGGGAATTAGTCTACCTGGTGGCAGATTGGAAAGTCTTGGTGGTTCCCAAGGGAACATGATTCTGTCTGCAAGTAGGGGGTTTGCTCCATCTTTACCTCGCCGTGGGGATTCTAGTGGATGCCAGACATTCCCAGGCAAAACAATGGATAGTCCATCTTTTTTGTGGAATGGAGGAAAGGTGTCTGCAGGTTATAATGTGGACACAAATGATGCTTCGAGTAGAGGTAAAGGAAAACTTGGAGATGGAGTGGACTTCCAAGAAAAGCTTTTGCAACCCATGAGAGTGGCTTTAGACAGCGGAGTTGCTTTCAAGGATTATGCTGCTAATCAAAGCAATGGGGTTCACTTGGAGTCTTCTTTTCCCAATTATGATTCGGGGAAAGCAAAACTTGATTTATCCACACTGTGGATAACAAAGGGAAAACAAAAGGAATTAGGTGAGACAAGCATGATGGAAAACCCAATGAATGTGGATAATAGTGTACAAAATGCTGGGCCTTCTTCTTCCTGGTTGATGATGCAAGAATGTCTTCCTCAAAGTAACACCGTTGCTTCCTCATCTTCACGGAATCCACCTTCTCAAGTCATGACAGAGTTGAGTGGATTTCAGACCATTGACTACATGACTAAAATTGATTCTCATTATCTTGGTAAACCAACGTGTGAAAAAGATGACATAGCGGATGGAGAAGGCTCTAGATACAGAACTCGTGCCGAGGAGGGTGGGGTGGTTACAAATTTCTTGAAGCCACTGGAGATGGGAATGCAATCCTCAACTGGAATTGGTTCTCATTATCCTGGTAAAGCAATGTGGAAAAAAGATGTCATAGCCGATGGAGAAGGCACTAGATATGGAACCAATGTAGAGGAAGCTGGGGTATTTTCAAATTTATTGAATCCACTGGAAATGGGAATGCAATCCTCAACTGGAATTGGTTCTCATTATCCTGGTAAAGCAATGTGGAAAAAAGATGTCATAGCGGATGGAGAAGGCTCTAGATACAGAACAGATGCAGGGGAGGGTTGGGTGGTTTCAGATATGTTGAAGCCACTGGAGACGGGAATGCAATCTCCGAGTGAATTCTGTTTTCAGAAGGAAGCTCTACCAGCTGAATTGGCATCCTTACAAGAGCAAAGAGGAGAATTGGGGCCACTGTGTGAAGCTCCTACTGATGATGACTGGTGTAGGTTTTTTCTAGAGAATGAGGTCAGAGCATCAGAGAAGGATTTGGAGTATGAGAAGTTTCAACCTGAAAGCAGTGGAGCAGCTGCTGAGAGGAAGCAGAAGCAAACTGCGGAAGGTACGGATCAGGTGAAATGGAGTTGGCTTTAATTCTCTAGGCCAAAGAGACTTGCCTATGCATGTAAGCATGGCATAACAATGCAATAAAATAGACTTTGTTTTTATTTTGGAGGATGGTTTTAAATCCATCCACATGAAACTTGAAGATTTGCTACTATATAAAAGAGCTATATGCTCTTCCTCTCTATTGAGTGGGAGCTGGGGAAGTTATGACCTTGATACTCTTTAATAAATATAACAGTTTTATCTTCTTTCTTGCATTCCATGTATATCTCATCACATTAGCCTTCCATCTTACTGATTGCATTTGTATTTGTTTAAAATCATAATTCTTTTAATTTAGTTTATTGTAATAATTTGAATTTTAAATATTATTTCTACTACAAATAAATATTTTTTTATAATAATACTTTTAGTTACTAAAATTTATTAATTCTATTAATTATATCATAATTCAAAATAATTTAATAAATTTAATCTTTTATATTTATTTTTTTATGATATTATTAAAGCAAGTGAACTTTGTTATAATTATTTCTAATTTTTAGTTATTTGTAATATTTTTTTAATTGAATGATATGTTTATAATAATATGTTAATTAAATGAATTATTTGTAATATATTTTTAATCTGACATGTGTCCTTTCTATAATCTTAATAGAAGACAAAGCTGAAAAAAATTAAAACCCATGATTTGTGGGTATTAATCCATCATGAATAACGTTTCTAGTTTCTGGTCTTTAATTTGTCTAAACTCTCTAGCTCATTTCAGCAATTTTCCTTGTCGCCTACGCCGCCGCCTGACTCCCAGTTGTCTTCCCTATGTGGAAAAATAAAATCCATGCTATTGCTGCTGCTGCTACCTGAATTAAACATTGCATCAGCCATATCCGCAACTGCAGGAAACTCAACAACATCCCTTCCGTAGCGGATTCCTGTGGAGGCTCCGGAACCTGCTGCTGATGGCGCACCTGCATCTCCACCAACACCACCTCTTCCGCCAGAACCAGAACCAAGACTAACTTCCATTGAGAGCCACGTTCCCAAAGGAGCTGCTGAGGAAGTAGGAGGAGGTAATATAGGCTGAGAAGCCATAGGTTGGGTGATAACCATGGGATCTTGAATGAGAGTAGGTGGCGGCGGCGCAATGGAGGGGGCGGTGGAGGACATGTGGCACGTGTGCTGACCAATGTAGGTTACTTCAAATATGTAAAAATCATTGTCTAGACGCTGCACTTGCTTCTTCGCGGGGCAGTTATACATCTTTTGGTGTGTACACCTGTAATATGCCCTGAAATTCAACCCCACATGTTTACCATTTTTTCATAGTTTTGTTTTCATATCTGTCCACCATCAACGTGGCTACATACATGCATGTTTAGCGTTTCAAATCATAAATTTATAGACCAGGAGACCAAGTCAAATTCCCAGAGACTTTTTATACTTTGATCAAAGTTTTCAATCTTTAATATATGAATTTAAACCTGCATGAATAAATGAAATGATTACCTAGGATACCTTGAACCCAGAATTTCTTTCTGACCATACTTTCTCCAGGTGTAGTTGTCCTCCGGAGGAAGGTCGGTATTCCCCATCTGAGGAGTCGGTACTCTCTCTGTGCGTCTATCTTCATGCTTCCTGCTGCCGCATTATAAGTAATTAATAACAAAATCAATATACAGGGACGTTCATGGTAGGTTAACGGTTAACTGAAACTGTATAGTATAAATTGTATCGAATACATGCATATATATGATCTGGTAAATTAAGTTTCTAACCTTTTATGTGAACGTTGAGACGACGATGAAGAACCTCTACCAGATTCCGACACATCCATGGCCTGGATTTCTCCCCCAATGCTAATGCTGGTTCTGCAAGATTGAATCATATCCATTGCCTGTGTAAAGACGTCATAACTTAGCAATTCCTGCAAACTAGAATCAGTCTGCTGCTGCAATGAACCCTGATGGGAAAACAAACCCGGGTCTTGAGGACTAGCATTGCTTAACCTTTCTTTGGCGCCGGCAAACATGCTGATGATATCATCACAAGACCTGGAAATGGTTTCAGGCTGGTTTGCCAAATCCCCGAGCCTGGCTTCAAGGTCTCTGGCTAATCTACACCCTTGTAGTATCATTGACAGGGGATCCATGGTTTCGTTGTTGTTTCTGTTTGTTTTGGGATTGTAATGGAACATAATTTAAGGTTGAAATTAAAGTTGTAGAATGGGATTTAAATGTTGTCTTCTTTTTGGTGTGCTTCTAAGTTGGTGCCAGGAACAGGAAGTCCTAATTTTTCAAAGTATTACCGTTCCTTCTACACGGTATTTTAAACAAGGGAAGTTTGAGTTTGTGAAACGACCGAGTCTCTCTCTGCTTTGATTTTGCCCATTCGCCTTGTGCGAGTCCGCATCTAGACCTTGCCAGTTGCCTCAATGAAATCACCTTTAAGACCCCATAAGATTGAAGAATTGTCTGCTTTGACCAGGAATTGGGTTTTGAATGGGAAAGGAAGGAAATCTTCTTCTGGATTTCGTGAACCAAAGGTATCTAATAGTAGTATCTGTTCTGAAATATAATCTCTATTATTTGACATTGAACGTTTAATCACTCACTGATACTCGAACCCGTGACCTTTAAAAATAACAACCGTTCCTTTAACCATTTGAATTAAAAGGCTCGTATATATTTTTGATGATACAAAAAATGACAAAATAATAACATATATATTTTTGTTCTATTATATTTTGATCAATTTAATAAAAAAAATATTCTAACAATGAGGGATAAAACTATGGATTGTCTCTTTTTGCCCCTGAATTTTTTTTATCGTTATCTTTTTATTTGAATTTTTTAAAAATTAATTTAATATTTTTAATATTTATATTTTATTTCTAATTTTAATAATATAAAAAGTTGTAAAAAAAAAAACATTCTCTCCTTTTCTAATTGTTTCATTTGTGTCTTCCTAGGGTTGAACCTTTACCCCCTACGTCATGTGTCTTGACCTTGACCCATTCGGTCCACAGCTTCGCGGAGAGCACAAAACATTCATGATAAATGCTCATCGCCAGTATATAAAAAAAATGTTTAGGTATCGAAGAATTTTAAATTTTAATGTTTTATTTTAAAATAAAATATTATTTATAAATAAATATTATTTAATTAATAAATAATTTTTGTGATGATTTAACAGAATGGTATATAAATTAAAAAAATAATATTTATTTGGTATTCTTAAGAAAATCAATTTGAAAAGTGGGTATTCTTGAAAAGTTAATGCTCCGTTTTGAAAGAAAAAAAATTGGATTTCATTTATTTGGTAAATGAAAATAATAAAACATATATGTTATAGATAAACAATTAAAATTTAATAATATATAACTTACAAATACAAAAATGTGGATTTATCATATCTAAATTTATGACATGTTATATTTCTACTTATTTTATTATTTATTTATACTTGTATACTTTAACTATTAATATTTAGGTTGAGTATACAACGGACGACGAACACCGCTGAATATCGTTAATGTTGAACACCGCTGAACATTATTAAATTAATTTATAAAGAATAAAAATCTAAAGGACTAATCATATAATTATTAATAATATGTTGAGTTTATCACACTTTTATTAATTATATACTGAGTCCTTGAGATTTTAAATTTTTATTAATTAATTTAATGGTGTTCAACAATGTTCAACTGTTCAGCGGTGTTCGACGTCCGTCGTAGAATTTTCCTAATATTTATCATCTCCTGAGACACATTTATGGTGGTGATGTTGACTCCCAAGCCATGGGTCGGGTCTCCTCCCAAGACCAAATCTTCTCAACAGACCCCTTTCGTAGTTATTTCCTGCAAATTCACACAACACTGAGTTAAAGCCATGGGGTCTGGAAAAGGAAGCCACGAGTCAGACTCAGAGCAGGTAAAGCGAGTCAATGTTGATCTAGGTTTGAATCCTTCCATTTTATTGTTAAATAAAATTCAGGGCCCAGGGGTGAGATGAATGGTTATAGTATATTGATTAACATATTTATTTTATTTTTGGTTTCGTAAGATATTCCATAATTAAGTTGTATTTTTAAGATAAAGAATGAATTTTTAACTACTAAATAAAATGTAAGAAACAGTGTGTGACTAATGGTTCTGCCACTGCCACTCACCGATACCCTCTCATCTACGACCACAACTGCAACTCTCTGTTTGTTAAAATCAAGTCATGTTCAGATTCAGCTCAAACAAAAAACAATGGGACCTCTGCTGGATTCCAAGCAAAGAAGCACTGCTTGAGGACTGAGGGGAACAACCCTCTATTCTGATGCTGATAACTCCTCTACTGCTTGCTCATTCCATGGCCATACCATTGCCACCGGTAGGATGGTTACTCCTCTACAACACAGAATTAGAATGAAGGATGGTGTTTCCTAGCTTCACACTTGCTAATTGATTTGGTTGTTTGCAGGGGAGAAAGGGTTGTTGGCATTGGTTCATCAGCATCAGGGGATTGATGGAGACTGGACAGATGCCTCCGGCATCATCGTGTAAAAATGGAATGAAGAAAACAATAGACCGAACACTGGACGTGCGAATTGAAAAAGGAGATGGAGTTGTTGTCAAGAGTACGATGGGATAATATGAATATCTTTAACCACTCAATCAATTAGTAGATTTATTGTTTTACTGTTTATTTAGTATACAATTATTTTCTGGATCTCCATATTACTAAAAAGTACAAAAAAAATCATGACAAAAACTAGACTATCCAGAGAACAATCTGGTGAAAAAATTTCCAGATTTGGAGTTTTCCAAGCAAGCAACATGGACATATTTTCCAAACTTGTCAACTTGTCTTGCCTCACCTCTTGTATCTTTCTTGCACACCTTGCATGTTTTGTCCACCCACCCTTCTTCCACATATTCTCCATCCACTGCTCTCAGTTTCGGTCCATACAAATATATAAATACAAAACATTCATTAATAAAAAAACACAATTATACACATATATATATATATATATATATATATAATAATAACTCATATGCCTACCTTCAACATAGGATTTGAAGAAATCCTTGTATGTCCCTCCAATTTTCCTTCTCAGAGCACCATACTGCATGCACCAAACAACAAAATTGTTGATTGATTTGGATTCATCAAGAGAAACAAAAAAGAGTTGTAATTAGAAAGAAAGTGTGACCTGTTCCCTTGACATTCTGCCACCAGACCTGGTGGCTTGTCTAGCCTCGTACAAAAGCTCGGCATCCTTTTCAGACCTAACTTGGGAGAAATCCAGAGCCTCTGTCACACTGCTAAACAAAGACTGTTTGCTCTTCTTCTTTGCCTCTTCTTTCTCACCCTTCTCCTCTTCTTGTTTAGCTGAAACTCTAAACAATGTTGGGGAACTCTTGCTTCTTAACCTCTGGCTGTGAATATGTTGTTTAGGGATAATGTTTTGTGAAGGTGACAATGGAAGACCCCTTAGTTCCATGCTTGCTTTGTTTTTGGCAGAGAAGCTGGAACCAACCGGCAATGACCTCCACAAGGCTAACCAAGCTAGACTTTTATATGTACAGAATGATAGCACCTGGTGATTTTGGTGGCTGCAGGTTCAATACGTGGCCATTTTACAAACTATTAAAATTGTGACTGCTAGGGCCTAGGTGGTCAACATACAAATATATAATAACAAACCAGAAATATCTTAATAAAAATTCCATGGCCAACAACAGGCAGAAATTATAGAATAATCAGACACCACATGTGGTAAATGGTAATTGCATGGTGTTTAGAGTCTGACATGGAATATTGGAATTTGAGAATGTCTAATTCAAAAACATGAACTTTAGCCTAGTGAACCGGGTTGCTGTCAGTGTGGACCGGGACAAAAGAAAGTGAATCTCTCTCGAGCCAGTAATATAATTCCTTGCAGGCCAGCTATGGCATATAAAGCTACAAAAACTACTTACATCAGTGGCTTACACCACATAAACCATGCCAACCTCTAGTAAAGATACTGGTGGAACCTTGAGTGCCACATCTGGTCCACGGCAATTCCTTCTCAGGAAATTGTACCCAAAATTAATGGCCAGTCTCTTCAAAATGGATGATCCTTGCTTTGCTCGAACATGTGAATGTCCTAGTATGAATGCAGTCCCTGCTTCTTGAGCTGCTAACAGATCTTGAAGCTCCTCTCGCAACTGCAACTCTATGTCGGTCCACACATCAGATTCGGAGTCATCGTCAATGGCAAATCTAACTCTTCTTTCGACAGCACGCACAGACTCCATTTCGATGACATCTGTGACACTCTCTACAGTTGAGAATCCAACAGATACACTAGCTGGTTGCATGCTTTCCTCATTCTCGTAAGCTGGTATGCCAGAAAATGCAACCGTCCCTATCACAGCTAATCTAGATTCACTTGTTGATTCATTTGAGTGGGAGACAGCATCATCCTCAGCATGGGCCCTGTTCTGGCTTCTATACCAATCATAATGAATGAAATCTGTCAGTTTGGAAACTAGTTCTGATTCAAAAGAATCAACATCCTGATGCACATCACGGTAACCATAACGAACAATGCACCTATAAGACCGATGAGCAGCAGGACCCACACGGCCCACCAGATAACGCTCATCTGGGGGAACAAAAGGGACAGGCACTGATTTTACACACACAAAGACAAGAACACGATGGAAGGCAGGAAGGTTAGTGACAAAACGAGAGAAGTTTGCAGGGATTCCAGAGGTGAGATCAGTAAAAACTAAGCCGATACCCGGTACTCGAGCAATTCCTAAGCTTGGACCTAATGCTAATAGCCAATCTAGTGATACCTTATTTTGGAGATCAAATTCATATTTCTTGATGGTCGCATAATGCCATACAAACATGATTGTCATGAGGATAAGGGCCAAGAGAATAGGGAGCCAAGCCCCTTCAGTGAACTTGGTGAGTGAAGCTGAGAAGTAAAGCAACTCAATAGAACCAAAGAAAAAAAGAAACAAAAGAGCTACAATTGAGGGCTTGTGCCAACAGAGGATAATAACTAGGGAAGTGAGGCACGTCGTAACCAACATCACAGTCATCACTGCCAATCCTGAAATGAATAACAACAAAATTCTAATGGTAAAAAGGTCTTCCTTAAAACTATTTCCTGTTGAAGTTCACTTACAAGGTAATCGACCTTACCTGATGCATTCCCCATGTGCTTTGTATCTCTAAATCCAATAGTCACAGCAATGCAGAGGATCATGAGCACCCAGTTGATTTCAGGGATATAAATCTGGCCATGTATCTTGTCAGAAGTGTGAATAACCTTTACTCTAGGGAAACAACTAAGTGACTGGCTCTGATTGATTATTGAGAATGTTCCACTAATGATTGCTTGGCTTCCCACGACAGAAGCGAGAATTGCTATAATGAGCACAGGCCATCTCACACTTTCTGTACAGTACATAAATTCAAATGAGCACTCAGGTTTATTTGTCTATAACCATGAATTTAGGCATATAATGTTCCCTACAGTGATATTGCATTCCCTTTCAGACTGGATAGAGACATGCACAGTGCCATCTTACATGTCCCTGTTTTTGTCAGTCAGATTCCTACCATTTTCTACTGTTATTGAGAACAGATGAGGTATACCTGGAACTGAGACATAGAAGCTTATTTGGTAACTCGTATGATGATGTTGAGACAAGTACGCAGCTTGGCCCATGTATGCCAGTATAAGAGCCGGATAAACCAGAAAGGTAAAAGCAGTCTGCAGCAAGACAGTTAAATTTCATTTTAGTTGCTACTTTTGAACTCATAGATAAGATATCATCATCAAATGAAAACTCAGAGGATGATTTATGTTAGTTGCCTGAATTGCAGAATAAGAGAAGTGACCAAGATCAGCAAACATCGCCTCAGAGCCTGCATGAATGGCATTTGTTGGTTTGTCAATTTTCAGAAACAACTAAATTTAAAGTAATGATATTAGTTATACCAATGATTTAGCTTGAAGATGAAATAAGCGGATAAAATACATATTTCTTGATATCTGGAGTGCTGTGACTAGTATATTGGACCTGGAAATTTAAACTTATGCACCAGACATGGATTATTTTGTGTAAGGAGATTATACTGAACCTAAGAACTGTGAAGTGGACAAAAGACACAATGCACCTTGAAAATTTTCACTTATATATGTATGCATGTAATATGTTCCAAACTCACCTGTTATGCAGAGCAGTATGCCACCCAAAGACATCCATCCACCTTTCCTAGTCTTCTTCAAGAACTTGAACATGTAATATGGAGAAAGAGCTTGATAGACATGCGGGTTCCAGTGGATTATATTATATAACCCAAGGGTACTTATGCATAGTAGCCATGTTAACACAATTGGAGCAAAGAAAAAGCCAACGCGATGCGTGCCGTAGTGTTGAAGTGCAAAAAGGCACACCAAAATGAAGCAAGTGATTGGAATAACTGCATCTGTAAAGGAGGTCAAGAATTTCAGATGAAGGGATGGTAAATTAGAGCAAAGATATGAATAAACTATGCATATGTCTAAACCGAGTATAGATACAGATAAAATAACTTATCTTTCAAAAAACATGTAATATTTTGGAAAGTCAATAGGACCTCATGATGGAGAAAGTAAAAGACTAAAAATGTAGTTCTTCTAAAATTCTATATTAGTGTTGAAATAGATTGCATGGTCAACCACAAAGGTAGAAAAAAATTAAATTAACTAGCCAATAGAAATAATGGGAGAGGAACAGATAAGACCAAAAGAAAGGACAGGACACATGATATGGTAATTCCATCCCACAACATGCCCTTGAATGGTCCTGTAGGCCAACTGGCTTTTCTTTGCTATCTACAAGAATGACAAGTGGATCTCTCTATCCATTTATCACTAGAAATGAAAAGAAGGAAGCACCAAGTTTGTAACCCCATTTTTTGGGGTATTACAAAGTTATTCCTTTAACTTAGTTGTTTTGCTAAAATTCAGGATGTCAGCTTTGCTTAAAATGATAACCACGGTCCATGGCCCAAAGAAAGTTAGTATGCCAATGTATAAACACCATTAGCCTAAGAGCAGTCTCCAATTTCTTTTCTCTTTCTCCACAACAAGGAACATAAATATCACTCCGAATGCAAATTGAAAACGTTCAAGAATTAGGGAACTAAACCCTGCATTTACATTCTTGCTTTACAAAATACTGCAAGTGTCTTGCAGTACCTGAGACTTCAATACGATTGAATAAGAGAAGAATATCTACAATAGCAAGTTTAGGTGCTTACACTGGTGATGTTCCTTGGACATGGATAACTCAAGGCCAGACACAGCAGAGAAAACTACAATATGAGATTATATTAATTAGTGGGTGGCTGAGAAAATTCGGTCACAAATTTAAGCAACCGACTGCTAAGCAGTTTACCAGAAATTGCTGGAGTGAGAACTCCATCTCCAATTACCATACAAGTACCAAGGAGAACCAAGATTAATAAAGCAGTGTGCAAGACTTTATGCTTCTCAAGGTACTGTTTTACACCTGAGCTACTCTTTTTCTCAGGATGGTGCTCGAGTTTATATGTAGAGAGTGCTTCATCAGCGACCTGTCTGTTGGGCAGAAGACTAACTTTTGCATGGCGGCATATCAGAGAATATAATGCAAAAGTACCTCCTGCGAAAAAAATCGAAACCATGAATAAATGATACGCTTCAATTGAATGGCTAAACTATATGTAAGGTAAAACTGTTTAAACGCTTACCCTCTCCATTATCATCTGCTCGAAGAACCACAAACACATACTTGAACAAGGGGACTAAAGTAAGAGTCCAAAAGACAAAGGATAGAACACCATAAATCTCTTCATTTGTCTCTGAATGTTGAATGTCTTCAGCAAATGTGCTCTTGTAGACATAAAGAGGAGAAGTACTCAGGTCCCCATACACTACACCAAGGCTTTGGTATGCTAAAAGTAATGCTGTCTTCCAGGAATCCCTCTGCAACAAAATTCCAGAATAAATAATTCTCCTAGAAATCAGCTAATTAACAGAAAACCATACCATGCAATTCAAGCAATGACTGCATATATCATTTTACCACGGAATCTAAGTCTACCTGTTTCTAGAAACCAAAATCTTAATGACCTATAACATAGAACGGTTGTCTGATATAAGCATTTTGAAAATTAAACAAACCTTTGAAGCATCCAAGGACTTCCCAATCTCAAGATCCATGATAATAATGCCTCAATCTTCAGCCTGAGTTTCTTGAAAGTGAACAGAAAATTAGCTGCAGACTAAAACTGAAATGATATGCCAAAAAACTCAAATGGCACAATCCAACACCATGAATTCGAAAGAAAGAATAAAATAAACCAATGAACTTTGAAGATGGAATTTCCAATGATATGCAGATAACTCTACACACCCGCAAGTTAACAGGAGTTAAAAAGCATGTCACATTCGCTCACATGGCTTCCATACCACTATAAAATCCCCCACCAAACTCATTGAAAACCATACCCATCTTTAAAATTAAACCTCTCAAAAATGAAGGAAATCTGGAGCCTAGTAACATCCAGATTCTAATTACTAGAAAACGTATGGAGCCCTAAAAGGGGTTGAAGGCCAACTACAGTAGAATTCTTCAAGACAGATCCTTAAATGCACAAGGTCCCTCATTTATTACCTTTCCATTTCTTTTATACAAATATAAGATTTTGCTTTTCACTTTTTCCTGGTTAAATAAACGTTTCTTAAGTTTTAATAAAAGAACAAACTTTGAACTCTAACAGCACCATTAACCCACAAAGGAGAAAGAAGTAGAAGAGGAGAAACAAATATAACTTTGACATGAAATAAACATACATATACATGCAAGCAAATACAAGAGATTCCCACCTGTGTTTTTTCTACAGGTCATGAAAGATAATAGAAAACCAAGAGAATATTGATTGATGGCAACGAGAGAAAGCACAATCACGTGATTCAACGACAGTTACATTCTCAAAGGCGATATATCACACCAACAACAACCCAGCAAGTGCCCACGGAAATAAAGCTGATTTATATATTTAACTTATCCCACAACCTCACATCTTTTCATTTTCCCAATTTCCTACCTAACTCACTTTGAGCAAACTTTTCATTTTTTATCTGCCCTTAATAATGCTGGGAAACTGTTCTTTGGCAGTTAAAACGAAGCTAAACTTGCCCCTATTAATTTATGGTGTTTGGCAGTAACTCTAAAGCAGAAGAAAAGAATTCAACTCATTTTAATTGTTCTGCAAATAAAAAATCAAAATTAATTTACCTTCTAGAGATTTCAGACTATGCAATATGCAAATGCATTAACTAGCTAGTCGCTAGCTCTTTCCTAACCCTTTAGATTACACCATCCAAGTCATTATTGAACAGCCTTTTTTTATTTATTTTCTTTCTGTTTTTGATATACCTAGGTGGGGACTTCCTTATTGTAGTCTTGCAGACCCACTTGTTCAAAATCAACACTTTAGCTAAAACAGTGTTTTACTTGCATCATCTTCCATCATTTTACTGAACTCTAATCCAAGTGTTTTACTGAACTTTAGCTAAAACACCCTTTAAGTAGATATATACAGAAACTTACCTGAGCTTTATCTTCTTTACTGACTTCTTCTGGCCAATCCAATGGCTACCAAATGGAACCCTTGAGGCATTTCAGCAATAGAGTCTGGAAAACTTTGGTACTTTTGATAAAGCAGCTGATATGTGATTTCTATCACTACAATAAGCATGTGAAAAGATTTGATTTTTATAGAAGGAAGTGATGTTTTAGCGCTGAAGACAGCAAGAAGTGGCTGTTTTGGATGGATTTGAAGGTTAAATGAACAGACCAAAAGCTGTTAAAGCTGTGTACCAACCGACAATGGCGAATGTTGCTTAGTTAAAAAATAAAACTTGAAAAAAAGATAATGGAAAGTGATTACAGAACGTGGGAAGAAGAAGCAATAGAGATCTGATTCTGTGAAAATGGATTAGAATAAAATATATATATTGTAAATGAAAAACAAAACACATGAGCAGAAATATCTTGGATGTAAAAACAGTTACTCGGATGGGTTTTAGGTCGGTAATGTCAGGTCGGATAAAATCGTATACAGTTTATTTCAGGTTGATTTGATGTTTTGACTCGATTCGGGTCGGGTGCGGGTCTATTTCAGATCGGTTTTATTTCAAGTCGAGTCCGTTTCAGGTCGGATCTATTTCAGGTTGGGTTCAAACAGTTTGAGTCAAAATCAGATAATTGACAGTTTCATTTCAGGTAGGGTAGATTTCAGGGTCCATTTCAGTTCGGTTACATTTAAAGTCAGGTTCATTTTAAGTCAGTTTTATTTTTGAAATAATTTTGATTTTATATTCATAATAATTTAAAATATTAATTTTAATTTTGTATAAATAAGTAAAAAAACGAATAAATATTAAACTATAAAGTGAAAGATTAAATTTTGAAATTTTAAAAAATCAACATTAACTTGTAAGGACTCAAAATTAAAATCATTAAAGTAAATTAAAAAAATCAGTAATAATCAATTCAAATAAATTAACTTGTAAGTTATAAGTACAAAATTATAAATTTATAATAATTAAAAGTATTAAAAATCTAATTTTAATACATTATAAAATAATTATACTATAGTTTAATATATTTTAAAAATAAAAAATTAAACAATATATAAAATTTATACTATAAATGAAATAATAGTTATATAAAATTAATACTATATAAGAAATTTATACTATATATAGAAAATATAATATATATGAAGTAATACTATAAATGAAGTAATATTATTTTTGAAAATAGAATAATATTCTATATGAATTAATATATATATATATATATAATAATATTATTTTTGGAAGTAAAATAATACTAGAATACGGAATAATATTATTTATGACATAATATCATTTATGGAATAATACTACTTTTTGCAAATAGAATAATATCATAAATGAATTAATACTATATATGAAAAATAAAATCAAAATATATATTAAAATATGATATACATAACACTATAATCTATATATAATATATTAATAATTTAATAACTAATATAAGTATTTATATAATATATATTAATAATTAGATGTCTAATAATTATATATGTATAATGTATGTATAATATATTTATAATGTATACAATTATTAATTATACATAATACATAACTACATAACATAAGTATATTCTAATCATATATATATGTATCAATATATGTTATATGTATACATAGTGAATTAGTGATAGTAGTAGTGTTATACATAGTACATTAATATTATATATATATATCAATATATCATATACATGTATGTTAATATTATATGTATATGTATATATAACATATGTATATGGATAATTGTATATAGTACATGTATATATGTATATATATCATATATGTATGTTATATCAATATGTAATTATGTATCATGTATGCTATAATCTATATGTATATCTATCATATATATATATATATATGTATGTTATATGTATATAGTTTAATACATGTATTATATATATGTATGTTAATATATCACATGTGTTAGTATGTATTAGTACATTATATATGTATGTTATATGTATTATACATATATCATATATGTATATTAATTTTTAATGTATATATAATATATCATATATGTATAGATATATTATATATACATATATACATGTATTATGTATATTAATTTTTAATGTATATATATATATATGTAATATGTATTATACATATATTATATATAATATACATATATATATATATAAATACTTATATGTTATATAACATATTAATATATGTATGTTAGCATATTATACATATATTATTTATACATATCTGACATATTAATTATTATACATATTTAATATATTATACATATTTAATATGTATATATATCATATATAAATACTATATATTATAAATATTATATTAATACTATATAGATACATATTATATAAATACTATATTATATATACATATTATATAATATATTAATATACATATGTATAATAATATAATATATACATACTAATATATTATATAATATATAAATACTATATAATATATACATACTATATAATATATATAATAACAAAAATCTATTTTTCTCGCCAATTTTGATCCCTAAAATCAAAAAAGTTTCCCTTAAATTTAGATTTCATTCCCCCCACATGGGTAAAATAAAAAATTTCCTTTCCCCCTAGAAGCAAAAATTTTCCTCCCCTCATCCAAAAAATTTACTTCAAAAGTCAAATTAACTACTATTTTTTTTGACTTGGAGTACTTAATAAAAATATATATTTATTATGATATTTATATGTATATATTATATATATATATATATTAATATATGTATATAATATAATTTAATATATATGATATACTTATATATATTATATTTTATGTATTAATGTATTATATATTAATAATATACTTTAATATATATATTATATACTTAAATGTATATTGATATATGTATTTAATATGTTTATGAGTTAATGTATGTATTTAATTTAAAATTATAATTAAAATTAAATATATTAAAACTAAATAAAATAATAAATAAATTAATTTAATTAAATATGTAATACTAAATTTAAATATTAATCTCTAAATTAATTATTATGTCTAATTTTATATTTTAAGAGTAATTATATTTACCAATATTTTAAATTCATCAAATTATAGATATATTTAATTATATGTCATGTAAATATTAAGTCTTGTTAATATTGGTTTAGGTCAATAACAGGTCGGGTTCAAAACAAGTCGGGTCATTTATCAGATCGGGTTCAAAACAGGTCGGGTAAAATCAGGTCTCGGGTCGATTCAGTCAGGTAATATCGGTTATCTGCCAGGTCAGACTCGGGTTCGGTTTTGTTTCAGTCGGATGCAGGTCGGATTTCGGGTTCACAGTAACATGTTGAAACCGGGTTCGGGTCATTATCGGTCGGTTACAGTTCGGGTTCGGTTATTACAGTAACATGTTTAACTCGGGTTCGGGTCAATAACAGTTGGATACAGATCGGGTTCGAGTTATTACATCCCCGGGTCAAACCAGGACTCAAACAAGTTTCAATCATGTTTTCAGGTCGAGTCAACTTTTTACGTCCATAGAAATATCGTCATTAATTTAACAGGCTTTGGACTTTGGTCCTTTACCATATGATAAAGTGTTGATTTCAATCTTCAAACACAAATCATGGAGTTCAAGGCAGCATCTGAACTGCAAGACAAGAATGTTTTCTGTCTTTATTTCTTTATCATACGTATATAAAAAGCTATAAAATTTATGACCCTAAAGCTCAATCCATAGTAATTTAAATTCAAGATGTAAGAAAACTACTGCACTACATAAAGTTTGCACAAAAATCAAGTAAAATCCATAAAGATTCAAAATTACATTAAAGAAAGCGGCTTTGAGAAAGTGAATGCTAGTAAGAGAAACTTTTTCAGTAGGATAGCTTTGGGTAGGTTAGGTGCATAGGTTTGGTAAAAAATTTAATAATTCATATTGAAGTATTTTATTTGATAAAATATTTTTATTTTATGATTTAAAAACTAAATTTGATAATGTTTTAAAGTCTTTTTCTTAAATATTTTTTAAAATATAATTAATAATTTTATATATAATATTTTTAAGTTACCTCTATAATATATTTATTTTTATATTATAAAATATTTAACATGTGTACCAAGATGGACAAATGTCGAGACCAAAAATATTTGATCAAATGGCGTTTTCATTGGTAGGTGAAGGATGGTACCCAATCAGTTTCAAAGAGCCTTTATTTTGGAGTTTGTCATTGGAGGTTATAGTTCGGATTTATATTCGATACATAATATAAAAACTATTTTTTAATAAATATTTTAGATTTAAGGTCTAGAGATATAATTTAAATCATGAAATTTAAAGATTTATTTAATGTACAAAATAATTATATAATTTAGATCTATATTCAATATCTAATTTATTTATAATGACATTAACATGGTTTAAATTTTTATTTAATTTCTTAATTTTAAGTATTATCTTTAAATTCTAAACTTATACACACAAACACTTAGTCTAAATTCCTTAATTCCTTAATATTTTTTTTACTATATCCTTCTTTGTTGGCATTAACAAACTAATTGTTTTTCCATAAAAATGAACATAATTCTTTATTACGGCAACCTAAGAGTGTGACTATGTAATAAATCCCTCGATGTTTGGAGCAGAGACAGAAACAGCAGCTCTGTCCTTCCATGTCTGTGGGTCAGGTTGTAGGTAGGAGTAAGGAAACAGTCATTTCAGAGAATCCAAGGCCAACTCAGTTCAACAGTCAACAAAAAAAATATATAAAGACTTTTTCTGTAAAGAAAACTTCAGCATTGCCATTCATGATAAAAATCTAAAGAAATTTTCTAAAATTATTTTAAATTTATAAAAATCTCATCTAACATAAAATTATAATTTAAATCTTTATCTTTACCTGTTAAAAACATGTCTTAAAATTTTGAATTTATTATACTTTTCCAACATTTTGTACCAACAATATCTAATTCTTATCTATGATCCATATCTACCAGAATCAAATAAAAGCTTGCATTCTCATCTGTCCCTTCTCCTACAAAAAGGAAGAACAAAACATTCCCAGAGTCTGTCAAGGTCCAATGGAGTTTTAGCAAGAAACCCAACATTCCTCTTTAATTTCCGAACCAAATGGAATTGCAGTGGACCCATCAAACTCTGTAGGAGAAATACACTTGAGAAACAGTCCATTCCTTTGGCCCAGAAATTGAACTCAGAATGGTCGTATTTATAGATTTGTTCAAAACTTAACTAAACTCACGAGCCTGGATGTGTTGTAAGAAACAACAGAGTTGACCGTACATCTGAACTGGTCATGGTTGGTTGAAGTAGTTGAGTCCTTCTACCTGCAACGGACAGCGTTAGGTACTCACCACAAACACATGACACACTCAACTAATTATGCTCCAACTATATTGGATCACAATCTAATCAAATTAAATTATATTAAAATTAAGATCAAATCGAATTATGATTCTTATGTTTTTGGTCGAGTAACCAAAAACACTAACTCGTTACCATCGTAAGGGTGATCGTCTTATACCAATAGGCAATTATAACCAAATCAAAGTAGGACATTATTGGCATTACGTACCTTGTTGATGCATGAAAGACATGAAAAAGGTCAATTCTTCATGGCCATCTATGTCGCCAAATGGGTCTACGTTAGCCATGTTAGTGGTGAAGTCAATAAACATGGCACATGCAAGCATCCACCATTTACAGGACTTTTAAAAAAATTACCGACATCAGTGACGAAATTTGATAAAAACATGTTTAGGGTCAAATTTTTAAAAAATTTAGAGGCTTAAATTAAAATTTTCAAAAATTTAAAAGATTTAATGTGAATTTTTAAAAAATATATAAGAGGATATTTAATTAAAAATATAAAAATAATTAATAAAAAATTAAAAATCGAGGGGTCAGGCAAAAGCTTTTAAAATTTTTATGAAACTAAATGTTAAATATTTAAATTTTTATAGGGTCATAATGATGTTGGAGGATTAACGAACAATGATGAAAAAATAATATAAAAAAATTATAAATTAAATTAAATATTTTCAAATTTTAATTATTAAAATAGGTCGTAAAATAAAAGAAAGTGAAAATTTATGTATTTTTCTTTATAATATTCTCTATTATATATCTTAAATATCCCTGTATAAGGTAAAAATAATTATTAAATAATAAAAGTAGCTAATAAATGTTTTCAGGTAAATAGTGGGTGAGTTCAATTACTGTTTTCACAAACTACAAACTAACGGACTTCACCGAAGATATTGATGATTATAACAAGACTGGCGTCGGCTTCAACAAACCAATTAACCGGACAACATGGACTCGGTCGGAACCATGGCCGGAACAAATAGGATCAAGCTAAGGATTCATTCGACATTAGGTTTTCAACGAGCATTGGCCCGGCGTAAATTTTACGTTCAACGACCTAACGACAGTTTGGAAAGATTTTCTAATGGAACTTCAGAATAATAGTTAAATTTGGGTCAATTTAAGAATATCGATTTTTTTAATTTAAAAATAATATTATTGTGTAGTAATATTAAATCAATAATTTTGTTTTTTTTTAATCATATTAATTTAGATTTAAATTCATGAATTGTATTAATCTCGTCCTTTGATTATCGTTAACCGGTAGAATCATTATCATCAATAGTCCTTTATCATTTCAGACACTATGTCATTAAATAAATAACAATATATGAGCTAGTACGTTTATATATCATTTTCAATAAATTTATGTTTTTCAATTAGATGATACGAATAAATTTTAATGATGTAATACTAAAATTTTTAAAATATATAATTAATAATTGATATACAATTTCAATGATGTGATGATATAATTAATGTATAATTTAATGATTTTATTGATCAACAACATTCGATTGATACAATTCAAATGACTACGAAACAAACCAAAGGCAATGGCAGGGATCTGTAATTGAATCCATTCAACATTGCAATGGTGTAAATATTTCATTATGAAACAAACAAAAGACAAAGGAATGGAATCTATATCTTAGTTTAGTGTTGTACTTAAAAACTAAAGTATATATATATATATATATATAATATATATATATACTAGCTTACAAGTCCTTAGAAAAGGCCTAGCGGGTGCGCCAATCAACCACCTCAGCAATAGACAGCCACTTTTACAGAGACAGAGCCTCTCAAATACCTTCCCCTGTCTCCAACAAGGGCTTGTACTACGAATCCTGCAACTCTAAAACTGGCCGCCCTCAAATGTCTGTCCAAACTGCCAATTACCAGGTGCTACGTTGTAGCTGGTGACAGTCCTCCCATCACTGGTGGTGACTTGGAAAGACAGGGTTTGGCCATTGAGGTAAGAATTGCTTTGCCAGTTTTGACCCCAGTTTCTGGACATCGACTGCCATCCGGTCTTGGAACCCTTGATCGACACAGAATGGACATCGCCGGCACCTGCAACGTTGGTGATCAACACCAAGTTGAAGTAAGAATGGCCGTTGATTGTAAACCTGATTCCTCCTTTCTTCACACAGGGGACCCTGTCAACATAAATGTAAGTGTTAATTATTAAGATGAAGGAATATTTATGGAGTTAGTGTGTCCAAAAGGGTGTCGAAGTTTACCTTCTGAATGAAATGGGAACGATTCCGGCTCGGTATTGAGCGATTTGCATGAAGGCAGGCTCAGCCAAGTCAAAGTGTTGGAGTGGAGGGTTGCACCACCCACCATTGTCGTTGGACAATGCAAAGTTCGGCGGGCAGAAGTTGGTTGCAGTGACGATAATGGATCCTGGCAGACACCATTTGGGGTCATTACCACACCTCATTTCGTAGCAGGAACCGCAGCTCAACCCGTTGTTGAACAAGGCAGTGCTGAGTGCTGCGGTGTTAGTCCCGTACCCTTGGCTGTACAAGTTTCCGTAGCCACAAGCACCTCCTGAAATAACAGAGCAGTAAACCGTTTGATGTTACTTAATTACTCCACTTTTGAGAATCAAAACGTTGTTTTAACTTTTCACTCCTTTTTAAACTCACCCATTGTGCCAGATGCATCACCGCCGCCATAGAATGTGGCATGACCACCTTGCCATCCTCCACCGTAATCAGCAAAGACACTTGGGAGGCAAAAGTTGAAGAGAAAGAGCAGAAGATAAGTTGCAGACAGTGGTGCCATAGCCATAGGCATTGCCATTGCCATTGTGAATGTTAGTGTTTGATGTCTTGTGAGTTGTGGTGAGTTGGGTGTGGGAGAAAAAAGGAGGCCTTATATAGGGAAGGAAAGGGGAAAAGTGTAGGGCGGTGGAGTTAATAGAGAGAAAAGACAAGTAATCAACAACCAGTTAATAGATTCTTTAATCGAGAAAAAAGTTCGAATCATGACTTATGAATATAAAAAATTAAACCGAGACAAGTTATCACGTCTCACGTTGTGAAGCGAAAGTGAAGGTCAGGGAAACCTCTTTTGAGTTGATTTCCATGGATCAAAGCTTGCATGTGCTCATGTTCCAGTAACACTACCAACCGCTCATGGCCCCCACCTCCACATGCATTTCTCCCCAAGTCTCATTCACTATCCGAAAATAAGAAAAAGGGCTCTAAATATTATGATGCTAACAATTCAGTCCTCGTCAAGTTTTCGCATTCAATCAATTCCTTATAATTGAAAAATTAATTAACCAATCTTTTTATTAACGGTGAATATTAATATATGAACTTAATTGATTTTTAGTTATAAAGACATAAATGAGTATGAAAATCTTGTGCACGGAATAAATTTTTATTTTATTTTAATCACGAGTAAAAAAGACTCTTCATCGATTTAGATTCTAAATTTATTAAATGAAATTGACTCCCATAACTTGTTTTAGCTGTTCTTCCTTATTTTCTTCTACTAATATTGCTCCCTTAGTAGCTTTGTGGAATATTCTTCCTTTGAAATATTATTTTTGCCTTTTATTTGGGGATTTGTGCTCATTTTTCCTGGTCTAATTTGGTAGGCTACAGGTGGAATGAAGCTAACATTGTAATAATTTAGTTTTCAAGAATGAAATGGGTGTCATTTTTAAAACCTTCCAGTTTCAGACATTGTAAAAATGGTGTTTTTTGGCGAATCAATAACAAGGATAGGTCTGGTCTTGAAATGAGAATGTGTTTTTAATGTTGTTTCATCTTCAAGCATACCCCCACCCCACCCCCTTATTCTTTTATTAATTTCAACCTACCATCTGATCTTAAAATATATTAAAAAAGTAAACTTTCATTATATTAAGAAGATTGGGTTCTGATCATCATTGATGGATGATTGAAATCATTAGCATACGTGGGAGATTATATATACATATATATCTGTGTTCAAGTGTTCACCGTAAAGCAGGAAGAAGAAGGATTTGGTTGAAAAAAGAAAGATTTGATTATGGCTTTAAGGGTCCCTACCATGTTAGTGAGCACATGGAAGTCCCGTGGTTCACGCTCCCAGGCATCATTTTCATATGAATTTATATAAGAAAATAATGAGATTTGACAGGTTGATTAATAACATCAGTAAGAAACAAGGAAAAGATTGAGTTTCATAGCTTTTCTGACTCACCAGATCTTATAACCTTGTCTGCTCTCAGATTGAAACTATGGAATATGGGGAAGAAGACATGATCTGGTTGCTTTAACTTTTTAATCATCTTTGCCAAGATATATGTTCTCATGATTGCTAAACTTTTATATGGCATGTAAATTTCTGTTATTATACGAGTTGGATTAGAGATTTGTGACCTGAAAAGCTCCCACCCAAAGCTTGAAATTAGATCCACAGAAGAGTCATGTGGATGTTATCTGCATGTGTTGTGTGTTGGGAGCGATTGAGAGCAGGGATGTAAAAAGTTGACCCGACCTGGAAACCGCCTGAAATTTATTCGAGTCAGAACTTGTTTTGATCTGAAGATGTAATGACCCGAACCTGATCTGTATCCGACTGTTGTTGACCCGAACCCGAGTTGGACCTGTTATTGTAGTAACCGAACCCGAACTGTATCCGACCGAGAATGACTTGAACCCGATTTCAACTTGTTACTGTAGACCTGAAACCCGACCTGTATCCGACTGAAACGAACCCAAGTTTGACCTGGCAAATAACCAATATTACCCGACTGAATCGACCCGAGACCTGATTTTACCCGACCTGTTTTGAACTCGACCTGTTTTGAACCCGACTTGTTTTGTACCTGACCTGTTATTGATCTGAACTAATATTAACAAAACTTAATATTTACATCACATATAATTAAATATACTATAATTTGATGAATTTAAAATATTGGTAAATATAATTAGGCTTAAAAATAGAATTAGACATGAGAATTAATTTAGGATTAATATTTAAATATAGTATTACATATTTAATTAAATTAAGTTATTTACTAATTTATTTAGTTTTAATATATTTAATTTTAATTATAATTTTAAATTAAATACATACATTATATTAGTAATATACATACATTAACTCATAAACAAATTAAATATATATATTAGTATACATTTAAGTATATATATAATATATATAATTTATATATTAAAGTATATTATATATATTATAAATATATTATATATTACATATAATACATTAATACATAAAATATAATATATACGTATATTATATACATATATTAATATATACATTTAATATATATACATATATATAAAATAAATATACATATATTAATATATACATCTAATATATATCTTATATACATATATAAGTATATATATATATTAATATTTATATATATTATATATATTTGAATATCATAATAAATATACATATATTTTTATTAAGTATTTCAAGTCAAATTGATTTGACTTTTGAAACAAATTTAAAATTAAAATTTTGAGGAAACATTTTGATTTTAGGGAGGGAGAATTTTTGATTTTAACGAGTGGGAGAATATATATTCAATTCAATATATATTAAATATTTAAATATATATAAAATTATAAATAATATATTATATAATAATATATAGAAATATATATAGATATAAAATAAAAAAATTGAGATTTAGAATAAAATAAATAGAATAATGAGGGGTGTTTGACTGAGTGGTGGGAACTTTTTAGGGTGGGTGGGAAATTTTGAATATTCTGATTTGAGGGGGGGGGGGGGAGGAGGGCGATTTGTTTAACTAGTGGGGGAATTTTTTAGGCGGGAGGGGGAATTTTTTTATTCTTTATATCATACATATTATATATCATATATATATATTATATATATCATACATACATATTATATACATATAATATTATACATTTCATATTTTAATACATACATACATATTTATATATATAATATGTTATATAATATATACGAATTTATATATATATTATATATATATACGTATATATAATATATGTATAATACATATTACATATGTATATTATATATATGTATATATAGTATATGTATAATACATATACATATAACATACATATGTATGTATATGTATAATGTACTAATACATACTAACACATGTGACATATTAAGTTATTAACATACATATATATATATATAATACATGTACTAAACTACTAATATTATATATTAATACATATATTAAAAATTAATATACATGTTAACATGTATGATATATGTATAATATATATTATATATATAATACATATACATATAGATTATAGCATACATGATACATACATATTAATATATACATGTACTATATACTAATGTATATATACATATACATAATTTATAATTACATATTGATATAACATACATATATGATATATATATATAAATACATGTACTATATATTAATTATTATATACAATTATACATATACATATGTTGTATGTACATATTATATAATATACATTTACTAATTATTATATATACATATACATATAACATACATATATGATATATTGAATTATTAATGTATATATATTAATATTTATATTAGTACTCTGTATAATACTATTACTACTATTAAATACTAATCTACTATCACTATGTATACATATAACATACATTGATACATATATTATATATATGAATGTTAGAATGTACTTATGTAATTATGTATTATATATAATTAATAATTGTATACATTATAAATATATTATACATACATTATACATATAACATATCTAATTACTAGACATCTAATTATCAATATATATTATATAAATATTTATATTAGTTATTAAATTATTAATGTATTATATATAGTGTTATGTATATCATATTTTAATATATATTATAATTTTATTTTCCATATATATTTAGTATTAATTCATTTATAATATTATTCCATTTGCAAAAATAGTATTATTTCATATATATTATTAATATCTATATAGTATTGTTCTATTTTCAAAAATAATATTAGTCCATTTATAGTATTACTCCATATATAGTATATTTTTTACGTATAGTATAAATTCTTTATATAATATTAATTATATATATTATTATTATTATTCCATTTATAGTATAAATTCTATATATTGTCTAAATTTTTTTTTAATTTTTGAAATATCTTAAACTATAATATAATTATAAATTTATAATGTATTAAAGATAAATTTTTAATACTTTTAATTATTATTAAGTTATAATTTTTGTAATTTAGTCCTTATAACTTACAAGTTATTTTGTTGAATCGATTATTACTGATTTTTCTAATTTACTTTAATGTTTCTAATTTTTAATTTTTGTAATTGAGTCCTTATAAGTTAATGTTGATTTTTTTTAATTTCAAAATTTAATATTTAACTTTATAGTCTAATATTTATTCATTTTTTACGTATTTATACAAAATCAAAATTAATAATTTAAATTACTATGAATATAAAATCAAAATTAATTAGACCTGAAACAAAACCAACTTAAAAAGAACCCGACCTGAAATGCATCCGAATTGAAATGGACCCAACCTGAAATCTACCCGACCTGAAATGAAACTGTCAATTATCCGATTTGAACCCGACCCGTTTGAACCCGACCTGAAAAGGATCCGACCTGAAACGAACCCGACCTGAAACGGACCCGACTTGAAATGGATCCGACCTGAAATGGACCCGCACCCGATCCGAATCGAGTCAAAATATCAAATCAACCTGAAATGGCCTGTATCCGATTTTACCCGACCTGACAGTACTCGACCTAAAACCCATCCGAGTAACTGTTTTTACATTCCTAATTGAGAGTAGCCTTCACAAGGGATTGTCTCCTAGTCCCCCACTTGCAGAGAGACTAACACCATCTAGTCTGCCTACAAAATCTTCATTTCAGTGCAATGGGACCATTCAAGGCAAGGGAAGAGTCAATTACTTGCTCGTTTCAGCCACAAAATAGAACCCACTTGGGAGCGTCCCAGGTCCAACATTCAGCAGTTGCAGCTTGAAAAGGTTGAACCTTTCCCCATGTGCATTTAATTGGAACCTCTGGCTGTAGGGCTGATTGGACCCTGATAAGGTGGCAAGGTCGTTACGTTTGGTGTCCCAACACCTGATTTTGTTTACTATTGAAACAATGTGTTCCATATGGTAAGAAACATCACCTTAATATTATCGTTCTTTCTAAAAGACATGTATAATATTACTCTTTTTAAATATGTATAATAGAATGTGCAGTATTATTGTTTTTGTATATTAAAATCTATCACTTTCTTTTCTATTATAAGATTAATGTCTACACCTCTATCAAATGTAACACTTTACATAATAACTATATATTTATAAAGTTATATTATATAAATATATTACAAAATAAATAAAATTAATTCCAACTGTATTTAATATATTGATTTTATTAAAATCATAATAAATCATTATTTTGTCTCAATGATTAGGCAGGTGCCTTTTTACCCAACTCCAAGCCTCTTGGACAGTATTTATGTTTTCATCACCGTTGTTGGCATACAAAAAATAAATTGAGATTTGTAACTCTATTTGTGTGCAAACAGATATAAAGCATATCTTCTTGTATTAAGACAAAAACCATTTGAAGAAATTCACCAGAAATACAGCTTTAAACAATATTTAATCGACAATACAATGGGAGCTGCTGGTTTGAGCTGTTGCATTCATAAAATCCTGTGGATAAAACTTCTAACCCCATATCATTTCTCTCAAAAGAAATTGAAATACACAACAAAAGAATTTTGAATATCTTAAGACCAAGTAAACCTACAGAAAATTAGTAAATCCCAATCACAGTAAAAGAATTGAATTCAAATGATTAGTACCTTTTGATGTCAACAAGGTCAGTCTATGAACAATCCAACAAATAGGGGTTGATCACAGAATTCGTATTCATACTATTCCACTGCTTCCGGTGGCAGAAATTGAAGGGCCTTCAGATTTCACTAAGTCGAACCCCTGTTACCAATATCAAGCCCTTGCAAGAGGCCAAGAGGATCTTGATGCGTTATATCGGCAAAGGCATGCAAGTTGGAGTTGGAGGCAGCTACCACAGGACAAGGAGTCAATAAGTGAGATTCGGAAGGATGAAATGGTGGCATTTGTATATTCTGGGAAGGAAGGAAAGAAGATTGGGTGTATGATATATAGTGCATTCCTAAATTAAAGGTATCTGTCACTGTCGTTATTTCTCCGGTAGCAGTCTTGAGCCTCTCTAATTCTTTCTTCAACGCTTCATTTAGAGCTGTAATGAAAAACGGACTATAGTAAAAACTATAAATGATACCAAGGAAAAAGTGAAATTTCTAAGGGGACTAAATTGAATCTTTATCATTTCAGGGGGGAAAGTGAAATTTCACCATGGTTTAACATTAAAACATTTACTTTATAAGGTACTAATGCTTATATCAATCCATTTTTTAGGGGGGAAGGGCATGGCCTACCTTTCCCCTCTCTAGCCTCACCACTGCTACATAAAATGGGCATCCCTAGTTTTAACTAATTCGATGCCCATTATTGTAGTTATTATTAATGTTCAATTTCTATAGGAAATGAACATGTCCATGAATATGATTGAGCATAGAATTCAGAAAGCATGTATATTGGACATAACGTACCATCACATAGCTGAGCCTGTTGTTCCATTTCTTGTAGCCGAAGCTTAAGCTCAGTGTTCTCCGTAGTCAAGCCTGTGGTATCTCTCTAGAATACACACAAATATATACTGTTAATTCTCAGGTATAAAGAAAGATAAAAGCAACATAAAATGGTCAACACGGAAGACTGATCCCTCCACAATCACTTTTAAGGATTTAGAATTAATCCTCATACTAACCCCTATCCTTTTATCAAATGTGGGATTTATTCCAATTTTGACAGTATCGATATTTGATAGTTGTATAAGGTGACATGAGAAAACTGTGGCCACCTGGAATGACACATGGAATTCTCTTAAACTGCTGGCAGACCATTTGAAACAATTATTTCAGTTTTTATTGTTTATTATGATTAAATAATAGTCTCAATATATATATATATATATATTCAAGAATAGAACAGAAAAATAACACAAAAGCATGTGGCCATTGGACGAAAAATTACATGTGTCCTGCCACATCACTCAATTTAACAGCAGAAATTCACATCTTGACCATATATCAAATTTGATAAAAGTAAAAGGATCAAATTCAATGAAACCACAGAACAAGGGACTAAATCCTTAAATGTGAGATACTACAAGGGCATATAAAAAATAAAATGCTTTCAACATATTTGAAAATAGAATAGCCGAATATTGATTGTTTAATATGCAGATATGATATTCTCATAAGGAATGCAAACATCAGCAAAAACAAGCTCCAAAATTATGCAAAGAGACATGCAAGTGTTTGACAAAAACCTGGAATAGAGCTAGATGTGCGGACAGAGTAGTTGCTTCGGTTTGAAGTGTTTGGACTTTCCTCTCCAGTTCAGACATATATAGGGCTTTCCTTTCTTTAGAGCGAGTAGCTGACCGCCGATTAGCAATGATCCTGCAAAAGAAACATGTACTTTCTTAGCAAAAAATTCAGTGCAAAACCAATCCCACCACAGGATGAGATTTGCTAAATCTATGTTTAGGAATTTCTGTTCCAACTGAAGGTGAGGTGTGTTGAGTAGATAGATGAAAATCCCTCTTACGGGAAGATACAAGTTATCATTATTATATATGCGATCACAAACATATATATGAGAAAATGAACAACAAAAAATGTTATAGCATTCAAGATATAGGAAATCAGAGTGCAATACCTTACCAATCCCCAATACCACAAATTCTAAAGTTTAGAAAGAACAGTTCATTGCTTTAAATCAAACTTGAATGAAACTTAAAACTCAAATGTGCAAAATTCCAATTATAATTTTAAAGAGTTCCATAACTACCAATAAGTCATTTCATTGACGGTTTAAGTGATATTGAACAGGTCGGTATTTGGCGTTATGCTAATGGTAATGTACCAAGAAATTTTAGATAGAAATTATGCAAAGAAAATTCTGATCCAATTTACTAATAATATTGATCCATTCGGTATTCATGACAGGAAGCATGTATGACATCTACTAAACAATAATCAAAACACAAAACAAGTCATGGAAAGTGAATGAAAAAAGAAAATGAGCTAAGAAACATAAAAATGTAAAGCAACAATTATAATTAGGGAAAATCATATAATAAAAAATACTTTTTTGAAGTCCTACTAATCCTCAATTTCTTTCAAAATTGAAAAGAAAACTTTCAACTTCGTTCCTCAATTTACTTCCTAAACTGCTCGAAACCCCATTCATACACAGCAGAAAAAAAGAGTCAACTTCACCATTATGATAAACAAACCCTTAAACAAAACTATAATAATTCCCGGGAAATAAAAGAGCTAAATATATTTACCATAGCCATTTATAAACTTAAGTCTAAAAATACATTTCTTTTCAACAAAAATATGACATCTTCTTCTAATAGTTTCCACTTATACTCTACAGAAACGAAAATAAACAAAGATTAAGAATGTTATACTAAATGTTACAAATTTGCAACTTCTTCAATCTCATAAGCACCTTAAACCAAATGCATTAAAAAGCCTAAAAAAATGGGTGGAGGGGAAGAACTGATTTCCAAACCTTTTAGCTCTCTTTGGGTCAACAGTCCACAATTTAGCTAGCTCATCAGGAGCCATGGCTTTCTTAGCCTCAATTGACTCCATTATCGAGCACCCATCAACCGAATTACTATACCTATGCCTACCTTTCCCTCCTCCATTATTCTTCTCCCACATCCCCGACCCAACAGCCATTTCCTCTCGTTTTGGATTCTGATCCGATCCACCGCTCGAAGACCCAGCAGTTACCTCTCCTTTTTCGACTCCCATTGATGATCCCCCTAGCTTCTCAATGTCCATGTAACTACAAAACAAGTCGTCTTCGGATCCTAACCTTTCGAACGGGTCGGATACGAGATCCAAGTCGTCTGGAATCCGAAATTGGACTTCGGACTGGGTTCGCCTGTGGTAGGATCCCCGAAATGCGGTCGGGATAGGAAACGACGACATATTTACCGGGGTTGATGAAACATTGGAGGGAATTTGTGGATCCGGGTTCGGATTCAGATTTTGCGGATCCTGCATTTCTGGTGTTGCTTTATAGGTTTGAGATCTCAGTCCGGAGTAGACTGAGATAGTTTCCTTTTAAGCCTTCTCGTTGGAAACGAAAGGAATTAGGAAATGGTTTAAAACGATGTCGTTTCTTACCGCAATACAGCATAAATATTTTTTTTAAATACCTTTACAATTACAGATATATTATAAATAAAGTAACAAATTAAAATCTTTTACATATTCTCCAAACCCTTTATTTATAGGCATCACGTGGAATTCTAATTTAATTTAATAAAGATTAATTTTTATTATAAAATAAATCAAGCTCGTGGAATTCTAATTTTTATCATTAAAACTCAAACCATATGGCATATCAAATTTATTGGTACACAAGCACAACACACACACAATGAGTAGGAAAGCCTGTGAACTTCATAGGCTTCATTTGCATAGCTCGGCAGATAGGCCATTGGCTAAGGAGGAAATGGTGGTTGCAGACACTCCTCTTGTTCCTCCCATGTACCATTTCTTGATCATCTCAACCACATTGGCATTCTCCACTTTGATTTTCGCTTCCTCCTTTCCCTCGCCTGTAAACGAAATCTGTTCACGAACACGCATTAAGGCATGGATGATTGGTGTTTTTCAAGGATAGTGTTACTGATATGCCTAAAAGACATACCTCTGCAGTGGCTGCATTTGCTGGAAAATGGTATGTGATGATTGAATCCTTCTTGAAGTATTTAGACTGGAAGAATTCAACAACTTTCTCCAAGGCCTCTTCCTCTAGCTCTTCGTATTTGTCGACGGCTGCCAATCGATCCCTCACAGCACTCTCTAGCTGCACTCCGTATTGGGAACCTTTGATCTCTTTAATCACCACAACTCTCACAAATTTCTCCACCGGAGCTGCAAATCGTTTTAGATCGGATACTAATGACAGTTTTGTTACAACTTTGAAGAATAAAGGAAAGGAATTGGTTTATTGTACCATTAATAAGAGCCTCAAAGAAGTCATCATCTTCTACTAGCACGTTTCCAGGCTTTCCCTTCCATTGTTGCAAGTATCCTACAACTTCAGGTTCAAGGTAAACTCCAATAGCAGTGAACTTGATTTGCAGAAAGTGAATCTCGATATCGGTAATCCCTGTTACACCCCCACAAGTGAATGCAGATTGTTGAATTTAACACAATAAATCATAGAATGAATGAGACTTACCATGACCAAACAGAGAGAGTGGCTTGGTAGTTGTGATTTGTGTGGGGAAAGGGATTTCATGAACCATTACCATTTCAGTACTCACTGAAAAATGCAGGAAACATAGACAGAAACCAGCAGATCATGTTATTCTAATGAAGACAAATACATGGCAATTAAAATTAATCAAAGCATGCTTAGAATTGATCTTACTAGCTATGTTTGCAGGAGGTTGAAGGCAGTCAAGGAAGCAATGACAGATTGAAGCCTGTTGAGTTCCAAAGTGCAATGGGAAGGTAAAGACTTGTGATGCATTTATATGACAAGCATGACAGGCAGAAACTTCTAGCACCAGCATTGCAGCATGGTATAGCTAACATTTTGGTCCCTGTGTCCGTATTGGATGGGCAAATGGTGGTTGGTAGAGGTATGTTAAGAGCTTGTGAGATGTGATTCAGCTGATTTTCACCCATTTGACTTGCAGTTTGGATCATGAGGATGATAACATTTAAGAAGTTGTTGGTAAAGCAGTAGTGGACCTATACCTTTAATTTGGTTAACTATAACAAGGTTTAGCAAACGTGTCTGCTTTTGATGCCTTTGATTTAGATGGCATTGGGGCTCCCCACGTGATTACAGTGCTAACCACCGTTCGTTTTACCTACCAGCTTTTGATATTTCTATTACATTAACTCATCAATCTAGGAAGCCATGAACAAACCTTGTTGGCTTTGGATATGTTAGAATTAGATAGATGTTTTGAACTCAAGGACTAGTAAAAATAAGAGCTATCGATTTAGAGTTTTTTATTATTTATTTTAAAGATTGATATGTGTGTTTTTATAAAAAAAATATTGAAAAGGGTAATTATTTAATATATAGACGGTAAAAATTAAAAATGTTTTAGTTTTAAGGTTTAGGGTTAAATTTTAGAATTTAAATGCTCAGGGTTTAGGTTGTGATTTAAAATTTGATGGTATGTGATTAGAATTTAAGAATTAAGATTATAAATTAGGTTTTACATGTTAAAACCTAAATCTCTAATTATATTAGATTAAACCTTAAACTCTAAAATCAATGTGTTTGTCAAAAAAATTTATTTACACCTCTTGTGTTTAGGGGTGAGTGTTTAAACGAGTTGAGTCAAAAAAATTTAAGTTATTCAAATTGATGAGTCTAATTTTACAACTTAAACTTTATTTGATTTTTTTAATTTGATTCGAGTGTATAGAGTTCAAGTCGAGTTTGAGTCAAGTCAATTTTTCAAGTTTATGTATAAAAAATAACTATAATTATTTATAATGTTATAGTACGTTTGGTTCAAATTTAAACGACTTTCTCTAATTATATAAGATTTACATACATATTCTTTCGTATTAATTTTCACACATGAAAATAAATTTTAAAATATATTATAATTATTGAATTCATGTGAAGAAAAAATTTATAAATATTTTTGAAATTGAATTGATGGTAGTATAAATGATTCAAGATGTAATTTTTTTTTAAAAAAAAATCAATTAAATAAAATTTAAAATATAAAAAAATATATTTATTAAAAATATGAATTAAAGTTATATCGATATTATATATTATTAATGAATCATGAGAATTCAACCTAATCATTTTAAAATAAGCTTGTGCTAGGTGAGTTTGGTGGAAATGTGTTAGGTTACTAATGCTTTTATTTATGAAGATTTTTTTAATTACAAAGAGAAAGAGGAAATATAATTAATGACAAAACTTAAAGTACGATAGGTTAAAAAATTCGGATGTAAAAGAAATTTTATAACATAAAAAAATTTAAAAAAATTAAATTATTATTACAAGATCTATTTATACGATGTAAAAATCAACGGATTAATTGTATAAATATAGTTCATTCTTGATTTAAAGTAGGCAATGCTACATCTATCCTTAGATGATCAACCCAACTAAGGTAACACATGATAAGGCAATTGAAATAAATATGGGTAAAAAATTAAAATATTTTTTAAATGTTTGATTAATAATATAAAATAGTTAATATATCTTTTATTTATAAATATGTTTTAAGACCTTAAATGTAAATAAAAATAAGACAATTAATGATTATATTTTAAAGTTTAAAGTACTAATAATATATATATATATATATATATAAATTATCAAAGAACAAATCCTTTCTTGATCCATAAGTCGCATTTGTTGAACATAAATTATTGATTTCAAGCCACATGAAACTGATAATGTAAATAATATTATATCAGATAACAGGTTGCTGACATTGAGAGTTGCCAGTTAAGACCGAACTTGTCCTAAAAATCATGTAGTAATGGATATTTGACCGGAAAATACAAGAATAATTCTGTCATCCAAACCAACAAGCAAAACATTTCTTTAATACATCCTGCAATGATCTGGCCTTGATCACAATATTCTGAGTCTATAAACCAGTAGCTCTATTCAGTCAGGATTGCACCAATCCTGAGAGTCTGCTAGAAACAATGGATGTCCTGTCTAATCTTAAACATGTTTCTTATGAAACCAATGAACAGATCATCATTGTGGTCATAACCCTGGTAACCATTTTTCTTGCATACTTCAAATTCAGAATATACCCTCTGTTAGGTAAGAAGCTTCCTCCAGGGTCATTGGGGAGTCAATAGGCTTTATCAGGGATCATAAAAATGATCTTACTGTGGATTGGATTCGAAACCATGTGAACAGGTATGGACCAGTGTTCAAGACTTCACTCATGGGTTCAAATGATGTGGTTCTCACTGGTCAAGCCGGTAATCGTTTCATATTCAGTGGGAGAGACAATGGCATTGCCAGCAACCAAGTTGAAACAGCAGCAGCCATACTGGGAAAGCATAGTATCTTTGAGCTTCCAGGGCCAAGACATAAGCTTGTCAGGGGTGCAATTGTGAGCTTTTTGAAACCTGAAAGCATTCAAAGATTTGTTTCTTCCATGGATTCATTAGTCCATCAGGAGCTGCACCGGGAACTACGCGGTACAGATACGGTTAGAGTTGTGGGACTCATGAAGAGAATCACTTTCAATGTCAGCTGCAGTTTACTCTTCAGGTTACAAGAAAGCAAGGAGAAAGATGATTTGTTTAAAGATTTTCTTCTTGCCATCAAAGGCTTGTGGACTGTTCCATTAAAATTTCCAGGTACAACATACCGAAAGGCGTTGCAGGCACGAGGCCGGATCTCTAAGCTTCTCTCCGGACTAATAAAAGAAAGGAAGAAAGAGATTGAAGAGGGGAGAAAAGGCTGTTTAGATCATGATGTTATCTCCAGTCTGCTTATGCTGAGAGATGAAAATGGTGACTCTTTGCTGGAGGAGGAAATCATAGATAATCTGATCTCTGTGATGATTGCTAGCCACGACACAACATCGTCACTCGTATGCCATTTTATAAGACACCTCGCAAGGGACAGGGAGACATTCAACAGGGTTCTTCAAGGTAGTTGGAAATTAAGGTTTACTTTTAACCCTTCGATTCGACACTTAAATATGCTTACGAGTACTTAATTTGCATCAATGCAGAGCAAAAGGAAGTAGCAAAGGCCCTTGAAGGAAAAGATGTGAAGCTTATGACTTGGAGTGAAATACAAATGATGAAGTACACATGGACAGTAGGCCAAGAGGTGTTGAGGTTGAATCCTCCAGTGTTTGGGAACTTCGAATGTGCTCAGAGGGACACGAGTTTTGATGGCTTCGACATCCCCAAAGGATGGAAGGTAATTAATCTTCAAAGTTCAACCTCTATGAAGATGGAAATCTAACATGTATGACACATATACATATATACGAATCGCAGGTGTTTTGGTTTACGGCAGCTACACACATGTATAACAACATTTTCAAAGATCCAGAGGTGTTTGATCCAGGAAGGTTTGATGAATCATCAAAATTGCTTCCTCCTTACACATATATTCCGTTCGGAGCCGGGGTGAATATGCCAGGGTAGAAGCTCTTTTGCTTATCCATCATCTGATAATGAAGTATGAATGGAGTGAATTGGTTCCTGATGAGCCTATATCATGTAATCCAATGCCCTATCCAGCCATGGGACTTCCAGTTAAGCTTCAACAAAGGAATGGTCAGCATGTTTAGAGACTGTACTACAAGAAGCCTAAAGCTTAATCCCTGACAGCAATCTCTGCTACAATCTTTCCTGTTTCAAATAACTGCTGTATTTGAAAACATGTTGCTTATAGAAAACAATATTTCGTATACAATTAATTTGAACTGTAAATTTTTTCTGTTTCAGTTTTATATAATATATATACATATAAATGAGAGTTGGGGACAGTAATTATGTGGTTTGGTGAAGTTTTAGGCAGGTCCTCTAATCCAAACTTAACTTTTTCTTATTTTCTGACCAAAAAAAAAAAAAAACACATAAGTTTGACTTTTAAAATGAAAATAAAACCTAAATTTGACGACTTATTTGTAAAATTAGTATAGTTAGATGACCAAAATAAAAAAGCACTTATAGTTAGGTGACCATCTAAAGAATTAACCTATGAATCGTTTGAATAAGTTAGGTAAAAGGCTTAATAGTTAAAAATATGCTCAATTTATATTATTTTTAGTTTGATGTTTAATATTTTTTGGGTTATTTTAGTGTCTAATATTTTATTTTGTAATTTAAATCTAATTTTTATGATGTATATTAAAAATTTATGTTATCCAATAAAAAATAATGTGTGATATATTCTAATATTTTTTTTTATCTTTAAAAAATAAAAAAATAATAAAAAAACAAAATCTTTAATTTCTCTAAAATCTCTAAACCTTGACTCTTTAATTTTTTTCTTCCACGATTAATTTAACTATCATCAGCCATCTTTACGTTCGTCGTCCCTACAACTAAAAATCTTATCATTTTATCATTAAATATAAGTAAATAAATCGTTAATGATTTCCTCAATGAATATCTAAAAATAATAATAATAAAATAAAGATTGATTGAGTTTCTAACCGAAAGTTAGAAGATGAAGATATTGAATAGTGAGATATTTGACATTTAGATGATAAATCATTATTGATCGAAGTATGAAAGTGTTGAAGGGTGAGAAAGATATAATATAAGGATTGGATTCAAAAATTATAATTTTAGATTTTTTTCATAAGTTCACGTTGTAAAAGTTAAATAAATAAAAAATAAATAAATTACATGTCATATTATAATTAAATAATAAAATATTTTAATAATTATTAAAAAATAATTTTATTTATAAAATAAAATGATAGCATCAAAATAGCCTAACAAAATATTAGACATTAAATTAAAATATATAAATTAAATATTTTTTAACGATTAAATCTAAAAAACACATTCTTTATTTGTAAAAGAATATATAAGTTTATTGGGTATTTTGAGGTTTTTGGATAACATAAAATTTTAATTATCTAAAAAAAACACATTTTAAATATTTTTGCTGAGATGGAAGTCACGTGGCAAACGTTTAAGAAAACAGTTTAGTGGTGGAGGGCGGTGCGTCTGCCTGCGTACACACTGCATGCATCGTAGGCGTGCAACCACGTGCTATCACCAACTATCGTATTCTCTACTCCTGACTGTCCGATCATTCTTCAACGGTCATGATTTCTCCGACAGCCATATGTGACAAGACCTCATGAAGAACGATTCATTACACAAATGGACCAGCTTTTTCTGTAGCCAGTCATTCAGGTAATTATCTTCTACGTTTCGCCTAACTTGTACTCTCCTGCAATCAACCAATAAATATCATCAGATCAGGCTAGTCCATAATCATACTCTCCTTTATCATAAAAAATAACGAGCAAACTACGTAAATAGTCTCAATTATGACTCAATTTTTTATTAAATATCTAAATTATAAAAAATTATAAATAAATTTTATAATTAATAAAGATTAATAAATTGATCTAATTATGTTAAAAATAAACAAATGATACGATAATTAATATAATCTGTAAAATAATAAATTTAATCTTCAACCTCTATATTTTATTTTAATTTTGATTTAATTTATAAAATATAAAATTTAATTAAAATATTTTAAAATAGTTTCAATTAAAATTTTATATTATTTTTCTGACATTTGAAATATGATATTAACGTGTAGTATTTATCACTTTTTAATTTATTTTTCAACCTTTTGATATAGGTTGTACGAATTTTCCGTAAGGTTAGGGGTAGATAATCAAAACCAGAGTTTTATATTTTCGTGGAAACCAAACACCCTTTTCAAGAAAACATCTTTTAAACTTTTAAGTTTAAATCATCACGCCTCCTTCGATTCTACGAATCCAATCCAAAGCTCAAACTGACGCGTATAAAAATCCCAGATCTCTCGATATAAACCAATCAAACGCTATTCATTCAATCTAATAAAACACCAGTTTTGCTTTGTTTTTTCCCTTCTATTGTCATTGTTGTTGTTGTTGTTGCCTTGGGCAAGTTAGAATTTATTTCACAGGGGAATAAGAATATCGATAATGACGGCGGTGGGCGGTGTTTCTTGCGGTGGAAACGTTTGTCTCCAGCACCAAGAACCCTCCCACCTTTTCTTGCGTCCATGTTCTCTCATGGTTTCAAATCCACAATCGTCGAAACCAAGAACGTCGACCAAGATCTCCACGTCCAAGGTAAGTCTTCAACCGTTGCCGAAACAACAGGAGAAGAAACGGAACGAGTTGCTGTACGATAAGATCGACGAGTGGATGAGAGATTCTTTGGTGGATATAGTCAAGAAGCTTCCGGAATCGCCAATCTTGGTCCACGTGTACTCCGACGACGACAGCATGACGAGAATCCGAACGGAAAAGGCCGATGAAAGCAACTGGGTTTCAGTGAAACAAAAATGGGAGAAAGGTGAGACCCCAATGCCTGATGGAGTGATTTTTGTGGAGCAAATACAAGAAGAAGAAGAAGAAGAAGAAGAAGAAGAAGAAGAAGATGTCTTAAAGGACGATGGGTGTTGCAGGGCATGGGGTATTGTGGTCCAGGGACAAGGTCGTGGTCTTGCACCTGCTTGTTATTTGTTGAAGACTAGTAACGTGAGTTCGGGTCTAGGGTTAAAGTGCACCCATTTTTGTTTGGTGAAGGTTGAGAGTTTCAGAGAAACTGCTTTTTCTCAGCTCAAGAATTGTTGGCTGTTGCAGGGGAATTCAACATAAATGTTAAAGATTTTAATTATTTTTTTTCTTCTAATTTTTCTTGTTAATAAGGTGATTAGCAATTTGTAGGGCCTTTGAAATTGCAAGTGGGGTCCTTTTGATGAATATCAGATGCTTTGAGAAATGAAGAATTAAGAAATTAAATTAGATGGTTCTTATCCATTATTTTGAAGGATTTAAGGCAATGGTATGTTCGGTTCAAAAGAAAGTTTTCAAGTTGATCTTGCAATCCCCATTGTTTGCCTGTAAATCAATAATGCATTTCAACGGTTGAGAAGAGGAATAAAATTATAGTATTTTTTATTTTAAACACAAATTTGGTCAGACACCATTTTTAAAATATCATAGAATTTGTCTGAATCTGATTTTTTTTAATAAAAAACATAATCTTATGGGATTGGGTTAGATCAAAACTTATTGGGTATGGGTCAAATAGTTATATTTATATGTTTGTGTTTATTTGTTCATTTTTAAAGGTTTTTATGCGAGGGTTCATATTCGTTTAAATTTTAATATTATGTTTATATTTGTTTATTTATTTTTGAAAGTGTTTATATTTATTTAAGTGTTCGTGATGAGTTTATAAACGAGTCTATAAAGAAACTTATAAATGAACCTATAAATGAATTTATAAATGAACTTTACTGTGAATATAAACGAACTGAACATGCCTCTAAATGTGTGTAAATCGTATGTCCCTTAATCATATCTCCATTGGTGTCCTTAATTTTAAAGTTTAAGAATCAATTAAAAATTCCGGTTCAAAGGGTTTGTTATATTTATTTTCGGTCTAAAATTTCACCAATCACTTTGTTTCAATGCTTGAATCAGAATTTGACCTTTATCTTATCGTAAAGTACTATGAAGTTTATGAATCATTTAAAAATTTTCTGATTTCTCTCTCGTCGATCTTTTTTGTTCGTCATCGAATGAAGTTCGTTTCTCAATATGTTGCTTCTCTCATACTGATATAGTTTTTCACCGTTCAAATCTTTAAAAAGTTTTTTAATTCACCGGTAAATAAATTTTATCAAACAAAAAAATAATAAAAACATTTAATATCTAAACCTAAAAGAATAAATTAAATTTAAAACTTATGTAACTAAAATAAATTCTATAGATTTAAGAATAAAATTTAATAATAATTACATAATTTACCCATACTTTGGAAAAGCAAAATGAAGGTCAATACTTTTTTCTATTACGTGACTTCTGTAGGGCATCATTAAGTCCCCTCGATGGCGTTATGACTTATGAATTAGAATCAAGTTATTGTGTAGGTGCAAAACTCCAAGAATTAAAAGTAAAAGGACTGAAATGAAATCTGTAAGGAGTACATGGAGTGAAAACAGAAATATACCCTTTTAAAAGCAAAACACCATCTAGTTCAAACTTCAAACTGAGCTTTAAGCTTGGGTTGGGTTGAAACTATGTGTTTGGTCTCATATGTGGGAGAAGAAGTTGCAGTCATAAGATCACGCCACGTGGAGTAAACCCAAAGTCAACGGAGAAATCGAAGAGAAAGGGTTTTGGATTGACCAAAAATCAATCTTCCTTGTAATTGGAACAACAATCATTCATATCAAAGCTGAGAAGAGAGAAGAAAGACTGAACAAGAAATGGATTCCAAGCAAATTCTTCCAATCTTGTATTTCCTTTTACTACTTCATCAATCACAAGCTCGGACTCTGGATTCCCCCTCTCCCTCTCCCTCTCCCATGGTAGAGTATTCAATCTTCTTCCTATTGTTTTTAATTTCCATAACAAAAGGAAAGGCTGATTCTTTCTTTGCTCCTGGTTTTTAGCTTTCTCCGTCACAGTCACCTGCGCCCGGACCTAGTAGCAACGGGTGTTGGTTTCAGACGAAGAAGTGTCATGATGGAAGCTTAACGGCGTGTGTGGATCCTTCATCAACCTGTAAGTCATAGGAAGGGACAGAGGGTTTTCTGTAAGATGGAATGTTTAATATTATAATACCATTTAGTAAAGATGGATTATTGATGCCTGGTGTTGTTTTTGGTATGAAGGTTCAAAGGAAGTAACAGTATTTGTGAAGAATGAAGGTGAGACAGCCCTAATGGTGAATGTTAGTATGTCACATGCCAAGCAAATGGATATGAACAGCACGCAAATACCACCTCACCGAATCAAAGAGGTTGAGTTTCCATGGTGTTTCTTGTTTCCATGGTTTTGGTGCTGTGTCTTTTTGTTAAGGTTTGGTGTTGCAGGTTAAAATCACAGCAAATGTTGCTGGAAATGCGTCTATACAGATAGAAGCTGGGAATATGGGGTGTGTGATTCACGTAGTATCCACAGCATCGAGAACCGGCATCTTGGATTACATCCCCTTGGCCACACATATAAGCCCCTTGAGTGGAGCCTCCTTGCTGATTCTAACTGCTCTGCTCATCGGCAGTGGTTGCGCATGCTACAAGTGCGGCAAAAGGGGCGATGGAACCACGTACCAACAGCTTGAAATGGCGCAACCTGCTTCACCTAACAATCTGGAAACAGCACAAGGTTGGGAACAAGATTGGGACGACGATTGGCGTCAAACGGCCAATGGTTCATCGGTAAATGGCCTTTCTTCAAGGTCTACCATTACCAAGCGAGATGATTAGAATTAGATAGAGCACATCATTGTTAGACTCAAAACTGATGACAGTACTTGAGGTTATCATATACATTGTTATACTGCCATTTCCTGCAGCAAAACATATGGATTGAAACAAACAAACAAACTAGACTTGCTGATATTAGTGTTGCAGTTTATGCACAAAAAAGCAGAGGGAATCTCTGCTCTTCTGCTTCTGCCATCTCACATATTTCTTTCAAGCTCCACTTATGATTGGAGCAAGTAAGATTGAGACTTTTTCTGTAATTAAAATATATAAATTACATCTAAATTTTAACATGACAGAAAAAACTAACATCATAAGTAGAGTTTCTGTGTATGGGTCTCCAGTTCTTCATTTTCCTTGAAAAGTAAAAATGCTGGAAGCATATTTGAATATAAAATTCGGTGGTGGTGGTGGTGGGGGAATATCAATACACATCCAAGTAACATAGATTAATCCAACTCCTTGTTTCCAACCAAGTATTCTATTTAAACACAAATATTCCTGCTAATTTGCTAAACCTTGAATCATAGTTTATTCAGAAGCATCATCTCACTTGCCTGTCAAATCATCTTTACAAACGAAATGGATAACAGTAACCTTCTAATCTCAAAATCAAATGAAATGCCTGTGATTGTGGTGGTGATGCCTACACTCATCCAAACCAAAACACTGCATAAAAGGATAACAACTCACAAACAAACATCTCCCAACTCCTCTCACCACTGAACCTGTTAATCTCACAAAAGGATAACAACAGTAACCTTTTAGTTTTGAACTATTTCTTCTTCTTCTTCCTTCATCCACATCATTAGTGCCACTCATGTTTATTCAGAGGCAGACTTGTTCAGAACACACGAAATGGATTGCAGATGCAGATTCTGAGATTCGGAACTTAAGCTACACAGATAAAGAAGTAAAGAGGGTTTCGACTACTTACCTCGTAGCATGAAACTTCATCACAGAACACTGAGAAATGAAGGAGGGAAGGATTTTACCAAGGAGAAAAGAAAAGATGGAAATTCTAGCAGCCAACTCAGAGTCCCAGACGCGTAGGCAACGTGTGCTTTGCGTGTTAGGTAAACACTAATCAGTCTTATATAGTTTTAGAACTTTACTCTTGAGAGTTATAATAATATTATTAAGCCAAAGTTTTTTTTTCTTAATGGGTGCTTAATTTATATATCTCAATTAATTTTAAAATAAATTTTTATACTTATTTCAATTAAAAATAAAATTTTATATAAAGATTTTAATTAAAATATACTTTAAATATCTATCATAAAAAATATACTTTTAAGTTTTTGTTTCTCTTTAGAGTTATAACTTATAATAATAATATGACTTAATTATAAAATAAGTGATTAAATTATACTTATTTTTTAATCCCAAATAACTCTAAAATAAGTAAAAAAAATAATCTTTAAAACTTATTTTAATCAAAAATAAAATTTTAAGTTTCTATTTTAAACGAAAAAATATATTACGCACCGCCTATTAAAAAAATGTATAGTTCATATAATTATTTTATAGTTAAACTTATTATTATTAACATATTAAATTTTATATTATTTTTTAGTATTCGATCTAACAATAGTATATGTTTTATTTTTTAACTTAAATAAAATTCATGTTTACCATATAAAAAAAATACTTGAATATAAATTAAACAAAAACATTTATATTTGTCCTACTAATATATAACTTCTGTGAATATTTTTCTCCCCCAATGTATAGTTGAAATTTTTTTTTAGAAATGCAAACTTTGAAGCAACTGAGGTAGGTTATGTTTTTTTGATCGAAACTGAGGTAGGTTATTAACACAAGAAAAGTATGCAACTGGAATTATATTAGCCTACAGATGTTGAAATTCCAACTTTTATGCAAAAACAAAGACTCATGTGGCAAAAAAATGTAGGCTTTGGACATTCAAAACTATTACTTTTAACACAAGTTTGAACTATTATATTGGAAATTTTTGATTTTTAGGTGGTTTAGAGTTTTTATTAGTAAAAATAAGATGTTTAAAGTTTATTTTAGAATCTAGGTCAAATATTACGGTGTAGGTACAAGAACGCTGCACATGGTGATTGGGAGAGGATACAACCTACACGTGACATTTTCTTTTTTTTTTAGTTTTTTTTTTTTAATTTTGAAGGGAGACCTATACGTGACATTCTTTCATATGTACTGTAAAAATTAATCTAAAATCCAAATATAAATGAGGATGCTATATATTTTAAAATAAAAAATTAAATTTGATTATTCTTATAATTTTGGCTATTATATTGGCCGAGGGGTTATATTACAGCTTAAAAATGTTAAAATTCCAACTTTACCCTTTCCTTGTTTGAAGGGACAGACATAACCTTGACTCTGTAACTATGGAAGTCGTTTCAAACTCTTCAACTGACTTACAGGGTCAGGGTGCTCAACTTTGTTTTGTTCCTTATTTTTAACTAAAATATATTTTAGATATTTATTTGTGATAAAAGCCCAAAGAAAAAGAAAAATTCTGCCTCCTGGCCTGGGTCATTTGGGCTCAAGAAAGAAGAAAAGTGTGCCCAATAAATCTAGTTACAGTGAAACAGAAGAAAAGGATAGGGGATGGCGGAAGCGCCGTAGATAAAGGATAAAACTCAAGTGCGGTGTTTCTTGGACTGTTCATTGTTCTTTCAAGCAAATTTCAAACTTAAACATGGAAGCACTTCTTGAACCACTTTTCCTGTTTAAACTAAATAAGTTTTTCAACTCTAAAAACCCATGTTCCCTTCACTGTCACAACCTTCATTCTAAGCCACGACTCGTTGCCACTCGATGTGCATCAACGCCTTCGCCATCTCCGTTACTCCCTCAAGATTCCGAAAAAAACCAACTTCAGCTTTCCTCTGACAGGACACGGGATCGACGGAAAGTGGTCCGCATTGCTTGGGAGAAACTGGTTAGATGGTCTCGTTCTTGGCGCTCCAAGGCCAAAACTGATGTTCTTGAACGAACAAAAAAGGTTATTTTTGTTGCTCGTATCTTGTTGTAATGGTGGTTACGAAATTTGGGTTTTGTTTTCATAGGTTTCGTTGCAATAACATTTACCTACTTTTCATCTCTCTCTGTTTTTGGTCATTTGGCGTGAATTTGATTATTGTAGGTAAAGAAAATATAAATGATGAGTGAAAGAATTGGCTTTCTTTTAAAATTGAGATTTTGTATATAAGGAGATGATCTAGTCCAACTGCTATTCTTGAATTTGGAAGGTTTTATTCAATTCAAAAGACTGAAAGAAAGTGAAGAATAAGTTCTGTTTACGTGTTAACAATTAGTCCTTGAAAATTCTAGTATAATGAGAACTGCTTCATGTCCAACTAGGCTATGGATAATTTGTTAAATTTACCCTTCATTTATATTGAGAACTGCTCATTTTTAATTTTTAATTGTAGGTGGTGGTGCTTGGAGGAGGATCTTTTGGAACTGCAATGGCTGCACATGTTGCTAATAGGAAAGCTCAACTAGAAGTTAGTATGCTTGTACGTGATCCTGCAGTTTGCCAGTCCATTAATGAGAACCATTGTAATCAGTGAGTTTTCTTCTTTTCAGTTTTTGAATCTTATGAAATTTGTGTTAATATGTTGTTAGACATGGAATTTTATTAATGTTGGAATGTTATTTGTATTCTCTGTTCTCAGTAAATACTTCCCTGACCACAAGCTACCAGAAAATGTGACTGCAACTTATGATGCCAAAACCGCTTTGCTCGGGGCAGATTATTGCCTTCACGCTGTACCTGTGCAGGTCTTTCAAGTCATTTTATTACGTTGATGCTTATGTGTACTCAAATCTGTGACCAATTTCCTTTCTGTCGAGTTTTGTTGCATAAACTTGATTGTCCATTGTGGTCACTTCACTCACTTGTTAATTGTGTTGACATGACTACGTTTTGTTCTGGTTAATTATAATATCAAACATGTAAAACTTAATTAACTTATTTTGTACTATGGAACAACCGCCTGAATCTCACTTCCTTTACTGCAGTATAGTACATTGTTTCTTGAGGGAATTGCAGAACATGTTGATCCCAGCTTGCCATTTATATCCCTTAGCAAAGGCTTAGAGCTCAATACATTGAGAATGATGTCTCAAATCATTCCTCAAGCATTAAAGAACCCTCGCCAACCTTTTATTGCATTATCAGGGCCTTCCTTTGCATTGGAATTGATGAATAAATTACCAACAGGTAACTTGCCTGTAGCCCTGTATACGATAAATTGTATTCTTGTCATATCTTCAACCAATTCATATATCTTGGTTTACCATGTGTTTCCCTTGTTATTCATTTTCTGTTTTGCAGCAATGGTGGTGGCATCAAAAGACAAAAAATTGGCTGGTGCTGTTCAGCAGCTATTGTCTTGTAGTCATTTAAGGATCAGCACTTCAAGGTAGAGGATCTTCAATTCTTCATCATATCAAAAAATTGGCTGTGCTGCATTCTGGTTGCTATTTTTCAGTTCCAGTGATGAGGTTCTAATTTAACAAACTTCTGAATCACATATTTCAAATTTATTGCTCTCTGCTTAATAGCTTCATGTGTCCCCAGACCTATGCATTAGGTCTGTATAATTCAGTTTTCATATGGTTGATTTTATAGGTGGTCAATAGTTAAGGTAACTATTGATGTGCATATGCTCAGGTTGTAACCGCTGATAACCTCAGGGATGTTACAGGGGTTGAAATTGCTGGTGCCCTCAAGAATGTACTTGCAATAGCTGCTGGGATTGTTGAAGGCATGAATCTTGGTAATAATTCCATGGCAGCTCTTGTAGCGCAAGGCTGTTCTGAGATACGATGGCTAGCAACAAAGGTACAATCCATGTCCCTCGTGTCCCAAAAATTAGCTATGAGGATTTACCTCACTTCAGTTTCACTGTTTCTCTTTCTCTTTTGCCTAGAATGTTGATAAGCACCATCGATCATTCAATTGAATAATTGTGTTCTCTAACAAATCTTTTACTACACATCTATAGATGGGTGCAAAGCCGGCAACAATTACTGGTCTATCTGGAACCGGAGATATCATGCTTACATGTTTCGTAAATCTTTCAAGAAATAAAACAGTTGGAGTTCGTCTTGGATCAGGGGAGAAGCTTGAAGATATTCTCAGTTCCATGAATCAGGTTCTTGTAAAGTTTTAAACAGGCTGTTGAGTGTTGACCATTAAAATCTGGCTATTAATATGATTATTCATGCTTTAGGTTGCTGAAGGTGTGTCAACTGCTGGAGCTGTGATTGCATTGGCCCAAAAATATAGTGTTAAAATGCCAGTCCTGACAGCAGTTGCTCGGATTATTGATAGCGAACTAACCCCAAATAAAGCTGTTCTTGAACTAATGAGCCTCCCTCAGGTCATTTAAACTCCTTCATCTTTGATAAACAAAGAACCATTTTCGACTACCATGTACTGATGTACATGTCTTTTCTATATGATCTATACTATAGTTCCTATATAATCCTGTTAAAATGGCAACTTGTCACTTGTAGGTTGAAGAAGTTTGAAACCCCACTTTTCATCTGAAAAGAGGAACTATTTTCTGGGGTATGGAGCTCTACTTAACCCAGCTGTGACCCTTGTTTCATCATTCCAAGAAAGAAAACTGGTGGTGAGATTGATTTTGGAATTTCAAGTATCTACTACAGAAATAGGATTTTGTGATCGAGGATATACATATATTTTGCCTTGAGCTGATTCTTTTAGATGGACATGCATTTGTATCATACATAATGTTTGACTATTTTTTAAATTATTTTTTATAATCATTTCCAACTCCCTCACCAGCAAAGAAAGTTAAGCCTAAAGGTGAACCTGCCTTTGATGCAGGTGATGACGAGAAGATAGCTACTCCCACGGCCACTAAGGGATTAAGATTTCAGAAAGAAATTTTTTTAAGAGTATATGACTAATAATAAATATTAAAACAAAATGAATCCTTCTAATAACAAATATTAACAAAAAAATATTTTAAAAATAGACTTCTAATAATCAAATATTTGAAAAAAAAACAAACCGTTAATGATAATTATTTAAAAAATAAAACTTTAATGATTATTAAAATTTCAAAGGGAAAAAAAAAACACCTAAAATGAGAAGAATTTCAAGAATGGGCGTCGCCATCCAATTTGCTGAAGTTGAAAAATCAATCCAAAATGATTTTTTGAGCAATAATTAGTCTATTTATATAATAGAAAAACATGGCTTTTCTTGTTTGTCTTTAATTTCATGATAATGATACAATGGGAATAATCAAATTATAATATCAAACGTATTTTTTCTTTTTAAAATTCTAAATTATTCAACTTGTGGAAAAATTGTTTCTTTCTTTGAAAAAAATTATAAAGTGTTCGCAAAGACTTTAAATATATAATAATCAATTATTTATTGATCTAATAAAATAAAATAAAATAAAATATTAGGCCTTTTAGACAATATTTAAAGTTTGAATTATAGTATTATTTTATGATAGAGGTTTGAGGTTCATAATTATTTTTTTAAATAATAATATTTTTGATGGGTTTAACTTAAAACTCTTTCCTTAAAATTTTACGTAATCATGTTAAAAGAGCTCTATGATATTTTAATTTTTTGTTCAAAAATTTACATGAATTGTGATATTTATACTATATAAATTCTTTTGCTAAATTATTGATATGATTTTTAAAATTAGCTAATAGTGATTAGCAGTAGTATTTGTTATATAATATAATCTTTGTCATTTGATATTGACATTGCTCAGTCACTCTTCTAACATTATTGATGTTCGAACTCGTGACCTCTAGAAACAATAATCGTTCTTTTAACCACTTGAATTAAAGTGTTTGCTGGTGCGAATTAATAAAACCCTAGTTTCTAACTAAAAAAATATGATATTTATTATGTAGGAAAGAGATTAAATTTAAATAACGTACACGTGTTAAAAACAACTTTAAAATGTATAATCCTATGACCCAAACATGATCCACTTCTGTTTTGACACTTCCATTGGCATTGGCCGCAATCTCTCTTGTTTTTATGAGTCCAAAGTTTAGCAGCAAATCCCTCCCCCAATCCCCGATGTGCAGGACAATGTATGTTCCGATACCCCCGATCAAACCATACGCTATGGAATAGCTCAGAGGCATCAAAATCAAGGTCACGAAAGCAGGGATGGCCTGCCTCATGTCGTCCCAATCGATTTCAACCACCGACTTCATCATCAACACTCCAACGAGGATCAACGGAGGACCAACCGCCCAGGAAGGGATCGACGCCAACAGCGGCGTGAAGAACAAAGCAAGGAAAAAGTATACACCCACGGTTACAGCCGTTAATCCCGTTCGCCCACCTTCTCGTATCCCTGTCGATGATTCGATGAACGTCGTCACCGGTGATGTCCCCAGCAGGGATCCCACCACGATCGACATAGCGTCCGACATGAATGCGAAGTATTGACCCTCAAAGTCTCCATTCTCGTCTGTGAAACCGGCAAATCTAGCCATGGAGTAAAGGGTGCCGGTTGTGTCCAATATGTCAACATACAGGAACGTGATCAGAGCTTCCCAAAAGTAGCCTTTACCAATCGTGTCGAAACTCAATGCCCCAGCTGTACTTTCTATTAAATGGATGTCAACGACTTTTTTGAAATAGTCATGGGCAGAATTACCGGCGTCGGTGTTCGGAAAAGCCGTCACTTTCGTGTCACGGAACCATGAAACCGCCGTCACAAATACTATCCCGTAAATCATAGCACCCTTAATGTTTTTCACCAAGCAATATGCTATAATGACAAAGCCGATGATTCCAAGCCATAGCGTGGGACTCTCCATTCTGTTACGTAGGCAAAAAATGTCGCCGGAGACTGTACCTCCGGGCATTAAACTGACGGTTGCGTTAGCCAATTCTATGACCGGAGCAACGGAAATCCGGGACGAACTCGGGCATCCGGCGAGGGTCACAAGGGTTGATGGATTATACCCGATTAATCCGATTCCTTGATTGTTTTGTAACCCAATAAACGCAAGAAAAAGTCCGATGCCGGCGGATGAGCTGATCCGGACCGGTTTGGGAACCAATTTTGCTAACTTTGCCCGGAATCCGATCGCTGAAATGAACAAAAAGATCAACCCTTCTATGAACACTGCCGCTAAAGCATTCTTGTAAGAGATATTTCCGGACCCGTGAAATCCGACCACCGTATAGGCGAAATAAGCATTCGTACCCATACCCGGAGCCAACGCTAGGGGTAAATTGGCGAAAGCACCCATGATTACGCAGCCAATAAGGGATGAAGCAACAGTGGCTACTATCAGATCTTTACGTACTTTCTCCAAACAGGAAGCGTATCCCGGGTTCACCGGGTCGAATTTGCATGAGACATCGGGCTGGATGACTCTGAGGTTTAACCCGCTACAGTTTGATAATGGAACAGAAGAATCAGAGCATAAAGGAACGCAATCTGAGACGCTGCAAGGACCGCCGGAGTCTGTGAGGATGGAAGCATTGACAGCTAAGATGTAAGCCATGGTAAGAAACGTGGCTGTTCCGGCACGTAACTCGGTTGTGAAAGTAGAGTTTCGTTCAGTGAGTTTGAAACGTTTCCCGACTCGACTACTTTCCATGGCCGAGTTGAGTCTTGTTATGAACTTTTTGTTTGGTGGTTGAGGTTCCATGACCATTGAACATGAAAAGTAGTAAACTTTGTTATCAGGTAACAAGAAAAGAGTCTGATCTTAATACAAATAACCAAAGAAGGTTTGATTTTTATAGTATTAATTTTCTTGGGAAAATTGAAGATGATTACTGGGGAAGAGATTCTACAGGGAGAAGGGTATCAGAGAAAGTATCTGTGCAGGCCAGCATCGATTCTTCTGATTTTTTCACACAATTTTTAGGACCGCCTCATCCAGACTTAATTACCCTATATTTCTTTTTATAATAAAAAATTAAAACAATGGGATTTATTAAAAAAAAAAAACACAATAAATATTGCAACTAACCAAGTAGGCCCCTCATTTACATGAAATTATATAATATAAAATATTTTTATTTTTTCAAAATACGTGAGGATTCATTGGTTTCTACAGGATGTGAAATATGGAGCAGCAGTTGTTGTAGCAACTATCAAACACGTTGCCAGTTTTCATAGAAATTGAAGAAAAAAAATAACGTATAGAATTGACTTTCTTTATTTAATTTTTTTAAAATATTGAATATAAAAGTCAATAATTGGAAATTAAAAGCGTTTAAGTTGGAATGGTGGTGTTTATTGACTAAACGTGAGTATGAATTGATTCACACAATTTTCATTTTTGTCTTATGACTTAAAACTAAACATGACAAAATGAATTTGAGATTTGAGAATTAAATTGATTTATTCAAATTAAATTTTAAAATTTAATTTATATTTTAAAATAAATTAAATTAAAATTGAGCCAAATACTAATTGAAATAAAAATGAATTTAAACTGAATGCACTTGAAGACAACCTAAAATATAAATATATATATATTAAAAAATTATAAACTATCGTATAACTCAAAAAAAATATATTAATTATATAAAATCATAAAATCTCTTTTTTGTTCAATTCAATTATTAACAAATATCTCCCCTTGTTTCATTATCCTGATCAAGGGAAGTGTCTGTCTTGTTTTGGACAGCAGTTACACACTCATCACATAAAAGTTTGAAACACTCAGTACAGAGAGAAATTATATAATAGGTCTGGCCTACCACGTCAGTCATGGTCTTATCTAATAATAATCACCCACTTCATCACTAATTGTTAACTCATTTTCTTCAATCAATGAATCTTCACTCACAATTTACATATCATTTAAAAAATAAAATTTTTAAAAATTATATTAATTATATGATTGATTAGTGGCGTAATAGGTGATTTTATTAGCTAAGAACTACGAATGACGTGGTAGGTCGGGCTTACGATATAATCTCTCCAGTATGTAAAGTATGTTTGTGTTCCCACTCTTTCGGGAGATGTGTTGTGCCACGTCATTCCATCCTATGGAATGGATAACTTGGATGTCACTGTTACTTCAGCCACTGGGTCAAATGGCCTTGTGGGTTTTCATATTTCCATGTCACAACATGGATGCTGATGCTGCTTTCAATCAAATAAAACCAAGTTTAAAAATAATCCTATAAAAAATATTATAATTAATTATATTTATATGTATTAAATCCACTCTCACATCATAATTTATGTGCGTTGAAACAAAATAAGATATTTGGTTTTCACCTTATTTTCAAGGGAACCAAAAACATATGTATTATCGATTCGAATGATTTTATCCAATCTATTATTTATATAAGTTAAAATTCATTTATATTATGTAAAAACCAATAAGTTATACATCTTTTTTTAATTGTTGAATAAGTAATATTATTTCTTTTTCAAAAACAGATGCAAGGATTAGATTTCAAAACCCAATGTATAGTGACTAAATTGTTTAATTGAATAAGTTGTAGGTATGATACTCGTTATTTTACCTATATTTGTATCTCTGAGTAGGCAATTACTATTGATGTGGCAAGTTCACGAGACGACTGCCCTGGTTCTCCGGACATTGTACGTTTCTAGTCTTCAATGCTTTCATCTGCTCCTCACACACAAGCATGATGTCTCAGCACTCACCGGCTGCTCAGGGGAACACATCAAGTGACGGTTGTTGGATTGAATAGCCTCATCTCTAATAAAGATTTCTATCAAGTTTTAATATGCACGAGTCATCTAACCTTGATAGTTAAAAGAATGATTATTGTTTATTAAAGTCACGAATTTGAACACTATATAACTAAAACAGATATTATTATAATCACTGTATAATTAAATAAAAAATATTTTAAATTAATCTAATATAATAAAATTACAACTCGATTCAAAGTCGATTTGATTTTGATGCTAAAACTTAGTCTTACTTTGTTTATTCTTTAAATCTGGAGTCATCTGTGTTCCTGATGTTGAAATTTCTTTTTCTTGTGATCATGACCAGCACAGAGCAATAATTATACCTACTGGCTACTGGCTACTGAGTAAAGCACTGGTGGTGATTTGCCATGCCACAATCCTTACCATCTAAGAAACTATTTTTAAGTAATTACTTTAATCTGTAATTGTTAACTAAAGGGGTTAATTAAATCTTATGGACCAATAATTTAATCTTACTGCACAAATATTTATTCAAAATCACTACCACATCACATGCAGTTGTTCTTGGGGACTATCTTCTTCACTCAGCCTCAGGGATAATAATATGCTTTAGTATGACATTATGAGTTGCATGTAATCATGAAGCACTGGGGTAAATTAAATTTGTAGAGATATATAATTAAATTATTAATAAAAATATTTGAATTAGTGAATATTTTAAAGATTTTAAAAATAAATAATCATACTCGAATATTTCTCGATCCATTCATAAAATCAATGTGACAAATTCAGATCTTTTAGTAAAGTTGATGCGAGTGGAAGTACAAATTGGCATCAAATCACTTGAAACAAAATGATTAACTTTAGGGAATCAAAACATATATTTATTAATATTCTTATTAATTTTTAATTTTCCTCATTAAAAACTAATATTTGTGTTTCTTAAGCCACATAGACAGGGCCATGAAAAAAAAATGTGCAAAGTTAGTATCTCTCACCATAAAGATTTTATTATTTTCCCTTTTTCTCATGCTTGGACACATATCCTGTGAATTTTAATTTTAGGTCACTTTTCCACAAAGATTTTATTACACGTTGATTGAATTTGAAAGAAAAAAAAACATGTTGGAGAATCTTGTTAACCTAAATATCTCTTATCTTTAAGACATTGGATTAATCATAGGATAAATTAATGGTTGGATTTGCGTGTTTTTCTTTTTCAAGGTTTTATTTTCTGTTTTTTATATATAATATTAGAATTAGAACCGATAGGGGTTGATCCAAGTGATAAGTAACTTGGTTTCGCTTAAACAAGTCTCAGGTTCGAAACATTGTGTATACAAAAAATCCTTGTTGAGAGACTCACCCACTAAAGTTAGTTGTGCGACCTGGGTCGATCTGGATTAATCAGACAGAAGAACAATCTAAAAAAAATTAGAATTATGATTTGTGAAAAAAAAAAATATGAACTTGAACGATGTGTTGGGCAACTAACCTTTGACAAGTGGATTTTTGGGAAGATGGATCCCATTCCTTCCTTTGTCCTGGGAATTTCATCTTTCCTCTTTATATTCTGTGTGTATTTGGGATTTAATTTTTATATGTAATTTATGTCCTTCATTATCTGGACATGTGGACTCCTCACTGCCTGATCAATCATGTCTTGCCACCATCAGTCAAGGAGGAATATTTATTAGGATAATTAGAATTTTGTAATGGATTGAACTAATTTCTCAATTTCTCACAAAGGTGAGATTCTTTGCCAACTCAACATCCGGTGATATTTTAAAATGGATAAATTTATTGTTTTTAAATGAAAATTTTGATAGATCGATTTTGGATTCGGATCGAGATGTATATTCAACCATGCTTGTTTCATGACTGATTGTAGAATACTTGAATACAAATTATAGATCAGAGCAGAGATAGATTTCGAAACCAATATCCAAAGATGCCAACAAAGTAAAAAAAATCACCCCAAAACAGCAGGTTTTCTAATGTTACTGATATATGGTCGTAGAATTTGTCCTATTTTTTGGTTTAAAGCTCATGGTTTCTTCTTGTTTTGCTTTGCCATTGGAAGAGGTATGTGGATGAACCCAAACTTTGTCCTCTGGGTAAAGTACTGCTTTTGATCATCTCCATGTTCTTTTTGCTGATCATGTATTTGGGGAAATGTCTGATCTTCTCTTAGTTCATGAAGCATTTGACTCAAAGCTACCTTTTGCCGTTCTGCATTGTGGACTTCAGTAGGCCTTTTCACCACGCAGTCTTCAGGAGTAACGTGTTGTTTTCTACTCAGAATATCCCTCATTGAAACGGTTGGCTTTAGAACAGGCTTTGGCTCATTATCCATCGTTGGGTTTTGCTTCTTCATCAGTTCATGTTGATGTTGATGCTGGTGGTGAGGCTGTGGGGAGTGGAAATGGTTGATCCTAGTGGCATTGTAAATTACCTGTTTTTTCTCTTCTTCCTCTTCTGGAATCCATCTCCTGAGAGCTTTTACAGCTTCAAGTTGCTTTCTGTTTGCGATTTCAACTCTGTTAAGAGCCTCTTCCAGTGCTTGTTTACTATGTTTAACTTCTTCTGAAGCTTCCTCCAGCTTCATCAGGATTGACAGTTTGGAGATGTTTGCTTCAGCAGATTTGTGCACTGCATGGATTACTTTCCTGTCAGAAACCTCTTCAGCATTTATAACTGTCAGGGTTCGAGGTGACGGTTCTGGTTCCGGCAGGGAAAATCTTGATGAATTGTCATTGCTCGACAAACACTTCATTCCGGTAAGGACATTCATTTCAATTTGAGCAAGTGCCTCTGCTGCCCTGGCTGCTTCCTCCATCTTCTTGGCTGCAATCCACCTCAATTCAGCAGTTTTGCTGTAGGGTCTATTTTGTTCATTCATTGGCACTGGCATTGATCTTGGAACGCCCGTTTTCTTAAACTGCTCGAGCTTTGAATTGTTGTCAATCCAAGGTTTCACCTTCACCCCTGCAAACTTACAAGTTAGAGACTCGACACAAGTTTGAATCACTCCAAGATGGTTGGTAGTTTTACCAAGGTTGAGTTTCGCTTGTTTCAACTCCATCAAGATCGAATCGGGAGACGAAAGCGGACAGGGGTTCGAACTCTCGATCCGAATCTGTTGGTAGTGTTCCTTGTTCATTTCTTTGATAGCAGGAGATGGTATTGGCATGTAATGTTCATCTGGGGTCATACATTTGAAAGCTTCATTTTGGAGCTGTATTTTTAAATCTTCCACAACCCTTTTTGTAGTTCCAAGTTCTTCAAGCACATCTAGAGTCTCTAATTCTTTCACAATCAGATCTTTCTCCAATTCCGCTGCTGCTGCTTCAGCTTTCTTTATATCAAACTCTTCAATTCCCTGCTGCTCATATACATTAATTGAATATGCAAATTAGCAGCACATTGACACCTCTCAAGTTATCTCTGTCACTTTCAAACCATGCATATGTAATTTTAGACAACAAGTAACTTTCTACAAAACTTACATATGCCTCTCCAAACTTGTACAATGGCACCCAAGGTCCACTGCCACCAAACCGGGTCGCAGCCTCCTTAACTGATCCAAAAGGCGGTGAGGTATAGATCTCTGCTCTCAAACTAATCCTCCGTGTTCCCGCATTCGAGTCCCTGCTTGAAAACCCAAAATTCTCAGAGCCATACTCTGGTCTCACCTCCCGGATTCTAGGTGTACCTGGAATCCCTTCCATGGAGGAGCCTTGAGACTGTGCTGCCATTGCATATGCACACAAATAAGCTTGAAGAATGAATAATAATAATAATGTGAAGTTGAGTGTGAATGCAAAAGAGAAGACAACCTACATTATGAGAAATCAAGAGTCCTGCATGAGTATGTCCATAGTTCCACTAGGTGAAACAGAAAATGTGGCAGAATGATTCAATGAGGTTGGATGTTTTATGGACATTGATTGTTGGGATATGATTCTGAAGGGTTTGAATTAAAACCAGTAATACGATGATAAACCGAGTTAAATCGAGTTTATAAAATTTAAGTTATTTGAATTTTAATTTAAACGATTTTTATAACTATATTAAGTATTCTAAATTTTAACTCTATTTCTATGTACTGTCTAATTTGTGTATAATATTATATGCATAAATGAATATCTTATACACTTCTATTAATTGTGTAATACTTTAGATATGATAAAAATATGTAACAATAAAATATATACGGTATATACACAAATTGTTGTATCTATTTATAGCTCACCCTAAATTCTTAGATTGTGGGAAAATTGTAGTGTCAAAATTAGGTGGTCTATTTACTAACCTTAGTAGCTATGTTAATCCTATTTAAATGTGTTAATACTATATTTTGAAAGGGAGGATTTCACATGGATTGAATATAGAGAAATTAATACCCGACAAATATTAATTATCAAGTTGATCCATATAATAAATAGTTTAGTATTATTTAATCAGGTCTTAAGTTTAAGTTTTTATGTATACATAAATTCTCACTAAAAAATTTACCACTAAAATTGGGTGTGCAACTTGAATCGATTTAGATTAATTAGTCTAAAGTCTTAGAGAACCACGATTATCAAATTTATTGATTGATTAATCTAAATCAGATATTATATTATCTCATTAAGAGGATGACCCTTTCAATCTAGTTTTCTTCATTCACTTAATTTAAATGATCTAATATTTCATCTTACTTTTTTTAAAGTCTATATATAATATTGTCTTTAAATATATCTTAATTTGGAGTGTTAACCAAGCCTAATCATCTTTACAAGCCATCTATCTTTGTCCGAAAACCATCCCTTTTGATTATGTGATGGACCACCCTAATCTCTCATTTATTAGGGTTTTGCTACCCCGTAACCAAAATATCCTCCCTGCTCAACTGTTTTTGTTTGTTTAGATGACAATGGACGGTCCCCATGAACCCACATCATCTGCCTCATTAATACTCTAGATTCTACCAGCAACATTATTATCAAGGGATATCTACCCTATTAAATTCCCATAACCTCTCTACACACCAGGAAGGTCAATCAGTTACAGGACTTCAATTCAGAACGACGTCGTACATAGAAAGCATAGGTCCAATGTGAATTAGGTTTCATAATATTCATAGTTTGTAGATTCAACCTAAAAGATTAAAATTATTATTTTTATTAAGTTTTAATTAATTTAATACTCGATAAGCTAATGTTTTTATTTGAAGTTAAATAAGCTATATATCATGATTTCATATTGAATGGATGATGGTGACCGTAGATTAGAGTGATTTACGGATTTATGAGTTTTGATTTGGTGTTAAATTTTATAAATTTTAAAGAAATTTAAAAAAATAAACTGATAAAATAAAAAAATGATGAAATAAGTTTATTGGTGTATCGAAAAAAACATAAAAAAAAAAACAATGATAAAATAAAAAATATGTGTACAACACGTGACTTTCATATTACAAAAAGTAATCTAATATCAACACATGTAGCTGTTAAATTATCTTTATGTGTCTGATTTAAGATATAAATAATAAAAATATAAATAATTTAAAAATTCAAATATTAAATTAAAAAATAATACTAAATGACCGAACATAAAAAAAAATAGTGATGCATTTTATAATATAAATCGGCTATAGCCTTAATTATATATACCACTTGAGTATACTTTAAAGAAGTCATTTGGCCTTAAATATTAGTAGTATATTCTTCTCTTTCTCCAGGCTTCGGATCTTGAGAAATTAGAGATCTACTAAACTTAGCCAACAGAAGACAAGCACATCAGTTGCAGACATAAAAAATGTCGACCGACAGTAATGGCTTCGAGCTTCAGCATCACCAGAAAGGTCTCCAGATCAAGCAAGAAGACAAGTTCTTCCGCAGGCTCATGTCCAAAGAAACATCAAAGGCCAACTCTTCTTGCAGGGTCTACTACGGCGGAGCTTCGGGGGCTGTTCCCTTCATGTGGGAATCTCACCCCGGAACCCCGAAACACCCTTCATCGGACACCGCCATTCCTCCTCTTACACCACCACCTTCCTATTATTCCTCTTTCAACTCAAAATCTAAGCACAAAAAGACCTTCAAACCCACACTTTTGATGACCTCTATCTTTCCCAAGCTTATCACTGCTAGGAAAACCCAGTCTTCCCCTTCTTCTTCACGCTCCTCTTCATCCTCTTTATCGTCATGGTCATCGCTGCATGATTCACCATTGCCTAACTCTTCAATGAACCAGAAACAGTTTCATAGGCAAATGAAGTGTTTTTCATGTTCTAGGTCGCCTGTTCATAACTGCATAGACGATGATGGTGATGAACATGAAGTAGAAAGGCTTGGATCACCAACTTCGACATTGTGTTTTGGGGTTAAACCCGAATGGTTTAAAAGGATGCCAGTCAATGGTAACTGTGAAGAAATCTCTGCTCGCAATGGTTAGCCATGGTTTGGACAAGGTACTAGTCGTAGTAATTAATTTTCAGACACCTTGGACTTTCCAATGTTCTTAATCTGTTGATTTGGTTCTTGTTTTTGTGTGTTTCAGATGTATGATTGTTGTGTTTGGGCTATCAATTTTTCATCATTCAACAGTTTGTTCAAACTCATCAAAATCGAAGGCAGGTTGTGAAAATAATTGTTATGATGTTCACGTAGCTTCTGTAAACATTTCAATAAAATTATATTAATGGGTAATATTTTTATTACGTTTTTTGATTTAACATCCTTCTTTTTAATACGTAATTTAAAAGTGATTATAATATAATCTTTATTTATATATAAATATTTTAATTTTTTTATTTATATCTTTATCTTAAAAAACAAATATAAAGTTTAGAGTTTAATATTAAGCGTATAAAAAACAAAAAAATAGGGCAAACAATTTATGTCTATATTCTTTAATATTTTGACGATACACATACATTGTCAATAGAAATCATCTATTTTTTTGGTGTTTTTTATGCTCTATATTAAAATCTAAATTTAAATTTAAGGTTTAGGGTTAGAGTTTAATGATAGAATTTAAAACTATAGTTTAAAATTTTGGGATAACATGTATTTTCTAGAGTTTAGAATTTAATATTTCAAATTTAAAATTTAGAGTTAAAATTTAAAATTTAATTTTTTAATAATAGAATATAAAAAAATCCTCTCACAACTTGTATATTTACAATTTTACAATTTTATTTACAAATATATTTCCCCATCTTCTCCTAGCTTTCATGTCTGTTCACGTGGTAGTTCGGTCTTCAATGAAACTGAACATTTCTTATATTAGAAAAAAACCCTTTTTCTTGAGAAATTAATGACATTAAATGACCATGCGAGATGCTTTATTTACTGTATCGCCTTGTCTTCACCGGCTTAGCTACAGTTGACAGAGCATAAAAATAATAAAAAAGATAACCCACAAGCCGAGGTGAAAAAATATAATAAAATAAAATATGATCTAAAGTGAGAAAAAAAATTAGTTAATTGAATTTAATTGTCTACATTTGAATTGATTTAAATTTTTAAAAGTTTTTTTTATATAAATTGTATAAATTTTAGTTTATATATACTTATTAAATTTAGAATTTAAGATATTAATTTAAAATTTAAGATTAGATTTTACATATTAAATTTATTTAAAAATGAGTTACTTCATATTATTTTAGTTTTTAATATTAAACATAAAGAACACTAAAAAAGATCGATGAATTTAAAATTTATCTTTCTAGTATGTTATATATTTTTTATATTTTAAATCTATATTTAATATTTTTTTTACTTTTCATTTTTATTATTTTAATTTCTATCCTTTTACTTTATTACACGTGCCATGAATCCTCTGAGTATCTCCTGGTCTGTTCTGTTGTTGTCATCTTTCCTTCCCAATCATTTACTGGTATAAAATTAATAAAAGATTAAAGTACAATTAAACCTATAAAAAAAATTAAATTCTATGCTATTAAACTGAAAATTTAATAAAATTAAATTCTATAATATTTTTAATAATCTTAACATTTTAAAAGATTAAAATACAATTAAACCTATAAAAAAAATTAGGGTGAATTAGATTCCCGTAGGCCCACCAATATTCCGCTTATGCGGCCATCAATGTATTCATTCTTCCTATGCTCGTCAAGTTTATTAGCCAGACAACCACTAATACTAAATATAAAAATAATATTTTTTTAAATATTTTAAGATTTATGAACCTAAATTAATTGAGTTGAATGATTTTAAACATAACCATTAATGTAGATTTTGAAATAAATCAAAAGTTTAATTTTTTATGTAATATATAATAGGTTTTAGAAAGTAGATGTTGGATAGGACTGATGAAAAAAAATTAAGATTTTCTCCTACTTACTACTTATAGAATATGAATTTTGATATCTACGCTTATTGTCCATTAAATTTATATTTGTCTCTATTCAAATAAAATTATTATAATATAAAATCCGTAAAATTATACTTATCGATCAGAAAATTAAATTATTTTGAGTATGATCTTGTTGATTATTTTTTATTGATTATATATGGCAAGACCCCATCACATGTTAGTTGCTTTATCATGTTAATCAACATCAATTAAATAAGGAATAACAAGTTTCCATCATTATCACCCAACAATTCTTGTAATTAACAAACTTCTTCTTCTTCCTCCTCTGCAACTTTGTAGGTGGAAAAGATGGATTGTTCGATTTGCAGTTCAATGCCGTTTATTCTAAGGCCTCCAAGGAACACAATATGCGGGGATTGCTACGAAGCTGCAAGAAATGTGATCACGTTGATGAACAAGATAGAAATGGAGCATCAGTGTAAATCAATTCATACTGCATCTTCTTCACCAAATTCTTGCAAGGCAAGAAATCTCTTCTGTCATGTGTTCTTCATACTTTTGTTTTGTAATCTCTTGTGGATGGGTTAGGATTCGATCATTCCCGACCACGGATCGATCGATTACGTTGTGTTTTCTTGTTCGTTTTACAAATTTGTTCTTGATTCAACAGCCACTTGGGAATCTTAGCAAATGGATAACAAACATGAAGGAGATAGAAGATCTAAACAAGAAAATAAGCTTCTTGAGTGGACTCATTGTGGCTTTTAGAGATCAAATTCATACTGATATTCAGCTTAAACCTGGCAACCAAGGTCCTTCCATACCAGCACACAGGGCTTTACTTGTAATCCCATCTCCATCTCCATCTTGTTGTTTTTAATAGGCATAATGTCTGCAAATGTCTCCATGGATGGACACTGTTGACTGGTCCTCATTTTCTAACATGATAGGCAGCAAGATCAGAGATATTGAGGAACATGCTGGATTCAGACATGTGCAAAGCTCCACCACCTGATACAATTACTCTACCAGAGTTGAACGCCGAAGAACTTGAATCTCTCCTCCAGTTTCTGTACAGTGGAAGTCTGGGATTCGACAAACTGGAGAAACATGTGTATTCCTTGTGCGTGGCAGCCGACAAGTACGAGATTCCGTATCTTCAGGATGTCTGTGAAAGATACATGTTGAACTCATTGAACGCCTCGAATGTTCTTGAAATCCTGGAGATCTCCGATGTTTGTTCCAACAAAACATTAAAGGAAACGGCTTTGAACTTCATTGTTAGAAACATGGAGGATGTTGTTTTCTCGGCAAAGTATGAAGTTTTTGCACCCAAGAATCCTCACCTTGGGATGCAGATTACCAGGGAATTTCTGATGGATGCCAAAACCAAAAGAATTAATGGAGTCCGATGAATTCATCAACTTATTTTGTAATCACCAAGAGTGTATAGAATAGAATACAGCCTTATCTTACATGCAATTAATGCAATATGCAAATCAATAAAATTATTATTTTTAAATTGTTTTTCGATTATTCAGGTTTCATCCGACTAATTTAAATCGATTAACAAGTCTTCAAACGAGAATTTTTACATACGCACCACCTTAAATTTGAAACAGATATAAATGATAAACTACTTAATATTTGGATTAATCCCGTTTACTGTTTCACTTTTAATCTAACGATTATCTAGTTTATAGATTAGAATTCAATTTATTTTAATATCTTTATCATAGTTAACTCATTAAAAAAAAATTTTAAGTTGCATCTAATAGCTTGATTGAGTTGGCAGAGGTTAATTATTTAAGTCTAGCCAATGAATAAAAAATGGATTGTTTAAAAGAAAGAAAGGGAAAAAATGGATTAATTGGTTGTTAAATGAGTGTATTTTTTTGTTGTTATGATTTTTTTTGTTAATTATAATGCTAAATAATTAAAAATAATTTGACAGTATCTTATGTCATAAGAATAAAATATATTTCATATGATTTTATAAAATTATTTTTTAATTGATGTGTTAGTATGTAAAGTCTATATTTTTAGCTTTATACTTAATTTTTATCTTTTATAAAACGATCTTATATTAGGATTGTCGATAGAAACAAAATCAGAAATTAAAACTAAAAATTACAAAAATAATTAATCATAAAAGAATAAGTAAATGATAAAGTTCAATAATTAAATTTGGGTTGTTAATGTAACCATGAGAAATGTTTTCCCAGGTGACTGGGTTCTGAACCACCCTGCTGCTTCTCTATCTTTATTGTAGCAGTTTGTTGTCTGTTAATGGAAGTTAATGTTAGAAGACAGAAACCCTTGGCATGTTAGGTCAAAAACTTTTCTTAGCAAGGAAGAAATGACATGTTAGGTCCAAAAGTGTTTCTTAGCAAGGAAGGAAAAGCTGGCATACATGTCACAAGCACTTACAACAGCAATGGAGTGGAGTGGGAAGGGAAAAGATAAATCAAAGTTAGAAAAGGATAAATAACAAAGGAAAAACATATTATAAAAACCATTGCCATACAGAACAGATTAAAACGATTGAGCTGAAATGTTGAAGAAATAAGCAAAGGTGACAAACATGTAACGTGTTGGTTAATTAGACTGCAAAACAGGATGCAATATTGATAGGTAATAATAATAATAAATAAATAAAAATAAAAAATAAATCGTGTCGTGGTATAGAGGTCATTGCCTTATAAACAATTCGTCTCGATGTGTGTAATCGTTGCTTTAGACGGTTGTCCCCCCGAAGGTTAACACGGTCGTTTCAAATGATGTACACCCAAGGTTTGGAGTAGACTACGACGGTATTGATCGTCTAATCTAAAAGGAAGAACTTAACTTTTGTGAATAAAACTCTTAAATTTCACAAAAAAAAGTATAAAGCTTTTTTAATTAATCGTTATGAGAAGTGAAACCTCTTATTTATTGGTTAAAAGGGGCAAACCTCTTTTAATCCTCAACGTTTAAAATTTTTATCATTTTGTTCCTCATTCTTTTGTTGAGATAAATTTAGCCCTTAACCTATGTCTTTTTGACAAATATCTCATTTTTTAACTAACATAATGATTAGATCGTTAAAAATTTAACGATGGTAACATATGATAATATATTTTAAATGACATGACATCTAAGTTATCAAATACATAAACGTGAAATATAATTTTATTCTAATATAAGATATAAAACAATTGAAATTCAAATAAAATATTAAAAATTAATTAAATATAAAACAAAAGTATACTAAAAATTCTTAATTAAGTCTAAGAAAACCCAAAATTATAAAAAAAAAACAGAATGATAAATTTATTTAAGGTTTAATAGCCAAAATATTTTAGATTTAATTAAGTTATAATATTTTATTTAAATTTTAATTATTTTATATTTTATATTAGAATAAAGTTATATTTCATATATATATATATTTGATAGGTTAGATGTCATATCATTTAAAATATATTATCACATGTTTACTATATGTTATTATCATTAAATTTTTAACGGTGTGGTTATCATGATAGTTAAAAAAGGAGATATTTATAAAAAAGACTTAGGTTAAGGGTTAACTTTATCTCAAATAAAGAATGGGGGCCAAAATGATAAAAACTATAAACATTAAGGGTTAAATTTATCTTTATGTCAAATTTAAAATTTAAATTTAATATCAAATAATATCAAATCAAATTTCGGATAATATCAAATAATATCCATTCAAAATCTTGGATAATATCTATTCAAAATTAGATTTAATAACAGATAATATCTAATCAAATCTCTAATATTTATTAAATCTATTCGGTTATACATTTTAAAATCAAAAAGAATTTTAAATTAACCGAACTACAATATCTCCTATAAATACAAACTATAGGATTCAAACATTACTCACTAACGCATTAACACTTCTCAATCTTATAAAAAAAAACCACCGCACCACCGCAGAGACTTGTTTTTAAAACTAGGAAAAAAAGGATGTTTTCATCATCTTCTTCCTTCTCTACTCCATCTACTACTGCCTTCTCTACTCCTAACATATTCGGTTCAACTTCAACATATGCCTCTGTAACAGTTTCAGGTTCCTCCTCCTTTTACTAGCTTTTTCCATGCCACACCACAAGATTCTCTTGGGAAACCCTTCATCAATTTTGAATTTTAGTGTTGCTTTTACCTAATGTTTGTCTGTCTGCAGGAAATCCATCTTGGTCTGTTCCAAATTCGGGTTCCACTTCTGCCCCTGCATCATTACCATCTAGATGGTATTTACTATTTATGGGGTTCTTGTTTCTAACTTTATTAATGTGCTACATTTTTATAACCCTTTGCTGCTGCTTCGATCGACCACTTCTGCAATTTCCTATGATTGTTTTTTATGCTTTTGTTTCTGTAATCTTCATGTCTATAAATCAGTTGTTTTCACAAGTTTCTTGGAAAAAGTAAAAACACACAGAATTCAACACTCATATTTGTTAGGCATCATGATTTGCTTGTTGGCTAACAAAAATGTTAACTAATCAGAACAGAAAATGGGGAAAATATAAGAAATGATGCATTTTGACTTAGAATTGATATCCATGGGGGGCTGAAATTGTGTCATGTTGGCCCCATGGAGTCCATGAAAATGTGTACTTCCTCCATGACTTTCTGCCTCTCATGCCGCTCTCTTTCTTTGTCTATCTCAGGAACAATCCAACTGTGACTACACCAGCAATCAAGGTAACACCGTAACAATGTTTTGCCTTGCACCGTGATTAATATCATTTTCATTCGTGTTGTAAATATTGTTTTCCAATGATTCTGTTTATGTTTCAAGAGACCATTAATCGATACCGAAGATGTTTTGAAAAAGAGAATAAGTTTCCTTGGTGGATTTATGGTGGCTTTCGAGGAACAAATTCACACTGATATCAAACTTAAGCCTAACAATGGCCCCTCCATTTCAGCACACAAAGCTTTACTGGTAAAAACACCCTAACTATGCTTCAATTACATCTTTTCATTCTGTCTGTTGCTTCAGACCAAACATTGATCACAAGTTTACTTCTACGTAGGCAGCAAGATCAGAAATCTTTAAAAATATATTAAGCTCGGAAAACTACAAGGCTCCACCGAGTGATACTGATACAATCACTCTATCCGAGTTAAACACCGAAGAGCTCAAGTCCCTCCTAGAGTTTCTTTACACTGGGGATTTGCCTGTGGATAAGTTTAAGAAGCATGTTTCCGCATTATATGCTGCAGCAGATAAGTATGAGATCCTGTACTTACAGGAGTCGTGCGAGCGTTACATGCTGAATTCCTTAAATGTGTCGAACGCTCTTGATATTTTAGAGATATCCGATTCACATCCGAATAAGAAGCTGAAGGAAACAACTCTGAGCTTCATCGTGAGGAACATGAGGAGCATAATTTCATTGCAGAAATATGAAGATTTCGCTTCCAGCAATCCACATCTTTGTGTTGAGATTACTAGAGCGTTTGTTGGTGCCAGAGTTTGACCTATCAAAAGGCTCCCAAACCAACTGTGTATATATAATTATGAAAAAAATTATACCTTTAGTATTTTTTTTGGAACCCACCCTTCTAAAGTGCTACCGCCTATAGTAAGGGCCCCTTTTCTTGCTCGTTAGCGCTTTAGTTTGAGGCGCTAGCATACTAATAATATAGGGTTTTTTCAGCTTGATCGGAATCGATTCTATAATTAAATATCAGAAGTGCTACTTAGTAGTAGAATATAGGGTATATTCTAGTATTAAATAAGTACTCAATTATGAGTTAATGTGTTCTTTTAAGCCACCCCTAATAACAGTGAAAAAGTTCTTTTAAAATTTTTAGTTTGAGATATATATATGTTTAGTACTGTTGTCAAAAAAGTGTTTTTACGAAAATAAATGTATAATTTAGACAATATATATTTAAATGATAATTTTTTCATATTATAATATTAATTTAAATTATTATAAAATATAAAAATATTAAAAAATAATACATAATTTATTTTTTGAAAAATGCTTTTCAAAAATATTTTTGAAAAAATATATATTTTTTAAACTAAAAAAATAATTTATGTTAAATATAATTATATATTTATAAAAATTAAATTATAATAAAACATAATAAATGAATGTTAAAATTATAATCTGACTCTTAAAAGTACTTTTTCAACCAAAAAATTTAAAAATTTAGTTTTTGTGTTTGGTTTAAAAAGCGTTTTTTCTCCCAAAGTTTTAAGTTCTAAACATAACTTTTTATCCAAAAACTGATTTAGAAAGCATCCCTAAATTATCATTATTCATTACAAAACAGTCCGAGTTTCCAAGTTGTTTTCTTAAGCAGTCGTTGTCAAATAATCATTATTCATTATAAAGGACTGAACAACATTTGTCCTTGTTTTCACCAAACACCCAGGTTAAATTATTGTCAAGAAGTGAACTTGGGAGTTCCTTTGTTAGATTTGGGGTTTTAGAAGCCAGAATCAAAGTGTAAAAAAATGGAGTCACCATTCAAAGCAGAGATCTTGAAAGGCAAAGTAGCATTGGTAACAGGAGGAGGCTCAGGAATTGGATATGAGATCTCGTTGGAGCTAGGGAAACATGGGGCCTCCGTTGCCATCATGGGCCGGCGAAAATATGTTATTGGCTCTGCCGTTGCTGCTCTTCGTTCCCATGGCATCCCTGTATTTTCCCTCTCGCTTGTTTATATTCCTTGTTTTTTTTTTCTGTCAAATCTTAGGAACTGATTTAAGAACACGGATGCAAAGTTTGTCTCTTTGGTTGAAAGCAAAACCTTGGTTTCTTTTAATGTCTAACATGATGATTGCAATTTGCAGGCTATAGGGATTGAGGGAGATGTTAGGAAAGAGGATGATGCAGCTAGAACTGTGGAATCAACTTTTCAGCATTTTGGCAGGCTTGACATCCTTGTCAATTCTGCAGCTGGCAATTTCCTCTCGGCTGCTGAGGATTTATCTCCCAATGGCTTTCGAACAGGTTCTACATATTATTTCCTTGAGTTTTCTGGTCGTTTTATTAAAAACCTTGAGCTACTGGCCTACTGTTTCTGATATTTCTGATTATTTAGATGAATAATTACTCGTTCTCTGATTTTGCGGTTGTATTTTGTCTAAACAAGGCATTTAGTTGATAGTTAATTCTTTATTTCATTTTATTGCTTTTGTTGCAGTCATTGATATAGATTCTGTTGGAACTTTTATAATGTGCCGTGAGGCTCTCAAATATCTCAAGAAAGGGGCACCAGGGAAGGACCCCTCCATTGGTGGAACAATTATAAACATAACTGCAGTCATACATTATCCAGTAACATGGAACCAAATCCATGCATCCGCAGCCAAGGTTAATTTATTTAGCAAACTTGTTAAACCTTTCTCCTTTGAATCTTTTAAATCAGATTTGGTTGCCATATCCCATGTTTCCACCAGGCGGCTGTTGATAGCATTACCAGAAGCTTGGCATTGGAGTGGGGTGCAGATCATGGTATTCTAGTCAATGGGATTGCACCAGGGGCTATCGGGGACACTGCTGGTGTCACTAAGCTTGCACCCCAGGAGATACTGAACCAGCTTAAACAGAAACCTTTGTACAAATTTGGGGAGAAACGGGATATTGCAATGGCTGCTCTCTATCTTGCATCTGATGCAGGTTTGTAGTTTTGTCTCGTTGTTTAGTTCTACAACCAATAACCTTTCTACTTATGCAACCTGAGGAGATCTTAAAATACATTTAACCTCTTTCTGATTGAACTCCTTTAGACCTATAATCTGAACAGAAGCAGCATTTACAGAGCATGAGTTTTAAAGGGGAAAAGCTGGTTTTCATTGTAGATTGAGTCAAGTTTGTGATTATTGCCCGAGGAAATACACAAAAATGGATTGTTTCATGTACCTGATGCAGTGATATCTAATGCCTCAGGAAGTTGTGGTTAATGATTTAGCATTAAGTGAAAAGAATGATCTGGATCTAACTCCATGTAGAAACCTTGTCCTAAACGAACCCGGAACCTCCGTTGTAATCTGTGTTACTTGGACCGAGTTGGGTATTTTTTTTTGGTATAGGGATGTTTGTCCGACATAGATATGTCATGTTTCAAAATTTTCATTATTCGAAAGGTCATATCCATATACTTATGCCTGAACATGTGTATCAGAGAAACTTAACTTTGCTTAGTATTCTCTTCATTTCCTACCAAGTTTTTGTGGCCATGGTTTCCTTTGAGTTGTGCGCTAACCAAATGCATTGCATATTTTCAATGGTTTTAGGAAAATTTGTGAACGGAACGATCTTGATTGTTGATGGAGGGCAATGGCTGAGCAAACCCCGTTTGATGTCCAAAGAAGACGTGAAGAAGCTGTCTAGAAGAGAGGAGACAAGGTCTAGGGTTGCACCAACCGGATTGCCAAAGAGCAAATTATGAGGAATCAAAGTGATGTTTTTGTTGCCGAGACTTATTCAATTCTGTTTCGCTATTAAGTTGCTGTGGGATAGGTTTAACTTTAGTAAGAATTTTAAATAGTAGCTATGGAAAACCCCATGGTAATAACTTTGTTTCCACTCTTGGTCCCTGGAATAGTATGAATAAAATGCTTCAGCAATGGGATAAGTTTAACTTTAGTAATAATTTTAAATAGTAGTTATTCATTCAACAGATTTGGTCTAGACAAGATAGATGAAGCTGCTAAAGATTAAATATACAAAGTTAGGATCTACGTTCACCAATGTAAACTCATAATTGTAAATGATTATTTAACTTTATCCACCGATCTAAAAAGTTGTCGTACAATATACCCAAAGCTCGGAAAGAGTACATTTTATAATACATGGAAGCATAGCTCTTTCTGTATACAGAAAAGACATTTATAATAATCATATTTATACAAGTAACAGAAGAAACAATCCAGAAAATAACACATTTACATATATTTCCCCAGGTATTTACTAGTATACTTCAAGTCCTGCAGGTTACTTATTATGCAATCCTAAAGTTTCAATCAAAACCGTATTCATCTAACCTGGGGATGGAACTAGTTCAACATCTGCACATGCATCTCGTTATCTTTCTCTAAGTTGTTTCCATGACCAAAACCATCAGTAATACTACAATGTTAAACAATTCCATGATCTCTACTTGAATAATTCCTCCCATATAGACTGTCCATTTAGCTTCCCGAAACATCGAAAACAAAACACATCACAAATCGAAAACAAGTTCGAAGGCATCAACAATCTTATGCATCGAATTTCACAAAAGCTATAAATCATGGATGTCATCGATCGGTTCCCCAACATATCTTCCTCATGCATCTTTAGCTTAAGCAAAATGAAGTATCAAATTGCCACCTAAAAACAAAACTAAAATTCATTAAAGAAAAGAAATTTACTGAGATTGTAGTGAGAGTACCATAGAATTTGATTGATTACATCCACCAACTAGCATAACAAGCTGAAGGTCACTTCTTGTCGGTTATGGTCATTGCACAAAAGCCGAAGCGCATTTGACCACTTCATCAGGATGCAAAGCACCTATAGAGAGCCTTATTACTCTCCTTTTCTCAGCTTAAAACATAGTGAAGGATGGCTATTTAATCTGCACCACCTGCAAGCAAAACTAACAAGAAAAATTGTTTACTAAACATCATCTTAGAGGTTGGCCAGAAAAAACAAACATCATCTTAGAGAGAACAGAAAGGCAGAGTCATGTTTTCCTAAGCATTCAGTTTCAAGTGAAAAAAATCTCACAAAATGAGATCACTGAGAAAAAGTTTGCAACCTATAAAAAGTTTGCACAAAGGGGAACAAACTATGTTTCTTCTACTCTTCATTTTTCCCAGAGTACCCAAGCCCGACAACCGTATCAGACATATTCAGGCAAGGCTACGGGGTATGATTTTCCAAATGCAAGGAAAACTTAGAAAAAAATTGAGCATACTCTTGTCAGACACATGCCCACATCCAACACCTCCCAATGAGTCCAAGCAACATAGGGAACAAAAGTAACAAGCTGACAGCAAAGAAGAAGAAGCTAAAGTGGTAATAACAAACTTGATTCAAGCATCCTTTGAAGTACAAACATCTACCGGAAACAAATAAGCTAAAAGTCATCAACGAAAATGCATGACCACTGCAGAGAGGTTATATATGATAGACCAACCTCACTGTCAGTATAAATTTGTATTAACAGCACAGAGTACCCTTGACCCTCTCTAGGATGTAAGAAGTTACATAGCTTTATCACATAACCAACAAAGATTTACAGTAAAATGGAACACAATATCAGTCAGACTCTCCATAACCATAATCTGATTAGGTTTCCAGCCACAAAATCTGAATACATTAGTTAGTTAGCCCTATTCCGTTTTCTTATTATTTATCATATGATAAATCCAACAATTTTCCCTGCCACCTGAGGATCCTAGTTAGAAATCGACAAAAACAGCTCTAATCATAAACAAGGTGGCAGAAACCTTTCACCAAAAAAAAAGTTTCTCCACACAACCTATCAATATCTGACAGATGGCATCTCACAATTGAATCAAAATCCTTATTGCTGAGTATCTTACAGAAAATTTAAAAGGTGTCGCGAAATAAATAAATAAATAGTCAAATTTCCTTGTAACCATACCCCACAAAGTACGGCTACCAGGAGTATGCATTAACTTGAACAATCATTTTGCCTTTTATATCAGCTATTATCATCAAGGTTGCGTCAGCTTGTGTTGATAAAAAAATGAAAGATAGTAACGTACTTTCAAGACAAGGAATTGCCTTCTAAGAACACTCACATATATTACAAATCAAAAACATCGAACATTTGGGGTGGGGGGAAGGGTAACATGTGTCAAACAAAGAAGCACTGTTCACCCCCACTAGAATGGTTATGGATGTCCATGGCCCTCAAGTTTCAAACGATTGATAATAGTTCAGTACACATCCATGAAAGAACATGGAAAGTAACCTATAAAAGACAGGAAGAGTACTCCTATCTTATACAACATTCACAACACGGAATAGAAATGAAAATCCTATGATAGGATGCTGTTTAATCTGAATTCATTCATCCAATCACCAGTGCCTCCCTTGAGAACCACCTCCCTTGTTTTTGGCAAAGAAGGTATTCTTTGGTTTGGGTAGCTCGTGAATGTCCATCACTTGTATCGTGCGTTGCTTTTTGGCTTCAAAAAGCATAGAAAAAGTGCAGACAATCACATTTAGTATGAACCCAATGTGATGGTCAAGATGAAGTACATTGTGGAAGAAGAAAAAGAAAACAAACCATTTTCAGCTTCTTTGTAACTTTCTTGAAGCCTTTTCCTTGCCGAAGCCAACCTTTCAGAGTCGAAATTGCTTTCTTTTTGTTCTCTCTGCCTCTACGAAACCCCCAGAAAGGTGATTCAACAAATAGCATGACAAAGTCTCTACAAATACCAACTCATCAAACACAACCCTTTGGTCAACCGACAACACTAAAAGAGTTAAATTAAGTTGAGGTTTCCCTTGGCCTTTCTGCTAACACAAACTATTTGTGTGTAGTAACAATAGCTTCTCATTCCTTGAGAATCAAGGGAATTTGTTAAAACATTGGTTTCGCATCAACAAATCATTTTGAAAACATTTGCTATCTAAATTTTGGTATCAGATCTCCATGTCCTAAACAAATAATGATGCAATTAGAGGCTCCAATTAGACATGTATTAGTACCTGTACATTTTGTGGAGGAGTTGAGTGAGTATGTCTTGATGGAGGATCTTTCCGGGGAGGAGGGATCGGCTTTGGTTTCCTTTCAGGTTCTGAATTATTCTTGTCTGAACCAAAGCTCCCATCTGTCAATAGTCATGCGAAAAGATAAGGAGGTTAATTAATTGAATGCAAAAAAGAAAGATACAAATATCATATCCATCTTTGAATCAGATTCTACTTACTGTGTGGATTTGGAGAGTATGCAAAATCAGGAACCTATAACAGAACGGAATCTTAGAAACATACAAAAAAATAAGGCAGAATTCCAAAGCAACTTTCACATGTAAAAGCATTTTCTTTAACCTGTTGACGACCATTTAGAGGGAGCTTTTGCTGTGGTGAATCTCCATCTGCTGGTAGATAGTATTCAGTCATTTTAACTTAGTGACATGTCAAAATTCTTCATGCTACAGTTTAGATAATAGTTTTACCCATAAGTCCAGCAGGTTCAGGTTCTCCAGGTTGATTCACCCTTACCCATTCATCTACAATCTCTTTCCATTTCCTGAAGAAATTATATAACACACTTTAATTGATAAATGCTTCCTCAATTTGTTCACTTATGAATACACAAAAAACTAAACATTTAACATATGTGTGATTTCCAGAAGTCCATTAAAACCTGACAAGTTGCTTCACTAATCTCCTAACATCATTTGATGAATGTTTCCTCAATTTGTTAACATGTCTCCCGATGTCAGTCTCCTGAAGATAGAATCATAACATGGCAATGGTCTTAAAGCAAACAAATCAGTGAATTATACCCAAAAAAACAGTGTTCCACATAATTATTAGCACCTTGAGAGCTTGAAATGTTATATCCATGTCTGCCAAGTTTTGAAGTAAATCAACCAAAGAATCTTCAGACTGTAAAAAAAAATTGGAAAAAAATTCATTCAAATCAAAATCAAAAACAATTTGTCAAATCAACAATAGAATTGCAGAAAAATTCAAAGACCTGATCAGGTAGTTCAAGATGCTCCTTAATCTCAAGAACCCTTTTCTGTTCATCATCAAACAACCCTCCATAAGGATCCAAATCATCATCTTCATTATCTTCATCTGATTGAGGTGTAAAAGGTGACCCTTGTCCTCCTCCTCCTTTAGCTTCATGGGGGTTGTCTTCTTTATGAACTTGATAACTATTTGATCTCTCACCAAAATCACAACTTTTACACATGGTAGCCATGGAAGTAGCATAAAGCCTCTCCACAATCCCATCTCTCCTCTGCTTCAACTCATGACCATAATCCAAAGAAGCTACCAGGATTGCCGTGTCTATAAAAGTCCACACATCAACACCAGCTGTTTCAAGAACTGATCTGAAATCATCCAAATCCATTACAATTCCAACAAAAAGTTGATGATTATATTGCAAATTCCAAGGGCCTGTTTTTCAAGGTATCAAATCAATATTTGATCTTCACCATAATCAGATCTGATTGAAAACAGAAAGACCCAAAGCTTCAATTTTTGCAAAAAAAATCAGCTGACAAGAAGGAAAACAATTCTTTGAAGTCAAAGCTGAAATGGTTTTCTTAACAACTGTATGATTTTGAGTTTATTAATGGAAATGGAATTTTGTGTGAGAATTAGAATAAACAAAATAAACAGATAAAACTTTTCTTCTTTCCTTTTGGATGAAATGACTATGATTTTTCTTTGTTTTAGGGAGAATAATAGATAAGTGGAGGAACTTGTGTATTCTTTTTCTATAATTACACGAATACAAGTAAATAAAATGTAATTACACGTGAGTGAATTATTTGGGTAAACTATTAAAATGATCACTTACCTTTAATAAGTTTACAATTTTACTCACCAATTTTAAAAAATTAATATTGTGATCACTTATCTTTATCAAAAGAAAATGCAGATTCTATGCAGAGTGTAGCTGTGAGGCAGAGAAATGCCCAAAATGGGCAATTATCGAATTACAGTGGGTGTTTGAATCGAGGCTTTCTTTCCAAGACTCTCTCTTTAATCTCTAAATCAGACAACTCTATCACCCTAACTATTATATAGACGTGAGCAATTTATTTCGTTTTCGGTTAAAGGTTTTGTTTTGGTTGAGTGTAGAAACATCATTGATTCTGTCTGTAAGAGCTAGGGAGTATGTTCGTGATTGTGTTTTATTAAATTCTTCCTTGCGGTTAAAGGTTTTTATTTTAAAATTAGGGTTAAATTAATTGAATGTATAAATATAAAGGATTAAATATATAATTGTACAAAATATTTTTGGTTTGATAGTTGTGAAGTAATAGGTTAGTGGTGTTTAATTGTTGTAGTATACTAGTGAGTATTCTCTTGTTATGAAGGTGACCCGAGTTTGATTTTGACAACTGCGTCAAAACTTGATTAGTGAATAATTCACATAAATTAATGAATTTATTCATTTTTATTCGAATGACGCAAAGATATTATCAATACCATTACAGACTTACAGTAAGATAACACTAAAAACTTACAATACCATAAAAGAGTAGGAAAGTAAAAGAAACAACCTCCTCAACAATAAGAATGCTATGACATTTTGATTACATCATACTATTAGTATTGTTACAGCTTACAATATCCAGTTAAACAGGACAATGAATGGATGAAGAACAGGAGGTTCATTATGTATCATATAGTGCATTATCCACAATTCCACATCATCAATATATGTTAACAAATGAAGAACATGAGCTTCATGATGTACCTTTTTAACACTTTGTAGCAACCAAAGCTTCAATCGCAGCAAGAAGGGCATCGGATCAAGCCGTTTTCGTTGCATTCGAAGCATCTCTTGAGCAACCCTTCGTCGCCGTCGAACATTTTCCGACTCCCATTGCAATTTCCACAAGGCACGAACCTGACATCCCCACAAGCATTGCAAACAAAACCAGGTTGTCTCCTAGGAAAATCAGCCAGAACCTTAGCCAATTCACCCATTTCGAACATGCTTTTAATCACATCAGCACCACCGATGTACTTTCCCTTTATAAAAACCTGGGGCAAAGTCACATCCTTCACTTTCAAGATGCTCTGCAACTCTTTCTTATAAGCAGCATCCATGGAAATATCTCTTTCATCAATCCAAAGTCGGAACCCTCTAAAAATCATCCTAACGGCATAGCAATCCTCGTAAGTCCTTCGAATTCCTCGTAAACTGGTTAAATAAACAACAATTCGATCTTCAGTTCCGGGTAATCGTATGGTAGGGTTAATAAATCCCGATGAAAGCGACATTGACTTTGTGGTTCTTAAAACGGCCTTAGAGGCAGGTTCTTTAGGACCGGGTACGTTGGAGGAAGATGATGAAGATTGGCCTGATTCGAATAAAGTGCGAAGCTTCTGAACTTTACCTTTGACGGAATCCATTGGTTCGTGAATTTTGGCGACGGAAGCAGCTCGATTTTGAGACTGCTGATTCTGGAGGTAAAATTGAGCTTTTGGATTCTTCGAATCAACTTTCGAGGAGGCGTACATTGTAAACGAACGATTTAAAAACCCAGATGACGATTGTGACGAAGATTTCACCTTGTTCTTCCCCATTTCTGCCATCGATCCAGAGACTTACAACAAACAAACACAAAAATCAAATCTTTTTTGCTTTCACGAAGAATAAAGTTGAAGATTTTCAGAGTTTTCTATTAATCTTTATTTGGGTTAGTAGTTTTTTTATTTAATTTCTTGTTGCGTTTCGCCTTTGAAAAAAAAATAGATTGAAATTTGTTTTAAATTTTAAGAAAAAAATGGAGGGAGAAGAAGAGCTTTGCTTTTTGTAGGGATAACCTGAAAGCAAGAATTTCGCTGCCAACTAATTTTCCCTTTATATAATTATTTAAGATACGTAGGGTTAAACTCTATTAGAGTCCTTCTATTATATTTGAAATTTTATTTTAATCTCTATATTATAAAAAAGAACATTTTAGTCCTTATATTGTGTTAAAAATTATTTTTCAGTCCTTATTATAAAAAATATTTTAGTCTATGTAGGTTTGAAAAAGTTAATATTTTGGTATAATTATTAAAATTATTCTTAGTTTGCTTAAATATTATGATTTACGCATTTTTAATTTTTTTTAATTTTAAATTCGAACAAGTCAATCTCTATTAAAATATTTTTATGGGTTTTTATATAATTGTATAAATTCTTATAAAGTTTAAGTGTAAAATTAATTATTACTCTAACTTCAAACTTTATTGTTTTTACTTAAAATAATTATAACTATAATTACAAGTTAAAACATAAAAAATGTTTAATAAAAACGTACATTAAATTTTCATATTTTAAATAAGAGTAAGAGTTTAATTGGTAATGACAATATTTTAAATCTTATTAAAGTTTTAAAATTTTTAAAATTATAAAATTGTGTAGTATTAAATTCTTTATTTTTATTTTTGTTTAAATTATCTAATCATAATTAAGTATTTATCATTTACGATAAAAAATCAATATCATTAATCGTTTTTGTTTATTCATATACAAATTGATATTAAATAAATTATTTTTTAGAAATGTATATATACAATTTCAAAATTAGCAGGTACTTAAAAATGTTTAATAAATTTTAATCGATATACTTATAATTTAAAAATATTTAAAGAAAAAATAAAAATATTTTTTAAGAATTAATTAATTTAACAAGATTAAAAATAAAAATTATTTATTTATTAATATGATTATATTTAAATCATTAATTATTGAAATTTACCATTTTCCCCACTCCCACCTTAAATTACTCCATGAACACCCAGAAATGGGTTGGACTACTGACAAAATGGCATTTTTTTAATCTCAATAACCTTGCCGTGAAGTTTTAGACAGCAAATATCAGAAACTTTCAGAAGGCTGTCGAAAAAGGAAACAAAATCCATTTATGGAGCACCTCTATGACTATGAGCCATTCCTATTCATATATTAAAAGTTAAAAGGAAAAGTGTTTCTTCCGTCCACCAAAAGGGTGACGGTTGCCACTTTCCACCATTGATTTTTATAGAGAGAGAGACAGAGCATTGGTTGAAGGGGGGAAAGTAGTTGCAGTGGCCGCCATGAGTCTTGTTGCTTCAGTCGGGGGTCACTCCTATTTACACGCCGGTAATGGGTTTTCAATATCAAAACCCAAGAGGTATAAATTGGGTCCTCGAGCTGCTTTGGTGGAAGCTAGTCCCAGGGTCAACGGTTCGCCGTCGCCCATGTCTATGCAGCTATTACCAACTCGTCGAGCGGAGGACCTACAGGCGGAGGCTCGGGCACTTGCTCGTGCTGTTGGTGCGTCTGTTTACACTCCTGAATTGCTTGTCAACAAGTATGGGTCTCGACCCGTTAAGGTGATGATTTACTTTTTGATGTTTATGATTAAATCGTTAGAAAAGAAGGGGATTTAGTCGGGCCTGTTGGGGTTTAGCTTTTTTTAACGAGGAATGCAAATTGCTATGATTTAGGCAGTGAAGAGGACTTTGGAAATCTTGGTAGCCTTGGGTTTTTTTGCTTTCAAACTGTTTTTGGATCAAAAGAAGGGGACATTGGATCAAAACAAGAGAAAACGAGCAGCTGAATTGAGGACTATCTTCACCAGATTAGGCCCTACTTTTGTAAAATTGGGTCAGGGTTTATCCACTCGGCCGGACCTTTGCCCACCGGAATATCTCGAGGAACTGTCTCAGCTGCAGGTATTGGTGCATTTTATGATCTCATAATCATGTTCAGATATTCTATATTTGTATCAATGTTGTTTTGTTTATAATATGAACATTCTGAGACACTCATGTACTCGTGTTCAGTTATTTAGCCAATGAACATGTAATTGTGTCGTCTTGTGTCTGAATTCTGATTTGTGAGATCTACTTTTCTTGGGGTTTTGCTCCTTGGATCGATTTTACTAAGTCTGATATGTATGTAGGATGCTTTGCCTACATTTCCTGATGCAGATGCATTCTCATGCATCGAAACAGAGTTGGGGTTGACGCTGGACTCCATTTTCTCTGCTATATCCCCTGCTCCTATTGCGGCTGCTAGTTTAGGTCAAGTGTACAAAGCTCAACTTAAGAATTCGGGTCAAACTGTTGCTGTCAAGGTGCAACGACCTGGTATTGAAGAAACCATTGGGCTTGATTTTTACCTCATAAGAGGTCTAGGATTTTTTATTAATAAGTATGTTGACATAATCACCACCGACGTTGTTGCCCTCATTGATGAATTTGCCCGTCGAGTTTATCAAGAGCTCAACTATGTCCAGGTTAGTTTTTTGGGTCACCGATCTTATTACATCATAATGTAATTGTTTCCCTCTTTTTTCTTTAGAAACAGAAACATCATCAATCATCCAGAAACATGCTTCTCTTTTTCTCTATGTTTGGTACTACTAATTTGAGGGAGTTGATTTAGATTTAGTTTGCTATATAAATTCTGAGAATGTAATACATATGCTAGGTACAAATTAGTTAAAAGTGATGTACTTATCTTCTCTGAATTTTTGAAACAAAATATCAAAAAAGAAGTGCACTTTCTTGTTCTATGTGCAAATTTTGCGGTACGAGTGTTAATTTTGACAGGTGCCTGCAGGAGGGACAAAATGCAAGGAAATTCAAGATGTTGTATGCTGACAAGGAGGATATCCTCGTTCCTGATATCTTTTGGGATTACACGAGTGGCAAAGTATTGACAATGGAGTGGGTTGATGGAGTGAAACTAAATGAACAAGCCGCCATTGAAAGGCAAGGGTTGAAAGTTTTGGATCTAGTGACCACAGGTATCCAGTGCAGTCTCAGGCAGCTACTAGAGTATGGATATTTCCATGCGGATCCTCATCCAGGTAATCTGTTGGCAACACCTGAAGGAAAGCTGGCTTTTCTAGATTTCGGAATGATGAGTGAGACCCCAGAGGAAGCAAGATTTGCTATAATCGGCCATGTTGTACACATGGTTAATCGGGATTATGAAGCTATGGCCCGTGATTACTATGCTCTGGATTTCTTGCCAACTGATGTAGACATTTCCCCAATTGTACCAGCACTTCGGGACTTCTTTGATGATGCTCTTAGCTACACTGTGAGCGAACTAAACTTCAAAACAATAGTTGATGGTTTGGGTGCTGTTTTATACCAATACCCGTTTAATGGTGAGCTGACTTTTTTCATATAAGTTTGAGCCTCATCCTCTAGTTTTGTTAGTGTATGCTTCTTAAATGGATTGTTTTGCTATAGTCTATATTGCTCTGACTGTTCATTCTTTTGAGTACCCATGTCCAAACATGGTATAAGAATATGATCAATGTTCCTTCAATTTTCAAATACATGGAAGTGGATGATATACACTGAATATATATGTTTGTGTAATTTTCTTTAAAAAGTCTCCTACCACTATTGTCATTTTATATCTTCAAATGTCACAAAACCCCCCTATTTTTTAACAACCTCTAAAGCCTAAGTGGAGGAGAGATGATATGGACTGAATTCCTTTTATGTCGACTAATGGGACCTTTTTTAATTTCTCTGCAGTACCTCCCTATTATGCACTGATACTGCGATCACTTACTGTGCTAGAAGGGTTGGCCCTTTATGCCGATCCAAATTTTAAGGTGCTAGCTGCCTCATACCCATACTTTGCTAAAAGGCTTCTCACAGATCCAAACCCTTATCTGAGAGATGCTCTTATAGAGTTGCTCTTTAAGGATGGGAGGTTTAGGCATGGATAACTTATACTTCCTGTGTATTCAGTTCTCGATGAAATCTTTCAATGTGAAATGTGTAATTTTGGTTTGTTACAGATGGAATAGACTAGAAAACCTTCTTGTTCAGGGAAGCAAGGACCGAGATTTCTCCGCAAAAGATGCTTTGCAACCTGTTTTAAAACTACTACTGGGAGCAGATGGTGAAGACCTTAGGACTTTGGTCATTAAAGAGTCTGTTCGTGTTACTGAAGCTGTTATTCTAGGCTCAGTTGTTGATACATACAACTCTGTACCATCTTTTGTGCGTACTCTAATGTTCAATGGCAATGGAAACGGGCCACTTGCAATGAGCAGTGTTGAATTGCAAAGCATGATGGAGCTTCGGGACCAAGTCTTTCGAATCTGGGGACTTCTGCGATCCTCTGAAAGCTTTGATCCAGCACTTTTGCAACCTATTTTACAAGTAAGTAAACCTTGTTTGTAGTATATTTTAGTGACTGGTAGAAAAGAAATACACAGACACAAACACAAACACAGAAGCCATAATCAATGCATAATGTTACAAACTACTGTTTGAAATTTTTTATTGATTTTTGCCTCTTATGTCAGTTCTTTTTGCCAAAATATTTTGGATGTTGATAGTGATACATATGGAGTGCAAAGATTAATTGTTAATATATATTTTAAAATTTCATAAGGTGCAAAGTATTTGGGTCTTCACCATGAACCTTTTTTCATGGTTCCATCAGTGGAAGGTATTTATTTAAGCTATATCACTTGGATTTGTGTGCGAGTGTCGGATGTAGGTATGTTTAATTTCATCTGCTTTTTTAATGAATATAGAGGGTCCTAAAATATATGAGAAGAATGAAATTTTCAATGAAAGTGAACCATTACTAGGTGAATTGAGCGGTATAGCTGTTGTGAGGATTCCAGTACGTATTCATGGTTTAGCAATGGATACCTTAACCTATGGAAAATCCTGAATTTGCAGGAACTAATTTTTGAGATCCAAATACCCTGCAATTGACTAAGGAACCAACTCTTGATGTTTCATTTAGTCCCAAACCTTTTCTTTACACAACTCTAATTATATCCAATGGAACTGGCTGATGACTGGTTCTTGTACAGGTACTTCAACAACCCGAGGCACGCAGTCTAGGCGGCCGTGTAGTCGGTGGGATCACTCAGCGTCTTTCAGCTCGCTTACTGCAACAGGTTCTTCGGATGCCATCGGTTCCCCCTTCAAGTTCATGAGCATTAGAGTCTGGGTAAGTCGACAAGTATATGTTGTAAACCTGAAAATCTACATCCATTCTTTTTTCCAATTAGGAATCACATTCGAGAGAAGAACCTTTGGGGACTGTATGACCTTATGAAATGAAAACAACACAAGCTTAGGTTCTATTTACTCCATTTACAAAGAGAATAGAATATTTTAAAAAATTAAATTTATTATTTAATTCACTTATGATATTTTATTAGTTTTAGATACGATAACTATTGTATTAATAGAAAAATATGTATAAAATCATAAAAGTTTTTATTATATTTATTTCGTCCATCGATCGGAGAGAGTCAATAGCAAACGCAAGAGGACTTAATTTTTTGATATAATAGTTTAATTGGTGTAAAAATAATTTCAAAACTGAAATATTTTACTTTTAAAATTTAAAAATTTCAGTTCATTTGATAAAGTTTAGACATAAATATTTTTATTAGACGATATTTATTAGTCGACGAAGGAAAAAATCTCTAAAATCTAAATAGTAAAAAATTATTGTAATATATATTTTTTATTCGATAATAAAAAATTGATGGTAGAATTAATTTTTTATTAATTTATAAATTTTGAGATATTTTAAATTAAATAAAAATTGAATTTAAATTAAAAAATAATCAATAAAATTTGTGATGTTAGATCATTATTTATAATTGTTTATAATGACCATCTGATGATAACAAACGGGAAATCACATCCACATTATAATAGTATCTTATAATTGACGAAGAAATAACATAAAATATAATATTTAAATTTTAAAAATAAATTAAATATTTAAAATTTTATTAATCAAGATATATTTATAAAACTCATTGATATTTACGTAATTTACGATCTTTATTTCATAACCGACTAAAAAAGAAGTGAAGGATAAAAAAATCCCGAAATCTGATTTTTAACTAAAAAATCAACACTCCGTTTCCCGCTCCTAAGTCTACCAAAATTAGGGTTTGGGGGGTCTATCCAGCGCTGTGCAAATCCACTCACTACAGCTCTTCGCCGCCCAACAATTTAGGGCTCTCATCCGGGGGGTTCACAATGATGTACGGTGATCCACAACAGCAGCAGAATCAGCCGCCGCTGCCGCAAGGTGGGGAATTCCCGAGAGGTCCTCCTCCATCGCTTCCGCAAATGATGCGTCAGCCCTCTGCATCTTCCACTACTCTTAACTCAGATTATCACCACCCTGGCCCTCCTCCTCATATTCCGCCTTATGAGGGTAGGATAATTCTCAATTTGTCTATTTTTTGTATTTTTTTTTCAATTCAAATGGTAAGGCAAAAATTAATTTGAAAAATACTTATTAAATAATCGAAATTCAAAGTTTTGGTGATTGCATAACTGAAACGCGTCTAGAATTTTGTAAAAAAGGGAATGCGTACTTGATGTTCAGTAGATGTCACGTCTGGGTTAGGGTTCGTTTAAAGATACCTAAAGAAAACATAATTGCTGCTGTGACTTTAACAAACATAATTGTTGATTTCCAAATGTATAGGAATCACTGTCTACCAAATCAATATGTGAAGCCATTTGATGTTCTTATATCATAGGCTTTTATGTCAGTTTGGCCGCTCATGGTTGTAAGCTTCATGGACTTACACCTTGAGGTTCCTTTTGCATCATGAGCCTTGTCTTATGGCAAGCCTGTAGTCTAATAGTAGGCTACTGCATTTTGAGAGGATGTGTTGCTGTTTACCTGAAATCATGCTATCTAAATTTTAGTTGTTTTGAGAGCTACTTTTTCTCTTTCGATCTTTCAGCTCATGGTGATAATTTTGCTGCCAAAAGAATGAGAAAGATGACCCAAAGGAGGGCTGTCGATTATACAAGCACTGTTGTGCGATATATGCAGGTAAGCTTTTAAGTTTGGTTGTTTTCATGTGCTTTCCCACATATATTTATATATTGCATGAACAGATTGTTGGATCTCATTGACACGGATTCTTATGCCTGTTGTTAGATGACTTGTACATTAGTTTTATCTTTGTTATTTTTATGTCTGCTCTTAACCAGCATCTTCGTTGATTTCTCTACCTAGGATTCTGCATGCCTTTTCTGCCTTAAATTTTTGCTAAGTTCATTGTTCATTTTGCTTGTCACTCGCTTAAAGTTCATAAACCCTTCTGGTACTATTCTTAGCCACAGTTCTACCTGTATTATAATTTATAGCTTATGATATCAACATTGAAGTTGTGTTTCACTGTTTTCTACTGGTATTGGAGAATACATCTTAATATAGAGGCAAAACATTAAACATCTTAGGTTTACTTCATGCCATTCATTATGGTGTTTGGCTGTGCCTTCTTTTCTTCAAGTCAACAATATTAAGTTGATGTCCTGAATATTTGTTCTGTTTTCCTATTTCTCTGACACCAGAGTTATCCCCATTTGGGACCAATATTAACCAAATATGGAGAAGACTATGAGTGTCTCAACCATATTTTTTTAATATCATGTTTATTTCCTTTGATATGCATGTTCTCTTCTATGGAGACCAAACTCAATTTTCGGTTCCTTTTCTCCCTTTATTACTTTTTGGATTGATATAAATCAGTGATACCTATCATCACTATTCAATTCATGAGTCATGGGTAGATCCTACAAAAACAGTTAAGGTCATGAGTAGCTCAACCATTTTGTTATTATATATGTTTATTTGTCTGGCGTACATGTTCTCTTCTCTTATGCCAACCCAATCCTTTTTCCACTTTTGAACCTCTGATGGATTTTGACATGTATACAAAAAATCAATGATTGTGCAGATTCGTACTTGGCAGCGGGACTCACAGGACAGGACAACATTGCAGCCTACTCCAGCAGCAGCAATCGATGTCAGTAAAAATGCATTTATCTTCATTCTCTTGTTTCCTGGATTAAGAATTTTCTGTCTGATGCAAATGTATTTCTGTTGGTCTTTCATGCAGATGTTGCCTACAGCTGCCTATTTAGATAATCCATCCACAAGTTTTGCTGCCAAATTTGTTCATACATCTCTAAATAAAAACCGGTGCTCAATTAATCGTGTTTTGGTGAGATATATTAAAATCTTTTTCTTTTCTGTTTTAGTTTTTAACTATGTGGCTTGTCTTTCATATTGCACTAGTCATGTGATTAATTAATTGTCTTGGTTCTTGTGGTAGAAGCTGTTTGAACTTTGATCCTTTTTATCTGCTAACAATCTCCCAAAATTGACTTGGCACCTGACTTCTGACTCTGGGGCCGAATTGTTTTTATGTTAAAAGGCTCCATAGCTTTTCTAATGCTTGAAAAGAAAGCATCTGTTATCTTTATTGTGTTTACTGTGATTAAATACCCATCCAATCAAATTAACGTCTAAAACTTTGGGGTTATCATCATTTATCCAACAAATTGGCAATAAAGGAGTCTGTCCACAATTGGATTTGAAATGGATGAAAACATCCAACTTACCTTTATTTTTTTATCCCCATCTCACTGTCAAGTGTTGTAGACAGTGGACCTAATAGAAGCCACATTGTTTATAAATTATACCTCCATGTTTGCTTGCTTATCTCTTGGATGAAATTTGATGACTTGATACTATGTTGCTGAAGAAACTTAGCTTGTTATTATTGCTGTTAGCCATCTTTTTCTTGGATTTGCTTATGACTTCGTATAAGGAATGCTTATTTTAGCTACTATACTCTTTTTTTCCCTTCATTTTAGTGGACTCCCACAGGTAGACGTCTCATCACAGGTTCTCAGAGTGGGGAATTTACTTTATGGAATGGGCAGTCATTTAATTTCGAAATGATTCTTCAGGTATAGTTATATTAATTTAGATGCTTATCTCATTTAACTAATTTTTTTTCATTAGATGATTCACAATGATATATTTTGAGCTTTTTTCCATTAAATACATAGGCTCATGATCAAGCCATCAGATCTATGGTCTGGAGTCACAATGACAACTGGATGGTTTCTGGTGATGATGGGGGAACAATAAAGTATACATTCTTAATATTCTTTTGTGCTATTTATCCCTTTGCTTTCATGCTTGTGAATATTTGTTTTACATAGGCATAAATTTTATGCTGATGTAAGTGTGTACGTGGGATTTACCTTCTAGGTATTGGCAGAATAACATGAATAATGTTAAGATCAACAAATCTTCTCACAAAGAATCAGTCCGTGACTTAAGGTACCCATCTTAAATTTTTATTACAATTTTCCCTATAAGAATGTTATTTGTGTATAATTTATGACATACTCTTTATTACAGTTTTTGTAGGACAGATTTAAAGTTTTGTTCATGTTCTGATGACACTACTGTAAAAGTCTGGGACTTTGCCCGGTGCCAGGAGGAGCGTTCGTTAACTGGTAATGTTTCTTTGTTTATCAGCTATCATCAGTAAGGTTGAGTATGTTTGCAGTTTTGGTGTTCTCCTGTCAGCATACGAGCGCAGCATTTTCCCTCATTGTTTACTCTATTTATTCTGCTTCTTTTTTACAGTCTTACTTAAATTAGATAATATAATTAGATTGAATATGCTTGGTTAACTGCTTTTTCACAGTCCCACATTACAGTCACCGGACGTTTCGTAGGGAAACTAACCTAAGCTGGGCTTTCCCCATTGTTTATGTTTCTTTCTCGCAGATGCCCTAAGGAAGTCCCTTCCTTAGACTCGTTAGAGAGAATCTTAAGCTTCTTAAAATTGATTTAATCCAACTTAATTGTATTGCTGCTAATCAACCTCTTTAACTAGAGGTTGCACAGGTTTACTTGTTTGGATAAAAGACTTAGCTAAGGAAATTACAAGGATTCCAGATAAAGAAAGTCCTGATACCATAAAGTTACTTTTTGAAGAAAATCTCATAATTATAAACTGTTATCTTCCTAAAAGAATAATAATATTTGATGCCATCAATGTTCCTCTCCATTGTTGTGCGCGCCTTATGTGAGCGTCTGTTGTATGTCTTGCTGAAAAATGCATCCGTGACAGTTGGTTTCTTCAAAACACTAAATGTTTAGGCTGCTAAATTTAAAATCTACTTTCATGTATATTTTTTCTTGCATGCATGAATTAACCTAAAGTTCCATACATGGTTTTTACTCAGGCAGGCCATGGTTGGGATGTCAAAAGTGTAGATTGGCACCCTACAAAATCCTTATTGGTTTCAGGTATGTTGTTTGTTTTCCAGCTTCTTTTTGCATGATCATTTTGCAAATTGCCTACATAATGCCTTGGTGTGCTTTTCTCTAGGTGGAAAAGACAACCTTGTGAAGCTTTGGGATGCTAAGACAGGGAGAGAGCTTTGCTCTTTGTGAGTGCATATTTTTGGTGAAACTCATAGTATTGCTTGCTAATTTAATTACTTTGAGAAGTAATGCAAGTCTTTTGCAGTCATGGCCACAAAAACACAGTGCTTTGTGTCAAATGGAATCAAAATGGTAACTGGGTGTTGACTGCTGGAAAGGATCAAATCATCAAGGTTAACATACTCTTTCTTTCTGCAAGGCCATTATTTAATTGATGAGAGTCGATATTTTCTTGTCATATTCACCTTTCTGTTGTATTTCCATTTCAGCTTTTTGATATCAGGGCTATGAAGGAACTTGAATCTTTCCGAGGCCACAGGAAGGATGTCACTGGTTAGTTTGACTTAATTCCAAGTGGATTCCTTGTGTTACTTAAAAACTGACCCATCTACTATATTCTTGACTTGAGTTTTTTATTCAATTCTCCATTGAGATACAACACTTGAGTCTTGAGAGACCAAGTAGATTGTGGGGTATAGTTTTTATCTGGCTTGATCATTACATTCTCTCCCGTCGTGACTTCTATAAGGATAAATCTGAACTATATTGATCTCCGATTTTGCCAGCATTGGCTTGGCACCCATTCCATGAAGAATACTTTGTCAGTGGGAGTTTTGGTGGATCCATTTTCCATTGGGTTGTAGGGTAAGTTTTCTGATTCAGGGTAGTCACTGCATCATTGTGGTTCCTTGTTTTGTCCTTTCTTTTATACTCACGTCAAATGATTGTGTGCCTTTATATGCTTTACTTTTATCTGAGATGTTTATCTTTTGAAGTATATATAGTCAGGTCAAATTATTAGGTTGGTCTTGGTCTGTGACAAGATCAATTTGGAGAGACATCAAAACATGGGAAAACTTCACAGGTTGTAAACGATGAGATTAAAATCATAGTTATAACTATATAGGGTTGATAGTACCATAAAGGAACAAAAAATTTCATTAAAAGCAACTTTGCTATCTGTTTTCATTAGATTACTTTTTCATATTGAAATTCATTTTATGTTCATCTATGAAAATGCTCTTCTGCTACCAAAACTTCCTTGTATAAGATTCAACATGCCATTCTGTATCATAAAGTTAGTTTGGATTTTCTATCATTTTAAATATTTGTTACACATTTATTGCAGTTGTTTGGAATTACAGATGTATAAGGTTTTTTAACTTATAATTGCTAAAGATCATTCTTGATGTACAGGCGTGAAACTCCCCAGGTTGAAATTCCTAATGCACATGATAATAGCGTGTGGGATATTGCTTGGCATCCTATTGGATATATTCTATGCAGGTAAACTCAGTCTACTACTTCACGATTATTCTGCTTTCTTGTTCTAGTTCCTTGTATAGTTTTAACAGTTAAGAGTGTTTTATACATGCGTATGCTTGTTGTGTCAATATGATATACTGTTTTTGACTGCTGACAAGTGCTGGCTATGTATCATATTTGATTTTTTAAGATAGAAATTTAATGAAATTGTTTGAGAACATCTACATATTATATGCCAAGCAGACCTTCAGGTGTTTAACTCGTATACGTAATCATGCAGTGGTAGCAATGATCACATGACAAAGTTTTGGTGCAGAAATAGACCTGGAGACACCGCTCGTGATAAATTTAGCATGGGACAGAACCAAGGTTTCTATTTTATTGCAGTGCTGTTTACTATTTTCATCGTTTCCCTATAATGGGAAAAAAAGTTTAAGCGTTTATTTATTTTATCCACTTCACCAGAATATTCACTCATCTGATATTTGAATTTATGCAAAACTCGTGATTGTTCTGTAATATAGTGGAGCATTTTTTTCTCGATCTATATTTAATATGAACTTTATCTAGGATTTGGTGAGCAAAACCCTGCACTAGCTGGTCGTATGCCTGGTAGTTTTGCTGCGCCTGAAGGCCCAACTACTCCAGGACCATTTCCACCTGGATTGACTCGAAATGAGGGTACAATACCTGGTATTGGAGTTGCAATGCCTCTTGATGGATCTTCTCAAGGGGACCAAATGCAGCCTCTTCCAGGTTCCATGCCTTTTGGAGCTCCTCCTCTTCCTCCTGGACCACATCCATCTCTTCTTGCAGCCAATCAGCAGCATGGATATCAACTAAACCCTCAACAGCTTCAACAACGTCCAGTACAACAGCAAATGCCTCCTAGGCCTATGGTACCTCCGAATATGCCACAGCTACAACCTGGATCTCATATGCCCCTACTTCCACATCATCATTTACAACGCTTGCCACCACAAATGCCTCCACATGGTGGCCCTTCACCTGGACCATCGTCTATACCAGGATCTTTGCCTCCACATTCGTCAATGCCAACATCACATCAAATGCCAATGCCTGGTCAAATGGTACGATCTTTTAAATAGTTTTACATTGAATTATTCCTTTTAGCAAGTATGGTTTCCAGTTTCAACTTTCAAACCATGAGGCTCCCAGTACTATTGGTTAATATTTGTTCTCAAATAGACATTCTATAATCCATGGTTTGAGAAGTGGAATAGGAAAGGATTTAATTTTCTCTGATATCGCAATGCTGAAGTTATGTATTGTGCTGCTGGGGTAATTTTTTCTGTAATCTGTGGTGTAAGTGATTTCTTTATGTTCATTTTTTTATTGGAGAGAAATATAAAGGTGATTGATCAAAATTATTTCAAAATTTTAGGGTATGCAAGGTACAATGAATCAGATGCCTCCTCCGATGCCACAAGGCCATTTTATAGGCATGAATTCAATACACTCCGGGTCCTTACCAACCAGTGGTGCCCCTTCAGTTGGAGGTTTCCCAAATGGTATGCAAAATATGCAGGGCCCAGCAAATATGGGTGGGGGGCAAATGTACCCTCAGGGTGGAGCATTCAATCGCGCACAGGGTGGCCAGATGCCAATGATATCAGGGTTCAATACTTACCAGGTAAATCAAAGCCTTTTTTAATTTGTCTGGATTGCCAGCCATTACTCAACTTGCTACATGAATAGCTTAGTTGAAACTGTAACGTTTGTTCCAAATGATTGCACTATTGTTTGAATCAATTCGACCAAGTGAATAATCAAGGTAGTAGTAGACGGCCTATTTTCTTCAAAGTTATGCATAAACACTATCGCTCAATTTCCACCATTTTACTGTCTTCGATGTTTTACATTTGCGTGCATATTTGATTCTATTGCCTGGGTTGTTATACAGCCCATACTCTTCCACATTGCAGCCTGATTCAGTGCTTGTAATCAGGTATTTCACTTGAATTCATAAGAATTCTAACCTGTTATACTTACACTTTTTGCAGTCTGGTGGTCAGTCTAGTATGCTGCCTCCACCACAGTCATCAGGTCCGCCACCGCACAGCCAACAGCCTCAATAAACCAATTAATTTTAGAAATTTTGAACAGTCACGCTGGCAGCAAGCTGAAGTGGAAAAAGCATCAGTTCACTTGGCTATTCCTTTTAGTTTTGTTGCCTTTGCCTCTTTTTTTTGGAATTATGTCTGGCTTCCTTAAATTGATGTCTTCGTTAGACTAGTTAGCAGAGATGACCACCAAGAAAATGGTATTTATTGAGTTCTGCAATATTGTATTCCTTAAATTGTTCGAATCTGACATGTTCTACTTTCCAAGTATTTATTTATTTTTAATTAAACATATTCGGATAAGACATGTAGTATAAATTCTTTAACTACAGATTAGTTCTTTGGGTAATTTATACCAATGGTCATTGACCTTTATATTTTTGTAACGAAAAGCTTTTATTGGAGTCACCGTCGTTAAACTATTAACGGTAGTTGACGTTACATGATCACATTTTAGTTGTGGGTAATTTAGACAACGTCATATAGCTAGTGTTTGGTTAATGAGAAACTGAACGGAATTTTTTTTTTTAAAGAAGATAATTTCTGTAACTAGAACATTTGTAACAGAGACATAGCAGAGACAATCTGTTAATGAACCAACAAAATTGAGTTTATAATTCTCCTTCCTGTGATTTACATTTGGAAACTTAGATTCCATGCAACTCTAATACATAACTAGGTAGTTTTCCCTCACCTAATATGATATCAAAATTCTATACAATGATTTTGTATAAAGCATAGAGTCGAAACAAAGAACCAAGACTGAGTTAACAGAGTTAGGATCTCAACATCAGCAACAACACTTTCTTTTTTGATCCCACTTATCCAAAAACCAAAAAAAAATAAAAAGCAAGTGATTTGCAGACAGATCAGACCAGTTCCAATTCATTGTATCTTGCTCTTGTTCTATCAGGGGAATGAATATCTTCCATACCCTTTCTTTTGTTAATTCCTTTGATGAGATGAGGCCTCAGCTTGTTGACATCTGATACTTGAACTGGCTTCAGAAAGAATTCTTGAGCTCCATCTTCCAAGCATCTGATTGTGATGAAATTCATGTCAGCTTCCTAATTATTATGAATCAAACAGAAGCACATGTGGAGAATTGGTATACAAACCTGTTGATTCTGGATGGGATATTCTCAGAAGACATGATAACAACAGGTATGTGTTTAAAAGCTGAAGATTGTTTGATTTTTCTGAGGAGATCATAGCCTGTCATTCCAGGCATGCAATAATCTGTGATGATCAAATTCACCCCCACTTGTTCATCATCTGAACAAACTGAATTCCTGTCGTCATCTTCATTGCCATTATTGTTATGGTTCAATCCAAGAAACTCCAAAGCCTTGCTTCCAGAATCCACTGCAGTAACTGTGGAACACAAACATCAACCCATGTTCTATGTCTGAATGAATCAAACAACTTAAATTAAAGATGTTTTGCAACAAAAATTTACCTTTATAAGAAGAAGTCTTGAGAAGCCTCTCAATGAGTTTTCTATCAATGAGACTATCATCAACAGCAAGGACATGGAACTGAGTCTGAGTAGGCATTCCCATGAGTGTTAAACAAACCAAAAAGAGAAAACCCAGAAAAGAACAAGACAGTGGGAGTTGAAGGAGAAAAGGAGGGGGTGAGTTTTAAAAGGTTGGCCATGGAAGAAAATCTGACAGTTTGGAAAGCAAGATCCTGCAGATATCCTCCAGGATCTTCTAGGTTGACTTTTGAATTGGACAAGAAGCAAAGATGGTGTGTGTATGTTCCCATTTTCAATCATTTTCTCTCACTAATTATTATATTCTCTTTGACCCTTTCATCACTAAGCAAAACCAATTTTCTTTAATTGAAATTTTTATTTTTTTATTCTAATCATATTATGGATGTTTTTAGGGGAATATTGGGTTTATAATTCAAATATTTTTTAAAGATATGGAAGATATTGGCAATGTACATACATTTTGACTTTTCTCCTCTTTGAAGAGAATTCAAAGCTTCAATGGATGACTAATTGAGAGAGACATTGGCTTTGTATCTTCCATACAGATCATACTGGTTGGTAGTGAGATTAAGATCCTTAGCAATCTCAGAAATATGAAATGGTTCAACCGAGTTTGCAATATCTATGTCTTCTGGTACTGCTGATTCTACTGCCAACTTCCTCACAAACCTTGATGAACTCAGTTTTTGGGTCTTTGATTCTATGTTTTATTTTGTATTAAGAGTGAAAACCCAAATTTTGAATTTGAATGATTTTTTAGTTTAAATTAAAAATTAAAGTATATGTTATCGATAGTAATATCTATCCGAACTTTTCTTTCAATTTTTCATGTTATATCGTTTTAGAAATTTTCATTGTTTTTAGTTTAGGATTAAGATTTAAAAATTTTAATTTTTCATGTATGTTGTTGGTGTCTAAGACCCAAAATGAATGAAAATAATGCACAATTGTAACACAAAATCAATACCAACATACATTATCAGACCAGAAAAAGAAAATGACAGAAGAGGAGCACACCATTTTCATCTTCAATATATGCAAACTAAAAGTTCAGGGGGGGGGGTCTTCCATTTTCTTACTGTACATTATTATTTGAAGCAGAAACCAGAGATTCCTCAGCCATTAGAGGAAATAATTTTCAGTTTCAGAAAAGAATTCAATCCGAATGTATATGTTTTCACCATCTCAATTCATTTACATTTGAATGAGGCTTTAGTGACTCTGGTTTCAGATGTTAGCCTAAACCTTTCACTATAACATAACAATATATGAATATATATTATCTGCAACTGTAAATAAGGGAGATGAAGAGAGGATGATAACCTAATCCTGAGTTACAAAGGCATGTCACGTGCGGTCGTAAATCATCCTCCATGGTTGTTCACATGATCAAAGAATGATAACCTTTTTGCCTTTTAAGCACACACATCTCCAGAAAACAATCAGATGTACATGAATGGACACTGGTTCCAAGTTGAAGATCTTTGTCAAATTTATAGTTTCAAGTGTCCTCTACGAAAACTTTGAAAATGAAATCCCGAAAGCGTTTTGAGTACTGTTTTGGATCGACAGCTGAAATTGAAGTAGGATCATATTGCATTGATTTATATGCATGCTCGAGCTTCTTGGTAATATCATAGTCTTGTAGGATGTCGATTATACCAAAAAAGAGGACAACATCATAGCATACACCAGTTGGTTCTCCAACAAGTTGAGTTTCATCGTTTTTTCTCACGGTCTTTTCAACCCGAGCAGGCATGCTTATACCTAATCGTATGGAAGATCTCCTGCATTATCAATTTGAAAGATCATCCATCGGTTTGAAACCACTTGGAAATGTGTTGGAAACAAATACTTCAAGAAAAATGAAGAGTCGGAAATAACATAGATCCCACTGTTACAATAAAAGTGGGTAAACAACAATGATGCCTTCTTAGACACAATTCCAAGGTTTGAAGTCCTCAGGAAAACATAAATGAGTTTCCAAAAACAGAATCATTCATCTTACCCTGAGGGTTCACTATCGGCGCGATCACTTCTGGTCTGAGATAGTCGAGGAGCTTCTTCATTTCCTGCAAGTAGATCCAGAAACATATACTAATTAGTTAAGCAGCCATTGGTATCAAAGTCACAGAACATTGTAATACTAGAGATCATTAGAAATAACCAGTAGGTGTGACAGATCTAGAATTAAGAAGTGTGGGAATTTCTCGAAAGTGAAAACCGATCAGAAGACTGTAGTCCATAATTCTCTCTTGTTCGAGAAGTTCACAGTCTTTATCGACTTGCCTGCATGAAGGGAAACTTGGATCAGAAAAGAAAAATCGAAAGTTCCATGATTATCACCCCAAAAGTTTTGAAGCTACTATAAATTTCAACCCTCTGCAATATTTAGAAAAGATGATCACCTGCAAAACTCTTCGAACCACATTTTCTCCAACCGGAATATATAATTGAGATCCAGATCTTGGAGTGTTGTTGACGGATCAACTTTTGATTCGGGTTTAGAAGTTGTGCGACCATGGGATGAGCCTTTCAAGTCAAAGCGCCTATGGATGGTGTACTTAGTACATAACAGATTCCCCATTATAACAAACCGTACCTGAATCATTGATCCCATATGAACAATGGATAAGAATGATTTCTGAAGCTTTATGATGTTTGAAGTTAAAGTTCTATAACATTGAGATTACCTTCTTCTGCGATGTCCCAGTTAGTTTCACGCAATGAAGACCATAAAATTTGGTGACTAGAGTGTTCTCAAAGGACCGAACATGATCATAGTAGGCTGGAAGCATCCTTAGGATCACCTGAAAAGTGTCATCACTAGGATTTGTAAACATTTAAAGCCACGGGTAAAACAATTGATACATTTTGAGATTATTCAGCCATTAAAAGTGGTTTCAGCACTTTATAAATATGAACAGTCTGAAAACTTGAAATTTCATGATGTAATGAATAGCGAGAGACCGGTTATTGTCATCTAGAAAAAAGTTAAGGATGTATGATGACGCTTATGATAGGTAAAAGTTCTATTTCTAATAAAAAATTCTATGGGAAATTGCAGCTGAATACAAAGCTATTTTTTCTGAATTCAACTGCAAAAATGCTATAGGAAGAACAATTCAGTCTTACTTTTACTTCCGCCTTCTTTATTGTCTTTATCATGTATTTATCATCATTGGTCAAGTAAAAGAAACTTCCACTTTTTCCAGGGGATGATAGTTCCCGAAGGGCATCATTCCCGCATATTGAAATCATGTAATCAGCTGCATCCACATCGAACAATTTCCTAAGGGTTCTGAAAATGTAAAAAAAAAAAAAATACATGTTAGGAACTACTTGTAACCACATACTAGTTCCAAATTCATATGATACAGTTCTAGTTTCATTATCATGTAATGAATTCGACAAACATGAATAGCTTAGTATGTTTTCATTTGCTTAAAATCTACTTTCATTAGTGCCTAAAGTTGTTGAACCATGGTAACACAACTAAGACTGAATAGTTCTGCAAAGAAGTAGATGATCCAGTCTCTAACCTGAACACAAGAGGACAATAATCCTTCCACCTGAATTCACTAGATTGATGAGGCGGAGTGTGCTTGGATCCTTCGGGTGGAAATTTGGTCCATACTTTTTCCTTGGGATCGAAAGCTGTGGACTTCAGATCAAGGGATATAGCTGGACCAGGTCTTCCAACTGAGTGCCTACACAATGTAACCAAAGAATCAATGCATGCATGATTACAACATAAACCACTACATCTCAATACAGAAATGAGTTGTCGATCAAGAAATCTTCAATCCAAACTGAACTGCAGGTAATGATCCTCTAAAGAAAACAAAATGATAACAGAAAATAAGGGAATAAGGACTACATCAGATTGATTAAAAAAAAAAAAAAAAACTCTGATTCCTTTCTTACATCCTTGAACTTGATAAACTTAATCTAAAAGGCAATGTACATACCATAGGAAAGTACATTACCTGATACCAAGTTGCAAATTGAGCATTAGCTCATAATTCTTGTGCCCTTTGGATATCGTTTGCCCCTGTCGCTTCCTCGACATCTTAAATTGCATACAACTCCCTCTTGAAATTGAAATTGAATCTTCAAGACAAATACTCTCAATTCCATCATCATCATCATCCTTGAAATTCCCATGACTAGTAGTTGAAACATCATGCAAATCAGAACTCCAACTACGACAATTTAACTTCCCATCAGACATTCTCCTATGTCTCCCATCAATACTTCTGCTCATTCCAGGCCACTTCAGGATCCCAATCTGGATCCCATCAATACTTCTCCTCTCACCTGGGCATATCTTACAATCTTTCAAATACTCCGAAAATACCACTTCAGGATCCCAATCTGGATTCTCAGTTGAAGAATCAGAAGGATTATAAGTTCCATTCATTTCCTTGCCATCCTTACTCCAAACGCCAACATAAGAACTCCCATCTGGCCATCTGAAAGTCCCATTTCCTTTAGGAAAACCATCCTCCCAAGAACCCTCATAACTATTCCCATCACTCCATACCATTATTCCATTGCCATTCATTAAACCGTTCCTCCATTGACCATTATAATGGATCCCATTATGCCATTGATACTTCCCTTGTCCCTCCTGGTATCCACTTCGCCATTCGCCTTCGTAGTAATCCCCATTGTAGTAATTCTTAATCCCTTGTCCATGTTTAAGGTTCATAACCCAAGAACCTTTATAAGAATCTCCTGAAAAACCTGTAAAAGTCCCTTGACCATCCATAAAACCACTCTTGAATTCACCTTCATAAGTAGCACCAGATGGCCAACAGAACTTTCCTTTCCCCATGATCTTTCCTTTAAACCATTCACCAACATACATGCATCCATCAGTCCATAAATATTTTCCATTGCCATGAGGCAAACCATCACACCATTCTCCTATATAAAAGTCACCTTTTGGAAGGACTTTTTCAACATGGCGAACCTCACCATAATCTGCCTCTTCCTCATCGACATGAACAACAGACATTGCTGTAAATATGCTAATTGCTTTCTTCTTTGCAGCTACTTGTGATTTCTTGACTTTGGTTTCCAGTGCCTTTCTAAAGCCAAGCTTTTTGCTCATTCTATGCTAAAAACAAATAAAAGCTATATCTTCGTTCCAACTCTGCATTCCTTTTTCTGTCAAACAATAACCCAAAGATCAAAAAATGTCTCTAGCCATCCTCTTCTCTCTATTGCATCAATGTTGGGTTTCCCGGAAGACCAACGAAACAAAGAAAAAGGAAAGCATCTCTGGAAGTCACATTGAAAATGGAAAACTTGGAGGGAAATGTAATCAGCTACATAAACAAAACCAACACACACACACACACAACAACAACAACAAAAAAAAAAACTTCTTTATTATTAACCTTTTTCTTTTTGAAAGTTTTGAGCTTCTTAAGAAATGGGTATTTTTTTTTTCGGATTTTGAAAGGAAAAAAAAAAAATTTACAAAGAAATTGGAGCTGTTGGATTGATGAAGTTTGGTAAAATGAATGTTTTTTTTTCTTTGTTTCTGGGTGTTTTCTTGTTTGTTTTGGAACAAAAATCAAATTCCTTAGATTTCCGGATTTAGTTCCAAAAACGTATAGCAAACCAAACAGTTGGAGAGGGATTAGGAGTGGTAATGATGTGATCGCCATTTTTAGTGTCCGAAGATCTCTCAATTCTAGCATTAATTTTAGTAATTATTTTCTTGTCATTAGTTAATAAATAGTATTCTTATTTTGTTTGTAAAATACCTTTTTTATATATTTTCATTTTCTTAATTTCTATCAGAATGTAATTAGGTTCATATTTAATTGTTGTTTTAATAACTAAAATTTGAATAATAAAAGGGAGAAATCTTTCTCATTTCTCTACGGATTATAGCTTAGAAAAAGCTAGAAGTGTTCAAGAAAAAAAAATAAAATACTTAAATTATTATTGTATTCAACAGATTATAAAATTAATACAAAATTAAAAAAGAAAATTTAATATTAAAACAATAAATTAAAAATGTTTAATTGTATTTGAATAAATAAATTATTAAAAGTATATATAATAAAACATCTGAGGTGATCATATAACTCCCTTCTTCTAGTTAAAATTTGATCTTGACCCAATTTGAATTTTTTATTATTATATTAATTTAATCTAAAATAAATTTAAATATTTTTAATATTATATCCATTCGACCCTAACACGAACTTAGATGTGTATATACGACCCCGTTCTATCTCGAATTAGATTTATTTTCTCATAAAATTTTCTTACTATCCAAACAATAATTTCCCAGAAAATATTTTCTGGGCATCCAAACATACATATTTTCTTCATAAATTCAAACAAACTAATAATCAACCCCTGAAATCACAAATAACTACAAACCATTAAGCTAAAACACTAACTTTAGGAAGTAACAGATTTGGGAAATCCCCGATTACAAGGCAATGGAGTGGATCAAATGGGTAAAGATTTTGCCCAAGGAGCAATTGTCATTTCAATATGATGAAACCAACAATGCGACGACTGACTCAGTTGTTTACTTAGTTTTTACCTTGGAGACGCAGGGTAAATGCTTGCAAGGCCAGAAGAACCTCCTTCATTCTCTCCTTAGTTGCTGGATCGATAAGGTTGCCATCGCTATCAAACTTTGCCGGAGGTTGAAACGCATTCAAGTAGAACTCGGGTTTATTGATGAAATGGAGATCAATATAAATCCCGATTTGGCGAAGATGGTAATGCGACCGAGCACCACCGAATCCTCCTCCCGCGCTGATGATAGCAGCCGCTTTATCTCCCCATACATTGGGTGGTCTTGAAGCCCAGTCAATTGCATTCTTCAGAGGTGCTGCAATTGCAAATTGGAATCCAATGCTTAATCTATATAATTGAGAATTTATAGATTTCTAAACATCTAAATTCTTCATGAACAAAACACTGTACCAGTAACTGAATAGTTGTATTCTGGAGAAGCAATAAGGATGCTATCAGACTCTAAAATCTTTTTCCTGAAAGCCTCCACAGCCAGAGGGAACGTCCCATCAATTTCCAGATCTGTGTTCAGCATCGGAAGTGGTGAAATGTCTACGTATTCCACCTTAATCCCATTAATGGATTCCTTACTAATCTCCATAGCTGAAACGAAACAAAACAAATCAAGAATCCCACATAACCAAATCAAAATCCCAGGCAGAAAAACAAAACATTTACCGCTTCGAATGAGTCCTCTGTTATAAGAGCCTTTCCTTAAAGACCCGCATAGGGCAGCCACGTTGATCACTGGTTTCGCGGCAGTAACAACTTCCATTGCTTTCTAATCTCTTTCTCTCTTGTCTCCCTTGGATAAACCTACAGGCTACTCGTGTGGTTCTATAAACTAGAAAGGTCCAAAGGGTTAGGATTTGAAAGATGAATCTTGGAGGCGTGATCGATGAGGTTTGGGTTGGTGGGTTTTGCGTTTAGATTAGAAATTTAGAATCTTTGTAAATTATTGGTCAGATTTGGACCACTGGAATTGAATAATCAACCCAGATTTCTTCTTCCGCAGCCCTCCAAGGAAGACGGTATCTTTGAGCCATCGCCAATTAGGTTTATCGTCTAACGTGGCCTCGTATAATAAAAGTTGTAGTCTATATTATTTATATATTTGATCGATTTAGTTTTAATTTAAGATATTTTAAATTTATTTTATTATTTTTTATTATATTGTTGAATTAAACGAGATCATTAAATCAAAGCAGTAGTCGAATAATTAATTATACCATAAAACATAAACATGTTACTAATAAAAACAGTTGTTGGATAATGTAATAAGAAAGAAATATAATATTTATGAAATAATAACAAAAAAATTGATTGATTTTTTATCTGAAGGATTAAATTTATTATTATTTTAAAAAATAAAACTAATATTATTTATGATTTTTTAATTATTATATTAATGTGTCAATCGGTTCAATAATTTTTAAAAATATTTTATTTATATTTTCAAAGATTAAATTAAAAATAATGAAACATCAAACACTAATCTTATTATTATATTTTAAGTAAATAAAGATTTTTTTAATATAATATTTTAACTTTTTATTGTTTTAAGGGTTCATTATCAGATTTCATCACAAAAGTGAATAAACTCGTTAATAACAAAAAAAAAATCACGTATTCGACTGATAATAACATAATTAATATAAGACATTAAAAATATACAATATCAAAATTAGATCCCAAGTTTTCTTTTTCACTATTTAATGAGAATATTTTGAGATTTGCTCAATCCCCCCACGAACTATGTCTCCACTTTCCAGTCCACCCATAGGCCATACTGCACGACATTTTTTTAAAAGGATTTTCCTATAAAGCTGGTCCTAAACCATGCTCAAAGTAGACTGGGAGAAGAAGGAAGAGAGGTACGGCCTAAAAAAGTAAATGGAATACAGTCTGTTGGCAGAATTAAACCACGAATCCAAATCAAACTTTGTAAATGGTGCCAATCAACTTACACACTTATGTAGAGTGGGCATTTAATATACAGAAAAGGTATCATATATTGTTATATATAATGATTTCTTTTATACAGCACCATGATTATGTGTCACACTGTCAACTTTTTTATGAATATAAAATCTCCACATCCCTGGTAAAGCTTGAAGCAAAGATTAACATCAATTTCTACACAGAAGAATGAAAAACTTGATTCTGTGTCTGGTTTTCTTGTTCACTTCCAGAGTCTATGGTTCAACCCTACAAGTGTTCCCTGTGTCGTGGGAAGATGATATGTTGTCAATGCTGAGCAAGGACCAGGCCAGGCTGCTGTATTTGTCGAGTCTGGTGGGTGTGGCTAAGAAATCTGTGGTGCCTGTGGCCTCAGGCAGGCAGCTGGTGCAAAGTCCGACTTACATTGTGAGGGTCAGAATTGGAACCCCACCTCAAACTATGCTTATGGCCATGGATACCAGTAATGATGCTGCTTGGATCCCTTGTCATGGTTGTCATGGATGCTCTTCCAAGGTTTTCAAACCTGCTAAATCCACCACTTTCAACACCCTGGGATGCCATGCACAGCAGTGCAAGCAGGTAAACCCTCATAATCCTTTCATTTCTCTCCAACCTACGTAACGCATAGGTACAAGTCAAAAGCTGCTTTTAGCCTTTTAACCAAAAAGCAACGCTTTGCTTCTCGGATGATGTTAACCCTAAAATAACTTTGCATATCACATGATGATTTCAGGTACAAAACCCCAGTTGCGGTGGAAGCGCGTGTGTTTTCAACATGACCTACGGCAGTTCATCAATAGCAGCAAACCTCTCACAAGACACCATCACCCTAGCAGCTGACCCTATCCCAACCTACATCTTCGGTTGCCTCCAAAAGACAACCGGAAGCTCAGTCCCACAACAGGGCTTAATGGTCTTGGGTCGAGGCCCATTATCCCTCCTATCACAAACCCAGAGTTTGTACAAATCCACCTTCTCATACTGCTTGCCTAGCTTCAGGTCACCAAAATTTTCCGGGTCACTGAGACTTGGTCCAACGGGTCAGCCATTGAGGATCAAGTACACCCCATTGTTGAAGAACCCTAGAAGACCCTCTCTCTATTTTGTGAATTTGATTGGTATTAGGGTTGGGAGGAAGGTTCTTGATATCCCACCCAAGGCATTGGCTTTCAACCCTTCCACTGGTGCCGGAACCATCTTTGATTCAGGTAATGTTTCTTTTTTTGTTCCTATGAAATATTTGTTGTTTTTTCGGTTAGGATAAATTACTAAACTTTATTATTAAATTTATTTTAATCATTAAAATTTTAAAACATCTAATTTATTTATTATATAATTTTTCACTCATTTGTTAATTTTTCTAACGATGTTAGTTATAGATGAACAAATGAACTTTTTTAAGATCCGAGTGATAATAAATTTTATTTGTACAATAAAAACAACATATTGAGAAATAAATTCTATTCAATCCTAGAAGAAGGAGATCGATAAGAGAGAAATCATAAGAGTTTTGATTGAGTCTTGAATTTAGAAGTATTTTTTTGATAAAATGAGGGTTGAATTTAAATTTAGAGGTCGAGATAAAATGATTGATAAAATTTGAGATGATTATCATTTATAATTGTTTGAGGTTTAAGAGTGTAAAAAAAATGTTTAAATGTCAAAATTTTAATGTCCAAACATATTCAAAGTTTTAACTTTAAAGAGCAAACTGAATGCTTTGGAATTTTATTAACTAAAATAAATTTAAGAATAAAATTTAGTGATAATTTACTTAATTTACTCTTATTGGTTATCTAATTACGACTAAACTATGGTACTTGAATCTAGGCACCGTATTCACCCGGTTAGTAGAACCAGCCTACGTAGCTGTCCGGAATGAATTCCGAAGGAGAGTCAAGGTTGCCAACGTGACATCCCTGGGAGGATTCGACACATGTTACACGGTCCCAATCGTGGCACCGACAATAACCTTCATGTTTTCCGGCATGAACGTACCCTGCCACAAGAAAACCTTCTAATCCACAGCACAGCAGGCAGCCTCACATGCTTGGCAATGGCATCGTCACCAGACAACGTGAACTCAGTGCTGAATGTGATAGCCAATATGCAGCAACAAAACCATCGGGTGCTTTTCGACGTGCCCAACTCGAGGCTGGGTGTAGCTCGTGAGCGCTGCACTTGAAACCTGTGATGGATGGCCATAGTAATACTATAAGTCTATAATGGTGTGATGTTTAGTTTATTACTATGTTAATGGCCATTAGAAACTTCTTATCAATCTTAAGTTGTGCAAGAAGTTTCCGTTTTAATAGCTCATTTATGTTTTAACAATGAATGGCGATAATATGTAGAAACGAGTTCACTGCACTAAATGGCATGGGCGGATGGAGTGCAGTTGATCACCATTTCAAAGTAGGGAATCTGAATTCTGAAACAATGCATTGTCAAAAAAAAAAAATCTGAAGCGATGCATGGCTAAAACAGTTCTTACGGAATACACAATTTTTTACCCAAAATTATTATAGAACCAAAAAAAATCCATACAACTCTTAAAGAATGAGTTTATATCTTATCAAACTCATAAAAAATAAGATATTCAAACCAATTATTACGAAACCTACATAAATTATTATATAACAGGTAAAAAAGTTTCATGCATAAATAATTTATTACTATAAAAACAATATTTTATAGATTTCTAATTGAGGACTATAGATATACAAGAAGTCGGTTTAATATTATTGCTAAAACTAGTATAAAGTAAGAAGAATACTAATACTGCCTTGGTTATCAAAAAAACCAGTTATTATTTTGGACGCTAAAAAACCAGTACTTGTCTAAATTGCTCGTATATGCGGCTAGTAATTAACTCTTCATGTCTGAAACAAACTTTTGAGAAGAAAAAAAGAAGAGAAATCCTTGTATTGAACACATCTGTATCTGACATTCATAGCCTAGAGCAACATAAACAGTAGACAAAACTCTGAAACATCATAAGGTCCAATTTGTACAATATAACATGTAACAAACGATCATATTCAGCTCTTTCTCCCTCTCCCTCTCTCTCTCTCTCTATATACTTCGGCAGCTTATATAAACTACCAGTATCATTCATCTAAGAGATACATGACCTAAAGCTATTGTTGTTTTCATCGGCTGCTTTTGTACTTTTGCCTATAATTAATTAACAGTAAGGCAAGCCAGTTTCTTCTCATGCTCTGTATCCATCTCTCTACTTATTAACAATAAATAATCCTGTAATTAAATCTCCCACCGCAGTCTGGATAGAGTTTTGAGCAATAATTTTTACGAAATGCAGTGAGACGTACATACCTCCCTGGCTTCTCTAATTGAGCTGAGAGGCAATGACCGGAGTCTTCAAGCTTCAGGAATGAACTTAAAAACCTATATGAGGTGCCGTTTATGCAAGACTGTTATTGAGAATGATATCAGCAGGATCTCCAATCCATGGCCTCCCTTCCCTCCATTGAAACTTAATCCTTAGTTTTCCATTTGCATCAACCCCAACTACCTGGCCTTTGCTAGCATGAGTCTCCATTCCCCAACCCCACCTTGGGGTTACAGGTCCCTCTCGAATCCGCACCTTGTCACCAACTTTAAATGGCCTGACCCTTTCCATCTCACAAGCCTTACCAAGCCATAGCCTTTCCATAAAGCAGAATGCCACCCATAAGTCCCCATTTTCCACTCGATGCACTAACCCGATGCTTGAGTGAGATACCTCTCCCCAGTGGTGAGTCGGGATTGAAACCGATGGCCTAACTCTAACCCAATCCCCAATGGAAAGTTCCTGTTCCTTGACCAGCTCCACTTCTGATGGATCTAGCATCCAAGTTTTGGAGCCAACAGGAGTGTATATTCTCAACTTTCCATCAGCATCAATCGCTGCAATTGTTCCAACACTTGTATGGCTATGACCTGACCAGCCAAATCTTGGCTGCTTCACCGAGACCTTTACTCTCACCTTCTGCTCTACACCAAGTCTGGCTGCTTTTTCAAGATTGGAAGTCGGTCCCACCCATCTTTCTTGTTCGCCACAAAATGCGACAAGAGTGCTTCCATCCCATTCAGCTCCTCCATACCCTATTCCTTGCACAACACCAACACTACCAGGACCAATAGATTTCCAACTGCTAGCATTTACTTTCAATTGCACCCATTCTCCCACTTCAAACATCGGCTCTATTTCTAGATCTGCAGGGTCTCCTCCCCACATGCCTGGCAAGCCAAAGAAAGCAACTCTCACTTCCCCATCAGCATGAACACTAGTAATAGTACCCCGTGAATCAGGTCGAGTCCCTCTCCATCCCCACCTTGGCTCAACTAACCCAGTTCGGAACCGAACATGTTGCCCAACTTTATAGCTTGGAACCTTTTCTACATCCGAGAAATGGGTACTCCACTTCCCTTTCCGGAAGCAGCATGCCAGCTCCAAATATCCAGTATCCTGAATACTATGCACTACTGCTAAATTCTCTTTCCCAATAGTATTCCAGTCATAACTTGGTCTAGTGCCAAGGCTTGGCTTTGAACGGACCCAGTCACCAACTTCAAACCCTGAAAGCTTTTCTGCATCTCCAGGGGAAAGTTTCCACAAACTACGTCTGCCACCAACCCTCACCTGAAAAGAAAACCACCCCATTATATATGTATCCCCCAAACACTGATATGATGACAATGAAGTAATGGAAGATATAATGCTCCAACATTTTCCCAGAAAAGCCATCCAAAGAAGTCAATGGGGGTAAAAAGAACAACGAAAACAAAAAAGAAATTGCAAAAAATGGATAATTAAAAAGATTAGACCAGATTACTTGTTTCCAAATAGAGAGAAAGAAATGGAAAGAACAAATTGAACAAACATAAGCAGCACGCTTACATTCAATGCTCCATCCATGTCAATTCTAACAATTTTTCCAACACTAGCTGGAGTTTCATTTGACCAACCTAATCGTGGCTGGCTGACAGAAGGCATCACATGAACCTCTTGTCCCACTTCAAAAGGAGGCACTTTCTCCACATCAGTAACTGAGCAACAAAAAGGCTTGCTTCTGAAACAGAATGCAATACCAATATCACCATCATCCTCTAAGCTATGAATTATACCAATGCTGTTACGTGTAACGTCCTCCCATCCGTAGTTTGGGGAGGATACAGAGGCTTTTACTCTAACCCAATCCCCAACCTGCTCATAACAGGAGGAATACAGAATAAAGATCCATTAAAATCCTCAGGTGTCTGACCAATGGAAAATCCCTTAATAGATCCAATGACTACATTAAGAAAAATGGCAGGTAAATTACCTTGAATTCCTCAATTTTTTCCATGTCAGAGGGATCCGCTTGCCATGGGATCGGTCGATTAGGAATTTCAATCATTAGAAGCCCATCACTCTCTATCTCGCTAATTCTTCCTACACTATGATGGGTCTCACCACCCCAAGCATATCGTGGTTCTGCAACAGACCGCTTCACACACACACGGTCACCAATCTATAAAAATCAAACAATATATTACTTTTTCTTTGAGTCCAAACAAGTTTCAGTTACGGAGAAAAAAGTGAAGTGAATGGAAAGCTTTATCAACACCACTGACAAAGGAAGTTTAAAGTCTCGTATATACCCTGAACGGAGAAACATGCTCAACTTCCTCTGGTTCACAATGCCAAGGATTTGGAAGATAGCTCAAGTCCAACAATAAACTACTATCTGGTCTAATACAGTATACTATACCGATGCTCCCAGGTGTCACAGATCCTAATCCATGCTTTGCTGTTGTAAGAGTAGGACGAATACGAACCCAATCCCCAACTTTGAATTCTTCAACTCGTTCCATTTCTGCAGGATCAGCTTTCCATCCTCTAGAAGCTCCGGGGAAGCCAACACGTAAAATCCCATCATCATCAACACATAAGACAGTACCAACACTATCACGAGATTGACCACGCCAGCCAAACCTGAGAATAGAACAAATATAATTTTAAATTCAGTTAAAGGATTGCAGGCACGCAAAATGAAGATCTACAACTTCAACAGTAAATTAGCTGATTATTTCACTGGCATCTAATATATGGAATTGTACGAACAAGAGCATGAATCTCCGGTTGCATAAACATTGAAAAGACTGAAGAAGCATGAACCCTTCCATTTTCCATTTGACAGGTAACAAAGAGTAAACATGGGGAAAGGAAGTAACCTGAACCCACGACAAGTACAAGGCTACAACAATGAACTTAAGCCAACGGAACCAAAACTACAATATATGAAACTGTGAGAAAGGGGCCATGGTGGCCGGAGATACAATGAATGATGGTGATTTGTGTGTGACCGGTAGTTAGTGATTTGATGTTTGAAAAGAATGAAGAGGATATTTTTCAGAGAGAACAAGTCTTAGTATATGATTTCTAAAGATATTCTACTAAAGTTGACTTTCCAAAAATAAAAGATACATAATATATTCCCATACTTAATATAGAATAATATATTCCCATAATTACACGTACTAACCTACAGAAACCAAGCTTCAAAAAGTTTCTACTAGGTGTAAGGTAAAGCAATTACCTGAAGACATGTTCAATACCCCCCTCCCCCCGAAAAAAGATAGAGAGATTGATCAACTCCATTAATTTTAGACTATTTGAACAAATTTAGCAGTAACTATACAAAAGGATTTGATATTGTTTATTACTTGCCTTCTAAATTTAAATTAAAAGAGAAAAGAAGAAAATATATACATCCAGCAACGTAAGAGACATTACAGCACCTAGAACCACACCTACGACAGGAGATAAATAAAGTAAATAATTGAAACATTTTCACTCAAGAATATCTTCGGGGAAACATCTTCATGTATTTATTGTAATTTTTAGATATATGATTATGAAGATTAAAATGATCACAAAAATATAATCCTAATAGCAAGCATCTTCCAAGAAGACACCCGGTAGTTAAGAGTTCTGCAAAGTTCCCATTCCAGGTTAAAAAAGGAAATAATAGGGCTTAACATGCTGCCCCAAAAAAACAGAAAACTAAAAATTAGAAACTAAACGGGTCCAAACCTTGGCTCTTTGACATCTTCTCTGAGCTTTACATGCTGCCCTCTATCCAGAGGAATCACTTTTACAACTTCATTTACCAATACATGAGCCTCTCCAGAACAAAATGACACAGTAAGATTGTCTCTGTCCACCACATTTTGCACAAACCCAACACTTTTGTGTCTTGCACCTTGCCAACCATATGTAGGTGCAGTGATTCTTCTTTGAAACTTCACCCAATCACCCACTTCAAATCTGAGTAAGATTAAGAACTCAAGAATCACCATTAAATGAAAAGAAAAATTAATCATGCGAGTGAATGCAAGATGATGTAACCGTAAGACTTCTCCTTACATTGTAGGAGATAAATGAACCCCCCTGTTCGTTAATGCCTCCATTAGATCTTCAGAAATCCATTCACGGGGAAGTGTCTCCAAAAAGTCACGTAATGTCTTGCCACTGTCATCACATGTATTATCACAGTGTAAGTAACAATAAGGACCAACATTTAGATTCTACAGCGTAAAATGTGATGCCAAAAAAAAATACTAACACAAATCAAACAAGAGAAAACAACATGCGTTATTTGATGAAAAAGAAGAGAAATGATAGAAATTAATCAGAACTGACCTGTGATTTCTAACTTCAACAGCAGCGTCAGGATTTCTCAGCATTACAATGAGCCACTCAAGATTTTCACGTATCATTTTTGCAGTATCTGCTGCTATATGGAAAGCATTATCGCCTTCATCACCCTAGGGATGAGTAAAGACACCGAATAAGAGACAACAAGTATAGAAGGTGCTAAGCAACTCCGATTCTCATACATTTCCAAGTACATCTTCATTAGACAATATCGGAAACTTATGACTTCCTTTCCTTATGGTTACTTCATCTCAAACCTAACTGTAATTTCAATTTTGTATTAACATAAGGGACCATACTGGAAAAGCATCTAGGATTGAATAACCACTTGATAGATCTATCAAGACAATCAATCACAAGCATCACTTTTTCTCCAAATTACTGCATAAATATTAGATGCATGGTTGCTCCTTATTTTCATATTCATTGCTTCAACACTTCAATGATTGGTGGGAGCTTTTGCATTTTAGTTTTTGCTATTTGTAGCTTGCCTTCATTTGATGCCTATATCATGCAGATATGAGGGGATATATATCACCAAATAATAATCTGTTTCGTAACAGAATATCCATAATCCATTTACTTTATTTGGGAAAAGACAAGCAGAAGCATGTCATGGCAAAGATCTTGAGGTAATTAAAGCAGACACCTGTAAATTACAATCCGCCCCAGCAGATAAAAGCAATCCAACACATGATGTTGCCCCTCTGGCCAGAGCTACATGCAGGGGTGTTGTATTGTGCACATTTCTGATGTTCACATCCACTCCAGCATCGAGAATTATCTGTTTATCAGTTTTGAATTAGAGAAGTTGCATATACTCAAAATATGGCTGAATATATGTTTTCTCGTTGTGTTGATGCATGAATAGAAATAAAATTACTCAAAAAAGAATAACAAATAAGTGAACCTCACAAAAAGAAAGGAATGTAGCTTACTTTTACCAATTCAACATCATTTGCTATAGCAGCAGTATGCAAAGCAGTTCTCCCGTGTTGAGCATCTTGGGAAGTGGGATCTGCCCCAGCTGCAAGCAATAAGCGCACCAATTCCCTACCCTCTACAAGCAGTTGTATGACTCAATAAAATTAACCACTACTTAAAAATAAAAACTCATGTGGTTAAGAGAAGATGGACACAACATTGCCAATCAGAAAGAAGTAAACCAAGGTATTGTTATAGGCCTTCAAGGAACAAGGGTATTAACAAAATGATTGACATGTTTAGTAATTGCAGTTTTCATGAAACAAGGATCAAGATTTAAGGGCCAAAAGAAGTACAGAAACCATCTACGACCATGAAAGTGACCAAGGATATTATAACAATGCTATAACAGTTATACCTAAATTCAAGTCTTTAGTGACTTTTATGAAAGGTGACATTTTATAGCCTCTTAAGTAAACGATATACCTAAACTTGCTTAGCAATTCATAGAATATGCTAAGTTGTTAACAGTGTACTTGAATTAAAGAGATTATGAAGAACAGCTTTCAAGAGTCAAAACTCAGACCATTGACTAAAAGAGGATGATAAGTTCTGAACTACCTATTTCATGATCTTTCTTAAGGGCAGCAGCCATGCACAAAGCAGTACCAACAGGACTAGGAATATCAATCGCATCAGCAATTTCTTCTGGTGACGCAACTTCCACCCACCTTTTGACAACAGCCACATTCCATGTTGCCACACACAAATGCAATGGTCTAATGACAATGTAAAGAAAACAAGGCCTTGAGTAGCAGGGAAAGGTATGAAAAATAAATGCCAAGAACTTAAGGCAGTCATATATTCTAATGAATGTGGTAGTTAACACAGATCACAAAGAGGTTATAAAGATTGAAACCAGTTGGATGAAACAATTCCTAAGACCTTTTTTTTCTTTCTCGAGGAATTACTTTCAATGAATATTTACATTTGGGTCATGCCCAGTCTTCTCTAGCCCCATCTCCTAAACTAGATTTGAAACCACTAGCTATGTATAACAATAAATTAATGTTAATCATGAACAAGTTTAGAGATAAATGCATCTACCAATAGATGACTGGATTCAAATACAGGCACAATAATAGAACACAACCCTAATTGTGCAAGGCATGCATCTGACTCAAACATAATAGAGAAGTGATGAGATTGTTCACCAGTCATCTGTCCTTGCATTAGACCATAAAAAGTAGCAGTGATTATGGATAATTTCAAGTTTATCATATCTTCAGGTGTTCAGAAGTTCAACATCCACTCAACAGATAACAGATAATATATGATAAGTGTAATGAGTTCATAAGAAAGAAAACAAGAGATACAAAAAAATCAGCGGCGGGTATACATCGAAAAATAAGAAAATTAAATGGACTGGGTAATTTTAACCTTAAGTTATTCAGGCAGGTTTCTTTCACAAAGTTAAATCACTGATCGGTTTATGGGGTGTTCAGAAGTTCAACATCCACTCAACAGATAACAGATAATATATGATATATGATAAGTGTAATGCGTTAATAAGAAAGAAAACAAGAGCTACAAAAAATCAGCGGCGAGTATACATTGAAAAATAAGAAAATTAAATGGACACTGGGTAATTTTAACCTTAAGTTATTCAGGCAGGTTTCTTTCACAAAATTAAATCACTGATCGGTTTATGGGGTTCCAGACTAATGAAACAGAAAAGCTATGCAACCTGGAAGTGTTTGGGGTTGGGGAGCTTATAGTTAGTGCTCATACAGATAAAGAAAGAGAAATAGAAAAACAAAAGCTAAGCATATTGGTGGAGTGTGGTATGGTACATACGTCTGATTTTTGGAGTTCAAGACAGACATTGAAGTACAGCCTCCATTTTCCAATATGACAAGGGCACAATCTGTATATTTCTTGGCCACAGCTCTATGAAGCACAGATTCACCTTCATCATCCACAGCATTAGGGTCAGCTCCAGCCAATAGCAACTCCTGTTAAACATTTAGAGACACAAACCAGATAACTCACACTGGAAACAAGCAAGAAAGATTAGCCATATATACACGATTAACATAAGACCTACACGCATGCAATCAGGTTGACCATGGTATGCACAAACATGGGCAACAGAAGGACCAAAGCCTTCCCTCAACCTGGATTGAACATCAGCACCTCTCCTAATGAGAGCAAGGACACATTCTGGGGATCCCGTAGCTAAAGCAAAAACAAGAGGAGGATCCCCGTCCTTATCCAAAATATCCACATTTGCCTCCGGATACTCAAATACAGCCTCAACAAGTTCAGCAATACCTCGTCTACAGGCCAAGTGGAGTGCAGTTTGCCCATCAGCATTCTCTGCTTCTAAAAGTGAAGAAATTGAGCTGACACTATTTCCAGAAGTATTTGCAAGAAAATCTCTGCAGAAACAAAGAAAAGGGCATATGAAATACATGAGAGATGACATTCTTAAAAAACAGTGATAAGAATATCTTAAATGAAATGCACTAACCTCACACCGCTCACATCTCCCTCAGAAATAAGTCGATGCAGAAGGTTAGGATTATCAGGTAAAACTTCCAAGTCATCCACAGCTGGTGGCTCCACAACGTTTGACCCAGGAAATCTGGCAACGCCACTGCACATACACCAATAAAATTTATTAAAGGCTCTGAACCAATTTTACTGTAACTCTGTCCAATCATGAACAAACACACAAATGAATAACCGACACTAAAAGAATCTGCTGCTTTTAAGGCAATCATTAGATTTTATCAAGGAAGCACAAACAATGATGAAGGAAGAAAATAATAATTTTCTTACTTATCAGGGCTTGCAGGAGGGCTATGGGGAATCTCTTGCAAATGACGAAGGAATATTGCTAACATTGCATTAAATGTTGGTCTTTTGGATGGTTTGAACTGCAGGCAATCACCAATCATCTTCCACAATTCCCTAGGTAACCCAACACCCACTACACTTGCATACTGTGGAGGCAATTTCCGAGCCTTAATAACAGCTCGATAGATTTCATCTGCACTTAAACCAGCCCAACTGCATAAAGAATTTCAACTTGTGTCACAACAAAACCATATAATTTACCAAAACATGGGAATACATACACAGAAAAAGAAAGATAAAAGTAAAATAAAAAATGGGTTGCTCCACATACGGGATGGAACCAGTGCACATTTCCACCAATGTACAACCAAAACTCCAGGCATCTGATTCTGCCGATATGCCTATCGCATCATCCCAGAACAGATTCAAAGACTTCTTTACTGGCTCCCAAACCTCTGGGGCAGTGTAATGTGGGCTGAGCATAGTGCACTCCATGCATGAATGTATCTTGGAGGAATCACATTCTATTCGTGCTTTTCTGCAAGCAGGTTTCTTCAGAATTGCAGCAAGTCCATAATCAGAAACAACAGCATGACCATTTTCATCCAGAAGAAGATTAGATGGTTTCATATTCATAGAGACGACACCTGCTGCATGAAGTTCTGCCACCCCTCGTGCAATATCTGCTCCGTATCTACAATTAACAAATACTCATTAAATCATGAAAAATTTAAAGCCACATTATAAAAACCAGCTAGATATCAGATAAGCTAAAGACAAGTATAGCAAAAAATAGGGAGAAAAAAATTGTCACATATTAACACCATATGTGATTTTAATCAGCCAACAAATAGGATTAAAACAATAGAACAACCTCAACACTGGAAAATAAATCTCAAATAAAAAACCTTCATATTATGTGCATAAATACGCCAACTCTGGTACCAAAATTTAAGAGCGTGCATAAAAATGTTAAAATAGGTACGGGAAAAAAAAAGATAAGGAAACACATCTCTTTCCTTTGCATTATACTATTGCATTCAATTTCCTATGGTCTACAAAAATGTATACTTTATTTCTCAAATCAATCCCCGACTTTGACATTTCATATTATCTACATATCTTCTTGAGCTTTTCTGCAATTGCATTTCTTAGTAAAATTGAAATAAATTTTACCAATGTCTTTCTCCCCAAGAAACAATATTAATTCCACCACTTGTCCCAATAAAAACCATTGCCTCCTAAGAAGCTAAAATTCAAATAATTTTCTTTGGAACTTCAATTGTGATGAAAATTTACTGATTTAATTACATATCCTATCAGTTCATAGTATCACAAATCTAACCAGAAATCAAGGCAAAAAAGAAGCTAAAATTTTATAAGTAATTAGAAAAACACAATCTTGGTTCTGATCATACTCTCTCGTAAATGTCATTTGCAAATTACATAAATGTTGAACAAGAAGAGGAGGAAAGAGAAAGAGAACAAGATCATTAAAAAGAATAAGATTTAGAACGCCATCTGGCAGAACTGAATGAACACCAAACAAAATATCATTAGAAGACTCAACTGAAGGAAGGAATGACTGTGACTGACTGAATGAATGAATAAATGAAGGAAACTTTAGAACTTGCTCCAAAGTAAGTCTGCCTTCATTATTGAATATTGCAGATTGAATCGATCCGTGACACCTATCCATAACAATCCCCAAACTATTCTCTTCCAACTTAATTACCCCATGGAAAGTACAAACATTCCTACACCACATTGATGCACGCCGCAAACTCTCAAGTTGACCTTGAATCCATTCTCCATCCATACCTTCCATTGCTCCTACTTTCTTCACCGCAACCTTATGCTTACAACGCCGTCCTGCTCCTCCTCCACCACCACGACCACCATAGACTGGAACTCCACTAATCACGGCCGCCCATGTTTCTACTCCTGCTCTCCCACCTTTCCCTTCTATCTTCCTAACCAACTTCACCTCCGGATGAGCTGTCAGTTCAATCACCGGCCCGCATCCTGCGGCAGCAGCAGCACCGGAACTAGAAGCGTTGGACCCGCGGTTAATCCGACCACCAGAAATGTCATGGAAGATATCCCCATTCTCATCATCATCATCCCTCTCTTCATCGTCGTCATCTCCTTCTTCATCAGTGTAATCGAAATCGAAATCATTCCTTGAATTTGGCTCAGCTGAGTTTGGGTTCGAGTTAAGAAGAGCTAAAATCCCATAGTTCTTCTTCAAAGCCAGAACAGAGTTACCAACTAGGGACACGTGGCGGCACCGGGGACAGGGCAAGGAAGCATCTAATGAAGCAGAAAACATTCTTGAAAGACACTCTTTGCAAAACCCATGGCCGCATTGAAGCAATAAAGGAACTCTTTCTTCCTCGTTATACCGCGTTTGACAAACTGAACAACAAGGTACCTTCATTTTTTTCCCTTCTTTACTTTCGGGGGAAAGTAAAAACAGGAAAAAAAATCATAAACTAAACGGTGGATTTAGCAATATCAATCAAAAACACGATCTTGTTGTACAGGAATAATCAAGAGAAGATCCCATAAAAGGGTAATGAGGGTTAACAAAAGAGATCAACAAAATCCATTTTTAATAAAATTAAAAGAAAAGGAAAGGTGAGAAATTGTAAGGGACCGAGGAAGAGAGGTTTTTTAAGAAAAAAGAAATAAGGGTTTTATAAAGAAAGGTTTTTTTATTTTAAATAAAATTTGGGTTCGAATTGGGCTGCTGAGAAAGAGAAAGAGAGAGTGGAAGTTGTTTTCACCTTGGTGACTTCTCTAATTCTCTTCCTGTCTCTTCTTTTCAATAATTGGATAAATTATTTAAATGGTCATTTAATTATAAGGTTAATTTTAATTTAATCATTATAATTTAATTATATTATAATATAATCATTGATCATTTAATTATATAAATAATCTTAATATAATCAAATTTTTTACTTAAATTTAATATATAAAATAATGTAACTATTAATAAAAGATTGTATAATTATATATTTAATTCTTATTATTTATGTATTTTATTAATTTAATCCTAAGTTTAATTAAAATGAATTTGGATCTGATTTGGGTAAACTATCAATTTACTCACAACTAAATATTAAATGAAATGAATTTACTTGCATATATATAAACATAAACATAGTTGATTAGATTTTACGCGGTTTTACTAACTATTTGCTACCTAAGAAGCCAGCAGATTACCGTTAGAATGAACAAAAGAGGGGGGACAAAAATATCCCTTTCAACGGTAAAAATATTTTCTATAACCAGCCAGACCTTAAATTTTCATTGTTGATCATGTACACATAAATCGTTTTTTCTTTAATTAAATAATCTTTAACTTATAAAAATATATATGAGATGAATCTGATTTACTGTATCTTTCATGATTTTATCAAATAATATTTTTTCATGATATTTTTTTACATAAATTTTTTATCTTTTTTCTGTATGTAATTAAGATTTAACGATGGATTTACATAATAATACTAATTTATATACTCTTTTTATCAAATCCTAACAAAGAATAGGCTAAGTTCAGGATTTAAGTTATCATAAGGATTCATCATGTAGTAAGTTTCTGAATCTCTAGAATTAACGATCCGCTCGAAATACGCTCGTATATACATCAATTCGATGTCCGAATTCTCTGTGATTTCAGTCGGTATAATGCCAACACCCATTGAAATAGGATACAATGTTTGCATCACCATTAAATCTTCATCTGTTGGTTCTCTCTTCACACCATAGCCTAATTTTTTACCATTATAATATAATGTCCAGATCGGTTCTTCAAGGATCTTGATCTTCTCAGACGGATGCTTTTCGGACTCGAGTGCGATCCTTACTAGTCCTAACCCCATGTCTTGGAGGAGCTTTCCCGTATTTATTGCAAGCTCAAGGACCAAGTCAGGAAGACATCTTGAGTTTTCTTGGAGGGCAAGGTTCACTCTACCTTTACGGTATCCAAATAGGGTTCCGGTCATCCTCATGCCTCCATGGATATAGTTGTCACGTAATTTATTTCCGTGTATACTAATCGGGATTTGACACGTGGGTGCTATGATCGGAAACGATCTGAAAATAGAACGAAAATATTTAAACACCTTAAACGATTTCGATGACTCAATCTTATTCAATGGTTGTTGAAGAGAGATTAGTGGTCGAGATTTCGAAAGTGCACTTATGGAAGAAATCGTAGATGTGGCATTTGGAGATGATATTTTGGAAGAAGATGGTGGTGTCAACGTGGTCGCATTGTTTTGAGTTACCATCAACAGTCAGAGAATTAAAACTCGATCTTATAAATATTTGCATGTAAATGGTACATGTATTGTTCAGATTTTATTTAATTCAAAATTAATAGGAATTCTTCATTTCTTTATTTATAAATATTTAAACTCTATTAATACTGAATTATGGTTAAAGTTTTAGTTTAGTTAACTAAAATTTGTTTTTCACTTGTGGATAGTTTTTTCTTCTTGTTGAAGATATTTAAAACGGTTCTCAATGTGTTATTTCATATTTTCTTACATTTATTTGATTAAAGACATTTTCATAAATATATAAAAAAATAATCTTTCCAATAAATAAAAATAATTCATAACTTTTAAATAATATTTGTTGTAAATAAAGTAAAGAACAAGAATAAAATAAAAGAATAAAGATGAGAGACAAAAGGGAGAGGGATTTTATTATATTCTCAAAGTAGGGGTTGTATCCAATGCTATGCCAAAAGTCTATATTTATAGGCATAAGATGAAAACCCTAATTTCAATGGGTATTAAACCCTAATACTAAAGCCCATTAAAGTTTAACTTAATATATGGATATCCATCATAAATAAATATATTTATAACACTCCCCCTTGGATATCCATGAAGATAATGTGCCTCGTTAAAACCTTACTAAGATAAAAACCCTGTGGGAAAAAAAATTCTTAGTGAAGGAAAAAGAGTACACGCATCTTTGATACGCATAACATGTTGCCTTATTAAAAACCTTACCAGGAAAACCCATTGGGACAAAACCTCGGTTAAGGGAAAAAGAGTGCAACGCGTATTTACTCCCCCTCATGAAGATATCACATAAGATCTTTGAATCTTCATAATTCAATATTGAATACAATCTTCAAATGTTGAAGTAGATCATGCACTAGTGGACAAATCTTCCAAATCATTGCTTGAAATGATTCATTGAATACTATTCATCTGAAAATCATGAGGGACGAAACTTGAAGAAATATGTTTCGTTTTATCATATTTGATATATCCACCTTGAGATATAAATTTTGTATTATCTTTGTACAAGATAACTTGCATCTTATCTTGTAAAAAACATTGACATATCTTCAAGATATGTTTAGCCAAACACATATTTCGGTTTTGCCTCTTGCATAACAATTATTTAAAGGTAATGATCTCGTAACACTTAAATAATATTTCTGGACCAGCTAAGATACGAAGCTTCCAGATCAAATAATATGTATATTGTGCTTTAGACCAAGAATATCATTACCCTTTTCGTGAGGCAAAAAAATCTTTGTTTACAGTAAGAGACTTAACAACAACCATAAGGGTGATCAATAGATATATGTTATGCATGTCAAGTCTCTTTCAATATTTTTCTGTATGTCGATAGATACACAAGGATTTGAGGAGGTCTCTTCACGAGTCTCAACGATATTCAAATCATTGACATACACAACAATAAAAATTTAGAGCTAAACCTCTTAATAAAAATGCTCGGGGAAATAATTCATATAGCATTATGCTAATAAATATTCAATGAGGCGATCATACCTACTACGCCTAAATTGTTTCAAGCCATAAAAAAATATATTCAATATGATTAAATAATGTTCTCGAGAACTTGAATGAGCTGCTTATGGCAATCTAAATCTTTCCGAAAATTTCATGTAAATATTACTGTCAAGAAGCCCATTCAAATATGATGTAACAATATCTATTAGGTAGAAACCGAGTAATTTTATTTATTGCCAGACTGATCAAAATCTAAAAGTAGTTGCATCCACCACCGAGGAGTATATTTTCCTCATAATCAATTTCATGTCTTTGTGAGAATCCTTGTGCAACCAAATGAGCTTATATCTCATGATTTCCCCTTTTGATTTCTCTTTCTCACAAAGGCTCGTTTATATCCACGAGCTTTACACATTTTAATGTACGGGCTATAGGCCCAAATACTTCTCTTTTCAAAAGAGATTTTAGTTTCGCCTCAATTGCCTCTTTCATGTTGGCTAATCATTTCTTTGTTTACATTGCCCAATTGACAATTATTCATGATCCACATCATCAAATAAAATCTCTAGTGCTATATTGCATGCAAATATATTAACGACGTCGATTTAATTTCAGTTCCACTTATTACCAGACATGACATAATCTATTGAGATCTCTTTATTATCAGGTACTTGAGTCATGTCAATTTCTCTGTTGGAGACCATTTAATCTCTTCTAGAGATTTTCATAATCATTGATTCCTCGATCAGACCATCATAAAATATAACTCCTTTTCTTTTTCGAGGATCTCTTATCTTTGGAACTTACTTGTCTACTACGCTTTAAGCGTAAGTTAGACCCATTAGCAACTAGAGTTTGTCCTTCCATGACATCAAATTTAATCGGAGCATTCATAGCTAGTATACGTGACTTAGTCACTCTTTTATGGTCAGCAAAATATCTGGCAATTGATTTGCTAAATGAATTATCCTTTGAACTTATAGTTCACATTGTGTAGTACGTGGATCAAAATGAGAAAAATGATAATTCATTCTAACTTATTTCTTTCCCCAGCTATTTATTTTCTCCCCCTAATGTTGGGTAAACTGACTCATTAAAATGATAGTCAGTAAATCAGGTTGTAAATAAATCCTCTATCAGAAGCTCTTATATATTCCCAACAAAACTCATCTTTGTGCGTTATGGTGGAGCAATTAGAACATATATCGCACACAAAAAAAAAATCTATGATGAGAAATATTTGGTTCCTGACCAAAAACCATTTGTAATGGGGAGAACTTATGATCATTTGTAGGTTTGATGCGAATTTGTGATACTACATGTAAAATTACATGTCATTAACATTATCAAGACTGATTGTCTTTAGAAAATAATCTGGAAAATGTGCTCGTAATTTTATCAACTGAGCAAGTAGCCTCGCAAACACCAAGTTGCGGGTTAATAACAAGGATACACATAACCATCTAGTCGATGCATCGAAAAAAAATCGTAAAATATCTATATGGTTTTTAAGAAAGGTGTATGGACTCATATATATCACCTTGTATCCGTTCCAGAAAATTAATAACACGCTATCTTAGATGTTGATGATTGAATAATCAAATTGCTTTCATAGCAAGTATCACGTGAAATATTACCATGAAGAAAATCTTAATTCTTCAATAAATGATCACATGAAAGTGTCAGCAAATTTTCGCATCATAATTGAACCGGGATGGTCTAACCGGTCATGCCAAATAAAATTATCAGTAAACATCTAGTTTACAATAGCATGAGCTTCAATTTGTACTAATTCTTATGTAGTACAATATGAATGACAGTGCATGTAATTTTGCCAAGATTTCATTATTGCCTTGAGTTATACTCGTAATATTGAGATAGTCAGCACCCCTTTGACTAATATTTTTAATATATTTCTGGAAATATCTTTAAAATTCAATAAGTCTCTTTTGCGACTTTGGCGAGCATAATGCATTGTAAATATGAGATAAAGTCTCATTTGGCAATAACATATTTGCTCAGTCGGAGCTTTCTGTGATGATAATACTTCCGGATATAGTACTCACATTATTCCCTTGCATTTAAAATGGGAAAATATGCATAATTATGCACATTTTAATATGTGTTTTATTTCATTCACTTCGGGGAATGAAAAATATGTGCTCTGTGTCATTCACTTCGGGGAATGGAAAATATTAAATATAGCACATTATATCAAATCGATTATCTATCAAAGATAAACTCTCAAAATCTCTTCCGAAGCATTGATATTTCAGTACTTTGAGATATAATACTCACATTTTTCCTTGTATTTAAATGGGAAAATATTTCTTATGCTTAAGTATAGTATGAGTACTTGCACTGTCTGCTTGGCATAAATAGCCACAATTCATTGTAGATTTCATTCCGGAAGTGATAATATTCTTCAAAGGATAAATTAACATAGAATGTAAATAAATAATATATAAAATAAATTAACGATATATTAACATAGAGCGTAAATAAATAATATGTAAAATAAATTAACATAAATATATAGTAAATAAAAATAAATTAACATAAACAAAATAAATAAAAGATCAATTATTCCTTTAGATGTTATAAGGAAAATAAAATTAATGGCGAATTATTCTCTTGAAGGACTATGAGAAAAATTATCAATATTCAATTGAGTTGGATCAATAACGCTATTATTTCCGCCACAAAGAAAATCTGATTATATTTTCTTCAATTTATCATTCATGATTATGAATAAAGTCCGTAATACTTCGGCGTTTGACAAGTACGAGATCAATGGTTTATACCATCACATTGATAACATAAAGATTTTAATATGATCTCTATCATTCTTGTTATCTTTATAATTTCACTTCTTGTGGATACAAGTATTCTCGAAATAATCATCTTATCCATGTCTATTTTATGATCTCAATCATGATCACAATTACTAATGTGGCATTTATTCTTTCCGCTATACAATATCACATTCACTTCAGGGAATGGAGCGGAGCCAATAGGTCTTTAAAACCTTTTCAAGATATTGTGTCTACAGAACAACTTTAATGTGTGAAAAGTGGAGTATGTTTTTCTAACAAATCCTCATTAATGATACTCTGGCATATAACTGAGTTTTATTCACTAACCATATAGTGAATTATCATGTTTGTATTCACTTTAAGGAATGAAACAAATTCAATAATCGCATGGAATAAACATCATGCTTGCATTCACTTCAGGGAATGACATAAATCAAATAATCGCATGAATAATCATCATGCTTGCATTCACTTGAAGGAATGTCATAAATCCAATAATCGCATGGAATAATCATCATGCATGCATTCACTTCAGGGAATGCCTCCCATAAAAATTCTTTGATCAAGACAATTTTTGTAACTTGAACTTGGGAGAAGTCTATAGTCGAGTTTTTCGACACAAAAAAAAATATTGTTTCCAAGCAAATATAAACTTTATAAAAATTTAATCGTGTTGATAACGTGTTGTAAATAAAGTAAAGAACAAGAATAAAATAGAAGAATAAAGATGAGAGACAAAAGGGAGAGAGATTTTATTATATTCTCAAAGTAGGGGTTGTATCCAATGCTATGCCAAAAGTCTATATTTATAGGCATAAGATAAAAACCCTAATTTCAATGGGTATTAAACCCTAATACTAAAGCCCATTAAAGTTTAACTTAATTTATGGATATCCACCATAAATAAATATATTTATAACAATATTTTATTTTTTTAAATCATTGTTTTTAGGGACTGACAATATAATTAATTAAATACATAATACACGTAGATGTAGAAATAAACTAGTACGCAAAAGGTTATTTTTTTTACATAATTAAGAAGAAAAGCTGAGGGCATCCTTGTTTTTCTACCATTAAGTATTCATTGATCTTGCTCACAGTTTACTGTCAAAACTGTGTGCACAATAAAGAATAAATTGAGATGTATCTGGTGGGAGGACGAAATTTAGAATAAAAATTTAATGAGTAATTTATCGAATTGAATTAATTTGTTAAATTTAAGATTTTAACAAGTTAATTCAAGTAATATCTAATTAATATGTATAAATTCGCGAGCAATTTATGATTATATAATTTTTTATGGTGGCTATTTAAAAAAAATTGTATTCCAAAAAATTTGAATGTTAGTTCAAGACACTATAATTTCAAAAAATTTTGGGTTAAATTTCTAAACTTTATATATTTATCGAGTTTAATGAGCAATAAATCAAATCGACATGAGCCAAATAAATTTTAAGTTGAGTCAAATATTAATCAATTTAAGATTAATCCGTTCGATAAATACCCTAATCGAGAAAATGTGATAAAGTTATAATAATAATAATAATAATAATTTTATTTATTTTAGTAAATATAACTCTTGTAAATATTTAATTTGGTATTACTTCACTATTGATTGTCTTCCATACTTACCCGTCAAAACAGTGGGCAGAATTAAGAGAAACAAATTAAAATCACGACCAGTTTTAAATGTATAATAGAATTGTCAATTGAGAAAAAAAAAAGTAAGAAAAAATACATTAAATACATTAAATAAGTTTTGTTTGTTAAACTTTACGGTATAAATTTAAATTATAAAAAGGAAAAAATTTCACAGGGATATTTAGCAAATTAGTAATATTTTAGTCACCATAAAAAATATAAAAAATACGTATACGAAAAGGAAAGAGGAAAATGAATAATAATCCGACTTGCCAGATTGATGAGCTAATAAAGAATAAAAAAAAAACATTGGGTTCAAGATTTTAGGCAGGGTGGGAACAGATTCTCTCCGGCGACAGAAAGGTAAAGGCTTATCCTTCTAAAAAAATCAAATAGATCTCAGAAAGCATATTTGTAGAATAAGATCCATGGCGAAGGAGTTGGAAGGATTCAATTTCGAGCAAAGGCATGGAAAGGCGAGGGTTCGAGTGGGCAGAGTTTGGAGGAGCAAAGATGGAGGGCACCATTTCATGGTGGAATGGAATGTTAACATCAGCTTGCTTTCCGATTGCGTTGCCGCTTATGTCCGCGATGACAACTCTGACATCGTCGCTACTGACACCATGAAAAACACTGTAAGATTCGTTTCTAAAACTGCTATTTTCTTTCTTTCTTTTAAATCAAGAAACAAAATGATTTTGTAAGTTATTTGTCGTTTTGAATGATTTCTGACGCGTTTTATTTGTTTAATGATCTGAGGATCATTTAAAAAGTTGATAGTTGTATTTTGAAAGATTTTTTTTCTTTAAATTGTTACTGACCTAGCTGTTACTGGTCTCTAGGAGAACTTAGATACACAGCTGGAATCCCTACTCGTTTTATTATAAAATAAATGAAATATTTGTTTAAAATTGAGGGATTTATTTGAATCTGACTGTTGAGATAGAGAAGTGAAAGTTTCATCATGTAAAATGATTTGGATTCGGTTTAGAAATTAGCTTTGGTAGAAGGAAAATATGATTATACTAATGTTTCTCTGTATAAAATTTAATCTTCAAATGATAATTTCTTAATTAAGTATTTGTCATATTTACAGTCATGTTGATTGAGGAATTCTTTCGTATAACAGCATTGTCGCTTCATCATCTGCGAGTAATTGTTAAAATTAACACAGGTTTATGTCAAAGCGAAGGAATGTTCAGAACAACTTTCAGCAGAGGAGTTTGCTATTCTACTTGGCAAGCACTTCACATCAATTTATCCACAGGTAATTTCTTGATGTTTAAATTTTTATTTTAATCTTATGGGGAAAGTAGTCGGGTACTGGATGATTCTTTTTCTTTAAATGTTTCTTGATGGCTTCTTCTATTAATAAACCTGAGTAGTTTCTTGTAAGTGTAAAATGCACTGATTGCACAATGTTTTGGTATTTGTTGAGCATATAGGATTTATATAATCTTGAGTTGGCATCGTTGAATAACTAGATTACCATCATTGACCGTTTTAATTAGCCTAGCTTGACATGTTGATGAGTTTCTTGATTCCTTTCATGTCTTTTGTTTTAAGCATTTAGCTCTATATAAGACTTGGTTGTACCACATTAAATATTCTGTAATTTGCTTTCCATTTGACTGTTTCATATGTTATGTAGGTTTTTACTGCAATAGTAAAGATAGTGGAAAAGCCATGGGAACGCATTTCAGTAAATGGTCAACCACATGAACATGGTTAGCCTTCCTAATTTTGTGCGACGATGCAATGCTTCTGCTGTTTGATGAATTTCTTCTGGGATCAACTTCCATAAATAGTTCTAACATAATTGAATATTTTTGGTATCTTGTTCATTGAAGGCTTTAAACTTGGATCTGAGAAGCATACTACAGAAGCAATTGTACAGAAGTCTGGCGTTTTACAACTGACTTCTGGTATTGAAGGGATGTCTTTGCTGAAGACAACCCAGGTAACTCTGTTGGTCTTCATGTATTTCATATGACGTGTGGTTAAATTTTTAAATTTTCCTTTAAATGATCAGAAAAAAAGGAATCTTCTTGTAGAAGTAATTATATTTCTCATCTTAAAGTGTTCTTTTCTCCATGGAATATAAAACTGTGCAATTTCTATAGTTTTCATCTTAGCTGTCGTCCTCATTGCGTCATCTTGAAAAAATTTAGTTTTCCCGATTTTGGCAGTTGAGGACTCTTAAGATCGAATACTTGGTTCAGTGTTATTTGAACTGAATTTTGGTGTATGTGAATTTGAACAGTCAGGATTTGAAGGGTTCATCAGGGACAAATACACGGCTCTTCCTGAAACACGTGAAAGGATGCTGGCAACAGAGGTCACAGCTTCTTGGAGGTATAATTTCTTTTCTACTTGTTAATATTTAATGCTAAGTTAACGAGTGCTTATGGGGTAATTACTTGGTGAAAATATTCTAGAGTAAAAAGTCTTCTCTTGAAGATAGCTTTTATCATTGACCTGTTGGTGTGATTGTTAACCTTTTGTCCTTGGAGTTAAGTTATTTGACCAAAATAAATGTGATTTGTGGATGTAGGTATTCGTATGAATCTGTCTCTAGCATCCCCCAAAAGCCTCTTCACTTCAATGACCAGTACTTGAATGTCAAAAATGTTTTGGTTGATACTTTCTTTGGTCCTCCAATTGGTGGTGTATATAGTGCATCTGTTCAAAGCACTCTCCTTCAGATGGCAAAGGCTGTACTTAGCAGGTTCTCTCTCTTATGCGAACATATTGTCTGCTCTCTGTCACGCATTGTCATGTGTGCGCCTATATGTGCACATACATGCCCTTAGAACTCTAGTATTAGACCACTGCACAACAGTGATTTTGGATTTTACCTACTGTTGTTGGTTGAATTGATTTCATCTTTGTCTTGATGTTTCAAGGTTCACTGACATATCATCCATTCAACTGAAAATGCCAAATATCCATTTCTTACCTGTTAATATATCAAGCAAGGATAATGGCAACATTGTAAAGGTATGACTCTCTGCCAGTTGATATTCTCCAGATGGTAGTTTTGGAATGCAAGTAAACTGGTTGTCTGAATAGGCTGTGAAAAACTCAAATAGAACACAATGAATTGACAAAAATTATTTAGTCAGCTGGAAAGTTCAAATGGTGTCAAAGTTTTCTGTCATGTCCATAGCCCTGTTTAATTTCCCTACTTTTGATGTCCACTTGCTACTTTTGCATTAGCCAGTGTTCTAAAATTTAACTTTGGACATTACATTTAGTTCGCATACTCCTGAAGCTCATTTTTTTACCCGTTTACCTAGACGACTCAATTTGCTTAAATTGCTTCAAATAATTTGAATCTCTTAATTTAGAGACTGATTTCAACGTAAAAGTAGGGGATATTCATTTTTTAATGCTTTTTTCTTGAAACTTACATGGAAGGCGAATGACATTTTACGATCATCTGATATTGTGCAGTTCAATGACGATGTTTATCTTCCAACGGATGAACCTCATGGATCAATCGAAGCAAGCTTGAGCCGTTTCAGGTCGAAGATGTAGAAACAAATGTAGTTTGGTGGAATAATAATAACAATAATCAGACGGGTACTCTCTTCTGTTCATGTTAAATAAGTCATGTTATTTGATGTGAAATACTTGAATTAAAATAAACAGTTGCAGTGTGTTTTGTTTCTGTAATAAAATGGTAAAACTTCAGCTTGGGAACTGTTGATTTAGTATATTCACAGTGCTTTGGTTATCCTTTTTAGGGTTAGGTAAAAGTGCTTTCTAAATTTACAAGTGTTAAAAATAAATGCATAATATTTTTTAAAATCATTTTATCATCTTATTTTTCAAAAGTAAACTGATGTTAAATTTATAAAATTTATTAATAGCGAATGCTATTTTATTTTTATTTTTTAAAATTATTTCTATCACTGTATTTTTCAAAAGCAAGCGCAGGAAAATAGAGTTAGAAGTTGAGGATTCGAGAGAAAGAAGACTGGTCTTGAGGGATGAAGGAAATGGGCTTGGAAGGATGATGGAGAGGGGAATAAAGAGAAAAAGGACCGCCATAATAAAGTCATTTCCCAACTGTTTTCTTATTTTCAAAACGAAGCCCAACTATATTTGTTTCTTCACCTAAAAGTTTACCTCACTTTATTTTTATAATTATTCGTATACAACGGGTATTTTACAGAAATAATGTTGTTAAAAAAATGTAATTTAGTTTTCTAAAACTCGATTAAAACCATTATCATCTTAATATTTATCATCTCACGTGAATTATCACATCAATCACTATTAACCATGACATTAATACTATAATCGTCAATCTTTTTTAAATTTCTAATTTTAATTAACAATTATTTTATTTGCATACAAACTAAAACCCGAATACATAATCAAAATGTATACTTTTATACGAATATGATATATTTAACTATTATGTATGTTATTATTCGTTAGGTCTGGATTAGTCTCAACTATTATTTATAGAAGGAACATAATTGTCATATACATGGTAAAAAAAATTGACAAGTTTTAAAAATTTTCTGATTGATAAACAGTGATATTATATTTAAACTAGTTGATTGTTGTTTCATAAAAATACTTAAATTATATTTTTAATCAATATACTATCTTTTGGGTTAAATAGATATATAAATTTCTATAGTGTTAATGTATAATTGAATATAAAAAAATCAAACTAAATAACGACTGAACTTTAGATGATGTTAAAAATTATAAATAATAGTTTAAAAATAATTTAAAAATTAAAAATAAACAAATGACATGATTTAGGAGCTATTTTTTCTTTAAAACATTTTTAAAAATGATAAAAAATGTTATTTTTATTTATCTGTTAAATGTCAAGTAAAAATGCTATTTAGAAAAGTCTGGGTAGAAGTCATCCATGCGAAGTGCCGAGTGCGTGGAGCGGTAGTATCTGTATTGGCGATGGGCGTCTGGGCCAGGCGTCGTCATCTATTAAGCCATTGCTGTAACAACAATGGGATTCAATCCCCAGATCTTGAAGACACGTATCATTTTGCTTGTTCTACAAGCTGGGCTGATTCTGAAGCTAATTTCTTCATTCGGAAGCCAAATTCTCTCGGATTCGCTGTTCCTTGTGTTCAACGACTCTCTTTATTAAGTGAGCAGATTCCTTTACAGAACAAAATACTTGGGTTTCTTATCTTTAATCATTTACCTGACCTTTCAATTCCTTTTTGATGCCTTAACCGAATCCTTAACCACCGCATTCACCTTCTTATCCACTTCTCTGTTTTCTTTTATTTCACTCCTTCATACTCCAATTCACATAATGGCTGTGCTATCCCTTTGAAGGTGGGTAATTAATTGAAGATGGGGTGTTGTTTAGCTAAGTCAAAGAAACCCACGGCGGAGATCGCGCCATGCGATTGCAACAGGCGTTTCAGGCCTACTCCGCTGGCACCCGTGGTCCGGTTGCACTGCTCTGCTTCGAGTGCCGTCGCCGCCTACATTCGGTTCGCGTTGCTCCACAAGAACTTGTCTCTGCAGTTGGTTCCCATTGATGGCGAAACATTGGTGTTGGAGATCGGGTCGGAAAGGGTGTCAGGTTGCCGGGAGACGTTGGTGCGGTTCATAGAGGAGAAGTTTCCGCACCCGCCGCTGAAGCTTGGCATGGTGGTGGATGCGGAGCCGTTGGTGGTGAAGGTAACACGGCTGCAGCACCGGAGCATCATGTGGCACATGGAGAGGATGGTGAGGTGGGCGGATGATCTAAGGACACGTGGTAAGAGGAAGACGGTGGATCCGGCTGTGGGGAGTCCGAGGATGGAGCTGAGGAAGTTCGGGAAGAATTACTCTGAATTGCTGGAAGTGATGCTGGAGCATGCTCAAATGGAGGAGAGAGTCGTCTTTCCCCTTCTCCAAATGGCCGATCCAGGTACACTCTCCGCTTCCCATTTATAAGGTAATATACGACTTATATTCGAGTTAAATCAGAGAAAGCGTTGTGTTAAGTATGTTTGACTCCAGGACTCTGTAAATCTGCAAACGAGGAACATGCAAGGGACCTGCCGGTTATGAATGGGATCAAAGAAGATATGAAATCTATCGGAGTTATGGACTACGGTAGCCCTGCCTACAAGGAAGCCCTCTCCAATCTTTCCGACCGCCTCAGATCATTGCAGGTATAAGTTGAGTGTCATGCTATAAATGAAATGGATATTTTGGATGATGCTTGATCTACCCCTGTGTTGTCGAGTTTCAGAAACATTGTACAGACCATTTCAAGGAGGAGGAAGAAGATTTACTGCCATTGGTAGAGGCAACGGAGCTGAGTGCAGAAGAAGAGAAGAGAGTGTTTGAAGAATGCTTTGCTGCCATGAGTGTCACTCATTCCCATCTGTTTAACTTCTTCCTGGAAGGCCTAATCCCCTCAGAAGCCATGGAATATGTGGATTTGATGACGAAATGCAGGGATAAACAACACAAAACCTCTTTGTTTCAATTGATTTCAATGACAAGTACTTAGTATGACTCCTGATGTTACCTCTAATGCCTGGAGTACTTGCAATTAGACTGTGTAAATAGGGTTATCTTTGTGATCTCAGATGGTTAATTGGGTTGCGTAAAAGAGATATTAGGTGGTAAGAAAAAAAATAATGTCTACATCTATATTTAAATTTAGGGTTAAGTGTGCAAAAGTTCATGTACTTTTGAGGGAAAAAAGAATTAATTTCTAGATTTTTTAAAAAATTGAATCAATTATGACAGTTGATCTTTAAATTTTAGTACTTTTTTATATATTATATCATACGATAGACTATAATTTTTTTTGATAAGTTGTGATTTATTATCCATGAAACCAGAAATTTGTAACATTATAAACGAGTATTTAGACGATCATTCATAAAGAATCTCTAAAACATCCTAATCGAATCACTTACTCTATACATTTTAGTATTATTGCTATGAGCACATATATTTATAGTATTTTAGCATTAGACTACAATTTTATTAGTTGGTATTTATAATGTTTTAAAGTTTTTGTAAATTGATTTTAGATTTTGTAAGATATATTTTCTTTTAAATAAAATAAAATTTTAAAAATGTCAAGCAATAATATTATAACATGATTTGTTGTAACTTATAAAAGATATTATTAAATTTTAAAAAATAATTATTTTGATTTATTAATTCAATATTTTAATTCAATATAAAAAAATTTAAAAATTTAATTAATATATTTTTTTAAAAAAATTAAGGGTTTTTTCTCCCTTACCCTTGAATTTATATAAACTAAAATACTTTTTCCTTTTGATTTATTTTGGTATAAACACAAATATTCCAAAATAATTTGTGCCCGTTTATCCTAAAATATACGGAGAAATAAAATCGGAAGCCAGCCATCCTTAATCCAAAAGAATTGGCGCCACTCTTCTAGGGTTTTTACAAATCCCCCCATTAAACCCCACACCAATTTCTTCTTCGCTTTCAATGGCATGAATGAAATCTTTATCTTCATCTCCTTTTTTCTCAGCCTCACCTCCAATGTCTCTATCCTCCACTCTCCGCTTCTCTTCTTTCCTCCGCCACAACCTCTTCCTCGCCCCTTCTCGTGTCTCCTCTCTCCGTCCTAATGTCACCCAACTCCTATTCATCTCATCCACACCTTCTCGTCGCACCGTTCGCCATCCCGTGAAAGCAAAGCGCGGTGTGGGGCAGGAGGACGACGGTGGGGCTGGAAATGGAAGCTTGACGGCTGTTGTCAAAGATGGAAGCGCCGGTGGAACTGATGGGCGGGTGCTTCCGTTCGAGCTTCACAAGGAGGCTATGGACTCATATATGGCTTATGCATTATCTGTGTTGCTTGGACGGGCTTTGCCCGATGTTAGGGATGGTTTGAAGCCGGTGCATAGGAGAATCCTGTAAGTAAATAAATTGATATTCTCTGTTTATTTATTGAATCCTGTGTGTCTTTTGGTCTCCGCTTATATTTTATGTATTAATTTCAAGAACACTCTTTAACATGGCATTTGGTTCCATCACAAACAGATTCGCGATGCATGAATTAGGTCTTTCGTCTAGAAAACCATTCAAGAAATGTGCTAGAGTTGTTGGAGAGGTAAAACACTTCGCACTTTGTGTTTTTAACACGGAAATGCTGGGTGTTTTCTTTCTGCATTTCAGCTTAGCAAATTGTTTTTGAATTATCTGCATTCTTTAACTGTTTATATTTCTTATGCCGCTATTTCAGGTCCTCGGGAAGTTCCATCCTCATGGAGATAATGCAGTATATGATTCAATGGTGCGGATGGCACAGGTAGCTATGAGCTTACTTTCTTTTGATTTTGACTTCTATTTTTCCATGATTTATTTCAAAAGTTTCTTATCTTTCCTACAGGATTTTTCATTGAGGTTCCCGCTTATCCAAGGACATGGAAATTTTGGTTCGATTGATGCAGATCCTCCTGCTGCTATGCGTTACACTGAGTGCAGACTTGAAGTATGCTTTAAGTTTCTGCTTCTTAAACATAATTTTTGGACTCTAAGGCTCTGTTTCATTGGTTCTTTAGTTCTTTCCTGCTACGTAAAACAAAAGCAAAGTGCTAACCAAATTGAGCCTATGTCTTTGCTTGATTCTACCATCTTAGTGAGTCTTGTTGATTTGAGAATTAAATTAAAGAAAAAGAATTGGAAGTCAAGGAAATGCTTCTTTATAACACTAGTTGAATTTTGATACTTTTGTAATCATTCCCGTATTTCAAATTTGTTGCCTTCTAGTATAGAATCAATTGAATCATTAATAATGTTAAAATGGGCTAGAATAATTTACATCCCACTTTATGTTTTCAGTTTCAATCATTTACATTAAATTGTCTCTCACTGATATTGTTTCAGAAAAATAAGCTGGTGATGGACATATTAGTGTACCCTTACTGAGGGCGTTTGGCAGTATGATTTTTGGTTATCATTTTAGCATACTGTCTATGGAATGGCATCATGAACGTTGTTTCATATGCACATACCAATTTTACAGTTTTTAACCATTAATAAGAAAATGGATTTCATGATTTATTGGTCTACTCATTTTCTGTATCTACGTACATATGCACCCATTGCATATATGCGTATTTAATGAGTTTGATTGGTTGTAGGATATGTGCATTAACATGTGTAAACCTTTTGCTTGTTTAAGAAGTGAATTAAACTCCTTATGTTTTAGGGATGTATTGGAAAGTTAAACAGATTATGTTCGTCAGATTCTTTCTCCAAGAATCTTTTCGCTTCTAGAGAGATGCAAAACATGCACGCTAATCAAATTCTTATATGTAATTAATCATTTTTGTTTTCCATGGCTTATATTTCTTCAAATATGGAGAAACTATGTTTTTTGTCTCATAAATATCTTCTTCAATTTTGTTAAGCCAAGCATTAAATTGTTTGAAAAATGAGTCTATGGACTACCCATGAAATGTAGCCCTTTTCACGATACATACAAAGAATTTGGATGCGATTGAGTTGTAAAAAAATGTATTGCAAGTCTACTCTAGTCACAATTTGTTCACACCTAGTGTATATCCAGGAAGGTAGTTGTTGAAATGAAATTCATTGGCATCACCATTAAAACATTGTTTTGTAATTCCTTGTAAAATATGTGTTTTTTAATCAAATAAATGACTAGATTCAAACTGTTTATGCTTTTGTAGAAGTCAATTCCAGGTTGATTCAATTCAGTTTTACATCATATGCCATTGTTTGATGTGTATGCCATTATTTGATTTTTTTTAACTTGTTAATATTTGTGACCAAGAATGTGCGGTTAATAGTTATGACATACTTTCTTTGTAATGTATTGGAAGAGTGTTGAAGTTTAATTGCACTCTATATTGCTATAAGTGTGATGCCAATGGATACCTGATTGATTATTCAATATTCTTGATCCCATAAGTCTCACACTGTTATCATTTGCTTCAATTTTGTCCTTGCAGGCACTCACAGAAGCAATTTTGCTAGCAGATCTGGATCAAGATACGGCAAGTTTTGTTTTTTCAACCCTTATTATTTGAAGTTGGGATATTATACTTTTCATTGTTGTAAGAAATCTCTATCCTTAATTCTATTGCAGGTTGATTTTGTTCCGAACTTTGATAATTCACATAAAGAACCATCACTTCTGCCTGCTAGACTACCAACATTGTTGCTGAATGGTTCCTCTGGGATTGCAGTGCGTTTATCCTTTTTTATACGTACTTATATATGCCTATATCTTCTCAACTGCAGCTATTGTTTATAATAACTTTGACATTGTCCATTTAAAAGTCAACTGCTTTACTAATTTCAGGTTGGCATGGCTACTAACATCCCCCCTCATAATCTTGGAGAGTTGGTAAATGTGCTCTGTGCATTAATTCATAATCCAGAGGCCTCTGTGAGTTTCAAATTCTCTCTCCGAAATGGTAGAAATGCATAAATTGTTTTGTTTTGTTGAGACTTCATTTTTTGATTGATACTAATTACATAAAAATGAACTTTTAGGTGGATTAATTAGAGCTTATTTGTGGGAATATTCTATTATGATGTGTTTGTTTAACATCTTGGGATGTCTGAAGGTCAAATATCTTATTTGAGTAAGGATTGTTGGTTAGATTAGATCTTTTATTTGCTAGTCGAGGAACTATTATTTGGTTGACTCGAAGAATTGTTAAAGATGGTTTTGTTCAATAGTTAATGGAAAAAAGGCTTTGTTTGTTGATTGTACTTGTTGCTAATGCTTAGAATGCTGTATCTAGTTCCAGTTTACTTTTTGCAATATGTTTTGGTGAACAAATTTTGGGCTTGGTTCTCTTCTGACATTAATCAATAAGATTTAGTGTGTGGTAGCATCCTTAAATTTGTTGTGTAGATTTCTTATTCGTTGCTTTTGAAATATTGTGGCCAATACTTTTATTTTATGTGCTTTTTCTAGTTGTGTAGATTGACTGCTATTGGGAAACTCAACTTGTATGTAGTAATGGATGTTTTCCAACAGACATTAAAATGTTTCTGAAAATGATGGATGAAAGTTTTTTTTATATTCAACAGTCTACACAGATGTTAGCTGTCTTGTCTTCACTTAAAATACAATTGCCAACTTTATTATGGGTTAACTGGCCTTGTGGAGTCAAATTTGGATAAACACTTTTTGCAGGTTGTCTATAATAGACTTAAGTGAACAACTCTGATGGTATTATAGTGTTTGATATCTTTGGCTAGTTTGAAAGGGATTTTTCAATTTAACTGTATTGGTAGGATTGGACGTTAGTTCTCTACCATGCTTATGTGTGTTGGATCATAATTCCATAACTTGATCTTTCTGTGTTGCTAGGTGGCCAAGTTATTTGTACTTTTGATTGCTATACGTTACACTTTGTTTTCCCTTGGGAATAGATGAGCTTTTATATATACACACCGATGTGTATTCTATAATCCACTTCATTATCCACATAGCTTATAATGCTGTTATTGTTGATGGTTACGCTTCTGTTTCTATTTTTGATTTCCAGTTGTCTTATTTTCTTGTCTCAGTTGCAAGAGTTGTTGGAATACATGCCTGGACCTGACTTTCCTACTGGAGGGTTGATAATGGGAAACCTTGGGTGAGTTACATTTTAGCCTCTGTCTGGGAAGAAGCAAAACTTGCAGCCCTTTATTTTGCATGAATAAGCATATGAAGCATCTCTACTAAATAACTTTTTTGCTTTTTTCTGGGTTAGATTTGGTGGAGTTAGTTCTCTCTGGGATGTTTTCTAGATTTTGTCTTGACATATGGTTATTGTTTTTTTTGTGGCTCATTTCTTGAATGTTGGATGACATATATGCTTAAATTTTTATAATATGAGGCTAGGCACTGGATTATTACTGGTATAGATGGCATATGTCGTAAGACCGTTGTGAATCAGTTAATTGAAATGGTAGAAATGGTTGTTATTAGTTAATATTGTCAATGTTAATTGAAACTGTGTTGTTACAGTGGTTGCACAGACCATTGGATTTGTGATTGCTGCCACAACCATACTTTGTTTGTCTTATGCTTGATAGTTCATGTCTAGGATTAGTTGTCATGTTTTATTTTCCGTGGATTTTTAGTGTAGTTGGAATATAAGCCTATAATATGAAAGAAAAGGTAATTTAAGAACTTTTAATAAGATTAAAAGTCAGATACTCTAGCTTAATGCACTTTTTGGTTCCCTCTCTTTGCTGCATGTTTTTATTATTATATACAGCTTTGTGTTGGGAAACTTCAAAATATGTGCGGGGAAGTGTTCTAATATTGATTACTCTGTTAAGGATATTGGAAGCGTATCGAACTGGGCGAGGGCGTATTGTAATTAGAGGAAAGGCTGACATTGAACTGCTGGACTCTAAGAGAAGTGCAATTATTATTAAAGAGGTGGTTATTTTGATAGCATCAGCTGTGGATATTTATTTTTCTGACATTTTACCATCGTAGCTTGAAAGCTCTCCTTATATAATATTTTGGGAATGGGACAGATTCCTTACCAGACAAACAAATCCTCGCTTGTTGAGAAGATTGCTGAACTTGTCGAGAATAAGGTATTTCCATCTATTTCAAGAATGTTATTCCTAATGCTTTCATCAAATCATCGTATGTGTGTGAGAAATTTGCTCTTCTTTGAAGTATGGCAAGTCGATTGCTTTTACATTCGTATTCCCTTAAAAACATCCATCTTCTTGCAAAAATAGAGTAAGAATTAGGACATGAGAGGAATGAATTGAAAATATCTCCTTCCTCTTTCAAAGTGAATGGCCAGAGGGAACTAGCATTTTAAAGAAAATACTTCTTGCAGTCTGGGTACTATGTTTCAGTTTAGCTGGTCCTTGGTAACACAGCTTGAATTTGAAATGCACTGCAGATTTTTTCTATCCCTATCATGAGCACAAATGCGGATGATCCATGAAGAAGATGCTCAAGTAGGGACATGAGGGTTTGTTATAAAAAAAATTAACTTCTGAGGTGCTTCTAAGTGTCCAAATTATACAATTAATGGATATATAAATAAGTTTAGAGAAGTAAAAACGGAGATGTGGAGTTCACAATTCCACAACAATGAAGGGGGCAGAAACAGATATTCTTTCTCCTTTAATCTTTTCCAAAAACATTCAAATTAAAAATATAGTGGCAAAATTTAGCATTGAGCATAGTATAGTCTCAAGTTCGGTATTTGTCCCTGATGTATTTTGGTGTCTTGTCTGGAATATAACTCAATAACTTATCTTAGGTATCTTATTATGATAATTTTAAATTTTTTAACAGACTCTAGAGGGCATCAGTGACATTCGAGATGAGAGTGATCGGTCTGGAATGCGTGTGGTCATTGAGGTATGATATGTTGGATGTGAAGCAGTTCCTTCCATTTCCAGATGTTGAAGACTCCTTCCCTTACCCTTTTTCTTTTTCATTTGGTTCACTCCACAGCTTAAACGGGGAGCTGACCCATCTATTGTGCTGAATAATCTTTACCGACTCACTGCTCTTCAGTCTAGTTTTAGCTGCAATATGGTTGGGTGAGTTGGTTACCCGCTATATATGGATATGTTTCAAGATGCCTTTTTTATGTTAAGCTTGTTTCTATAAACTATCAGCTAAGTGTGTGTGTGTGTGCGTGTTTGGTTTTTTCTTTTCCCCAACTTTGGGAATAATACCTTGGCCATTGGCTTATGTGTATAAATAATTCAAGTTTCTCTTCTACAATGCATGTTTTTTTCATGTTAATACTTTTCTAAGTTTGTGATGGGTAGTCTACCTAGAACTATTTGGTAAGAAATTGAAATCTCCTATTTTATGCATAAGGTCTCATGACATTCTGAAATTTACTAGTTTTTTGAAATACAAAATCAGACTTTTTGAAGTGGATGATTGTAATTGATATTCTGTTTTAATTCTATATTACTGTTCCTGTTGTAATGATGTGTTGAATGCTTCTTTACTTTCTATTATAGCATTCTTGATGGACAGCCAAAGCAGATGGGCCTGAAAGAGTTGCTTCAGGTGAGTTTTTTATGATGTATTTTGCCTTACATTACAACTGAATGTTAAATTTTCCTTCATTGTTGGTCCTTTCCCTCCCTAACTCTTGTTAAATATATATGGATATTGAATCCTTTCTATATTAATATCCAAAAGGGTTATTTTTCCTGATATTTGTTATAGTTTTGACAAACCTATTGCAGTGTCTGGTTTCTGTTCTTGAATGTATGAAATGGACTGATATATGTAATTAGTAAGTAGCCTCAACAAGTCTCCGAGAGAAATAATAGCGACTTAGGACATGCTGGTTTGGAGGGTTGGGGTCGTAACTTTTGAATTCATGCTTGTAAATCTATAGCACTTTCATCATGCTACAAATTTGTGTTTGTACGTGCACTATGCTAATTTGTATATTACTTTCATTAGTTTCCACTGATATTTTTGGTCATATGTTGGTGTTTCTGTTTGTACGTACAGTACACTGTTTGCCTATTTCCAATTTTCCATGGCTTTCTGAAGTTCCTATACAGCAAAAATCATTACTATTTGCATACCAACCTTTTCTTTTCATTCTGTTTTTATATTTTTCAGGCATTCTTAGAATTTAGATGCTCTGTCATTGATAGACGTGCAAGGTACAAACTTTCACAAGCACAAGACAGAAGACATATTGTTGAGGTATGTCTGCAAAATGGGTTACATTAAAAACTAAGAAAGATAATGTGATTGGGCATCCCATCCATTGAAAATCTCTATCTATTTTCACATTATACATGTGTATATATATTATTTTTTTCTGGTGGTTTCATATGCTATCACCATTTTGCGGTAGTAGCAAATTATTATATTCCAAAATTTCATATTTGAATGTGCACTCAGGGTATTGTAGTAGGGCTTGATAACTTGGACAGAGTAATTGATATAATCAAAGAGGCTTCTAGCAATGCAGCTGCATCAGCTGGCCTGAGTAAGGGTAAGTCCCTTTAATCAATAGGCAATGGAAGAAAACGAAACACTTCTGCTGCAGGATGGTTGTATCTGTATCTAATGAAATTTAATGCATTTGGGTAATCATTTTAGTCATTGCTTATGTGTCAGTATTCCATTTATGAGTAGTGTTTATCCGGTAAACAATAAAAATTGGCACCGACTACCAGTAATTCTTGATTGTTTTGAGAATATCATGAAGGGTACGGTAGGCTGTACAAAGTATCTTTTATTAACATGAATGTTGTTGTCTTTTCTATTACTTCAGGGAGCAGAAGTTAGTTCTTTCATTTCCCCCTTGTTCTCTCTCTCTCTCTCTCTCTCTTTTGAAACTCGGTTGATATTAAATTTTTAGTCGACTACCATTCAATGCAGCTAATTATCATTGTTCTTTATACGAGTTACATTTGCTTGATATTGTTTTTTGTTATCCTTAATTATCGATCATTCTCTATTCTATGACTAAAGCTAATTATCATTCATTCTCTATTTCGGTTGCATTTACTTGATATTGGTTTTAGTTGTCCTTAATAAGAAAAATGCTATTATTTGATTTTGACTGGGTTTGTGGTACAAAAATATCATCATGGTGCAAATTTCTCTTTCTAGAATAGTTAAGAATGAAGTTATGCACTCAATGGTGTGGGCTTTGAGCTTCTACTCTTGTGTCTTTATTATCAAAGAAAGGTTTTGTTGGGGTTTTATTCTAATCTAAGAAGCTGTTTCATCATGTGCCTTCATCTTTGATTTTGGCCAAAAGAATTTACACATCATAAAAGCTATTGTCACTAGAAATGTTTCTTTTTCTTTTCTGTGGGCAGAATTCAATCTTTCTGATAAACAGGCAGAGGCCATATTGGATATAAACTTAAGACGTCTTAACCTTCTTGAGGTCTGTAGCTGCAATTTCTATCATAAACTCTGAATTTGTTTGTTCAATATTATTTTGTAGGTTGATAGATTTGCTAATAACATTATCTGAAATATGCAATATATTTGTTATTCTACAGCGCAAAAAGTTTCTTGATGAAAGTGTCTCATTGATGGAACAAATCTCAAAGATAACAGAACTATTATCAAGCCGAAAAAATATATTACAGGTAACCTTTTATTTTTAAGCTATTATTTTGATTTATTTTTTGATTTTATCATAGTATGTTTGAAAATGTTATCACAGTAGAGTTCAATTGAGAGAGGGAGGGAACTTGTGCTTGTGGTACTGTTAGGTTGGCAACTTGAAATCTCTAGATATTTAGCTCATCTCATCTGTTGTGTTTAACACAATTTAATTGATTGAAGAAACATGTCATGCTGTGCAATGTGTTTGACATATAACTATGATGCACTCCCTGTCCCTGATAGTAAAATAAAAGAAGAGTCATGAAAGACATCTTTATGTTTCTGCTTCTTTCTACTTTCTTATAGTCCGATCTAAGCTTGTTCTATTTGATATGAACAAAAATAATTTTTAATATGTGCTTATTTTGCCTTATCTTTAAAGTTCTATTTGGTAAATTTTTTTGGTGTTTGTCTATGTAGAAGAAGCTTTTCAAGTTTGAAATGAATTAATGGTTTAAAAATGTATATTCTTAAATGGGTCCATACCTGTTTCAGGTATTCTGCAATATTTCTGGCTTGTTTTTTATGTTTTCTTTTTGTCAACCTGTTGTTTAGCTAATCGAACAAGAAGCAATGGAGCTAAAGAACAAGTTCTCAAGTCCAAGACGTTCAATGCTGGAGGATTCTGATGGTGGCCAACTTGAAGACATAGATATTATTCCAAATGAAGAAATGCTGCTGGTAACTGATGAAACTTATTTCTCCATGTGAACAGAGTCATCTTGTCTGTCATTCTACATCGTATTTGAATTATTGTTTTGCACTTAATTATGTGTCCTTTCCAGGCATTCAGTGAAAAAGGTTATGTTAAACGGATGAAGCCGAACACTTTTCATCTTCAAAACCGTGGAACAATTGGTAAATCTGTTGGAAAACTTCGCTTAAATGATGCAATGTCTGACTTTATAGTTTGCCGTTCACATGACCGTGTGCTGTATTTCAGGTACTTGTATCTGCTATCCACCTTTGACTTAATATATTTTTATTGGCATTAGTGTTTATTTTTATGCTAATGTTTGATTTTCCCAGTTTTGGCCTTTGTTTATTTGTCTTCTTGATAGGTGTGGATATTTTTGCGTAAATTGAAAACATTGAATTAATTTCAACTTTTCTTTGCAATTCTGTTTATTTTAATGGACTGCAAAATCCTCCCTGCAATCTTAATATACTTAAATAGTTTCAGGGCTTTATCTATTGTGGCAGTCTTGCCCCTTTTCTATTTGCTTTCATGTATGGTTTCTGTATTTTTATGTTTTTTCTGCAGGTTTAAATGTAGATTGAGTTGTATGGAAACTGCAGTTGTTGAATTATTATGGTTGCCTTTTTCTCCCGGTTTTCAATAATAAAAAGTTGAATGATTGGGTGAATTAGCTTTGAATTCCTTAACCGGAAAGTGGGGAAAACATCTGGTTATAATTGTTCGATTTACGCATGAAAGGCAACTAACCCCAATTACAATTTTTGGTTTCTCTGACATTCCTTTTAAACTTTGATGTAAGATCAATCTATTCAGGAGAAAATCAGTAGTTGCTCTCTTTATTCACGATCATTACCAAGTATTATTATGGTAACTAAATTACTGGATCTGAGTGGATTTTTCTAGATATGGTCAGTCATACCATGCTTGGATGGTCATGATTCAGTTAAGTATGGGTTTCAATGGTCTTTGGGGTATTCTAGTAATGACTCTTTTGGCCCGTTTCCTAAGCACTTTGTTTATGGAACTGGCCTCCAGTGGGTTTGTGAAGGTTGTCATGTTCTTTGAACTTGCATGTCTTGCTACTTCCCCTCTGCATCTCCAAAATCCTAAATCTTAACAATAAGTTTAACATCATAGTCCCCAAATGCTCTATGCAGTGATAGGGGAATAGTGTACTCAGCTTATGCATTTAAGATTCCAGAAAGTAGCCGGTCTGCTGCTGGTACACCTTTGATCCAGGTATTTACGGTTTTGCTATCCCCTTTTTGTAGATAATTATTTTCAGTGCTGGCTAAAGGCAGCTTGTGTTGTTTCTGTGTTTCATGCCCTTGACAGATCATCTCTTTATCTGAAGGAGAGAGAATAACATCGATTGTTCCTGTGAGTGAGTTTGCTGAAGACCAGTTTTTAGTGATGCTTACGGTGAATGGCTACATCAAGAAAGTATCTCTTAATTACTTTTCAGCTATTCGTTCCACTGGAATCATAGCTATTCAATTGGTCTGTCTTTCTCTCTGCTTTAGCATTGAGCTTTGAGTTGAATCTTTTGAATATGGTACATCTCTTACCCCTCAAATATTAATATGACAGGTTCCTGGTGATGAGTTAAAGTGGGTTCGTTGTTGCACAAACGATGACCTTGTTGCCATGGCTTCGCAGAATGGAATGGTCATTCTAAGTTCCTGTGACATTGTAAGTAATGTTTGTTGCCTTTTTTGCTTTTAACATGTTTGCAAGATTTACTGATCAGTGACATAAGTAAATCAGTCGCTTATTTTGGCTGTCTATCTTATTTCTCCTGTTCCATTTTTTCTGTTAAATTGTTCATATTTGTACTTCACACAGCTCAATGTAAAAATGCTGGAACTATTAGGATCAAACCTGCCATTTCTGAGGATTTAGACCTCATTCCTTTGTCACATGTATACAATGAAAACAAAGATAATTAGCTTTTTTGTTCAAATATTACTTGTGTTTGAACATGATGAAGGGTGTTAGAGCTGTAATTGTCACATGGATTTTTTAAAGACACCTTATGTATCTTGTACCTGCCAATGACTAATATAATAGTTGCAGTTAATTTTAAATACATATTTGATACTTTAATTTTGTGACAAGTTGTTTTTATATTCTTCTGACGTGCTGTGACATGTCAGCCCTTACGGTACATCCTTTTAAGCATAAAATTAGAATGAGCTTGTTACCGAATGCTGAAAACTGTTCCAAGATTATCCCAATAAACAGTCTACCTTCTTTCTGACAATTAATTCCTATACTAAACTTCCAACTAAAAATGACATAATTTATTCCAAAGATTAGGCATTGTCAGGAGAAAATGTAATTACTAATTAGCATCCGTATATAATATCTTTTTCTATACTCTGTAATTATAAATGTATGTTATAGTATATGCTTCCTGTATCCAGATTAGGATGTCAAAACAGCTAATTTTTCCTGGATACAGTAAAATAGTTTTATGACATTCCACTTACAGTAGGAGAGATTTTCTGCTGCTTGTTTCCCTAAGGATTCAAAAGCTCTCACTGTGCTGTCTTTCTGTAAAGGTTCTCCAAGTAGCTGCATAGAGTAAAGTTGTCACATGAACTATTTGAGTTCTATTTCAAAAACTTGCAGATTTCATTCACTTAAAATAGGGGATGTATAAAATATTTTTGATCAGTCTGATTCCAGTTAGTTGGAGTAAAGGAGTAAGTAATATAGTATTTATACCATTTGTAGAAATATTGAACCTTAAATTATTTTTGGTCTCCAGCTGCTCAAGTTCAATGTTAGGAAACTTGAATTTGACTAGCTCAAGCTATTTGAGTTGAGCTTTAACTCAATTCCAGCCAAGTCCTGCTCAAAGTTGCGGGTCGGTGCCTACTATCTCATGAATGGGGTTGACACTTATTCCTTGTCCCAAATTGAAGCACAATTTTATCCGTTCTAGTGGGATGAAGTGCTAGGCCCCATAGGCAACGTCTAGGTTTGAATCTTGGCATTGTGAATGGAGAAAGCTAGGTTGGGAGGGTCGCTCCCATAATAGGCCTCTACAATACCAAATCAGAATTAGTTAACCAATGGGCCAAATACCAAAAAAATAAAAGCACTTTATTATTTATGTCAATGAACTTAGAACTTTGGCCTCAAAGCACCATATGCCAATGAAATTTATTTTTTTGTTTTAATTAGCATCTTTATATTGTCCTTAGGTGACTTTTCCTTTTCCCTGTCCTAAAGATTAAATACAACCAAATTTACATAGTATTCTGTTACTTAGGTTATGGTTTATCTTGTAATCTATAATTATTCTTGTTTCCTGATGTGTGGTCAGATCCGAGCACTAAGCAGAAACACCAGAGGAGCTATTGCTATGAGACTGAAAGAAGGAGATAAGATGGCAAGCATGGACATCATACCACTTCCAAGGCATAAAGATTTGAATAAGGCAGCAGAAGATTCCATTAGCAAGTAAATTATTTTAAACTACTCTTTGTAATTGCTTAAGGCTTTAATTGTGAAGTTTACCAACATTGTCAGATTATAGTTTCTTGTTGGATTTAGGGGGATTCACAAATTCAACCCAGAAACGTTTTAAGAATCTCAAAAAGTTGCAAAGCCGTTGCACCGCTCCTAAATTTGTTTCTATTTTGCCCTTCCTATCCCTTGTGGTAATATTGGCCATACGATGGTTGAAGTAAATAGTTTGTGTTTAGAATTTAAACAGGACCCCTAATGTTCTTAACTTTAAGTTTCCTTTACAGAACTGTAGGTCAATTAGCTAGTAATGTTTAAAAAAATTCAGGTTTTTTTTTTATATGTGGCTTCACCCCAGAATTATGGGCTTAACATTTTTGCTTTTAGCTCTAAATTTAAAGCTTTTTTGTCATGTATTAATATATTCCAATACATGTATTTTAGTTATTCCTTATTATATGTTATCTTTTGATTTTTCATATTTTTTGATCTCTGTCCATTTTCTTTCTCCACATAGTGACAAGGGTGGTAGTGGTCCGTGGCTCTTGTTTGTCTCTGAGAATGGCTATGGCAAGCGAGTTCCATTGAGTAGTTTCAAACAGTCCCCTTTGAACAGAGTTGGTTTAATAGGTTACAAGGTACTGCATCACCTTGAGTGTTTATGGAATTTTTTGTTCTGTCTGATTCCGTTTTTTTGTGAATGATAACACATGTTTTGCTCACTTCAGTTCTCTTCAGAGGATCGTTTGGCAGCTGTCTTTGTGGTTGGGTTTTCATTGGCTGGTAAATTACGTAATATTTGATTTATATGTAATGTTCTTGTAAAAGCTGATATAATCGCTCTTAATCATTACTAGTGCATATTATAATCTCTCTCTCTCTGTCTCTTCAGAAGATGGTGAAAGTGATGAGCAAGTGGTTCTAGTAAGCCAAAGTGGTACTGTCAATAGAATTAAAGTTCGGGATATCTCAATACAGTCCCGCTATGCAAGGTATAATAATAAGGATAGTTTATTTGTGCAAGAGATGATTAGTTTTTTACAATTGGTGAGCTCATTCGTAACAAGCACGTGGAAGTACTACATGTGCCTCTGTTCTCCCTAAAGTTTACTTTAGTTGTATTTTCAAATGGACAATTTTGTCCCAGATCACTTCATTTGGGAGTCATCTAGATAATGCTCCTGCATGAGCATTTATCTACGGTTCACGCATGACAGTCTTCATGCTCCGGTTAATACTGAAGTACAAATCTTGTAAAAGACTAAAGAAGATAAATAATTGAATGTATCTGTTTATATGAAGACACAATAGTTTGTCGGGTTTGGCTTATTCCTTACTGATCATTTATTGGCCATTATGGGTTCTCTAGGCATATAGTTCTGAAGTAGAAATTTGCAAGTCTTGAGTAGTCTTATTCTCTATGCTTTTCCATATCCTCTTAGTTTAATTTAGTGAGGTCATATTTATCAATATGTAGATGTATATGGTTCATTTGTTCACAATTCACATATTCTGCATTGCAACTTAATTTAAAAGTGGACATTATTTTACTTATCAATAATTTTGTATCAAATATAACATCTATGTTTTGCTTTTATCATGTATAATTTATGGAAAAGGGTTATTTGTGCTCCTCTATTTGAGTGGGATGCATGTCTCATGTGTTCATTACTCTCCCCACAATAGCTTATTGTGTTGTATTGTATTCATGGTTGTACATGAAGCACCTTGCTTACCTCTCATCGGAGAGCTTGGTGACTCGTGCACTTAATGTTTTGAGTCAAATGCTTTTACTGGACTTTTAAAAGCTGAAACTTTTGTCTAAATATGTGGCAAACCTTATTGTGGTTTGAGTATATCGTTTCATTATTTTGCAGGGGCGTTATTCTGATGCGACTAGAGCATGCCGGAAAGATTCAATCAGCCTCCTTAATCTCTGCCTCTGATGATGATGCAGTGGAGTTGCTACCCGATATGACTAATGCCGTATCATCTGAGGATGCATCTGTGGCTTCATAACAACAGTCCGCCTGACATTCTCAAATTTGTCGTGTAAGTATAACCATATTCAAATTCTGCGTAGTACGAGTCTTTCAGTTATCCTACATGGCAGAAAGTGGAGAATGATTGTTTGTTTGTGGAAATCAGGGTAGAAAAATTCTGTGTCCATGGGAGTTTTGTTTCCTGTTTTCCCCCTAAGAAACTAAATTATTTGTCCATATTGAGCTGACAAGCATCTTGTGTGTAGACAAGTGTCAAGTAATTTTAGTTTAATTGGGTGGATGAAATGATACTTGATTTTAATGTTTGACAGTCTTCATATCTGCTTCTCTACAGATAACATCAACATTTGAAATATTAATATTTTAACATTTATGCCCATAGATTATCTGGAGTTTATTATTTCCCCTCCTCTTTGTTGGGCCAGGCTGACTTTTTATATATATATATCATCGACATTAAAAGGTCCAATTTTCTTAACCCTTAAGTCAAAAATAAAGTAATGTGTACTTTAAACACAGTTATGAATCATGAAAATGAATGTATGGTATACTGATTGCAAGGTATGTCATAATCGTACCCTGAGAAGCATCTTCGATGTGTATGAAATGCATACAATGAGATCATGGAGGCACCAAGGACGGTTGCTTTCACCCTTATGGCAGGAAAATATAACCTTCATCACAAGATTATGACAATAAAAATCCATGTACATAAAAGTTTGATGTCTCCAACTCCTCTAGTCCTTGCCTTAAAAACCATGGCACCTTCCACCATTATGACACAAAATAGAAGAAGAAAAAAATACATTAAACACGTTTATGACATGAAAAACACTAAATTTTGTCTCCAAGCTTTCTAGCCCTCACCTTGAGAAGGATGTGTAACGAGAATGTAAAATGCATTCAGTGAGATCACTGGGGCACCTAAAATGGTAGCTTCCACCATTATGCCACATGAAAATATAAAATACCATAAGCACGATTACTACATGAACGGACATAAAAGCTTTATATCTCCCACCTTTCTATCGGTCACTTTGAAAAGCATCTTTGATATGAATGCAAGATTGCATACAATGAGATCATATCATAGATATGGCATAGTATTACTACTAGGAGCAAACAAATGTGAAACAATCAATAGTAAACTAACAATGATTCATAATTGATTCTTATTCTTAACAAGGATAACCGATCTGAACCAACAAGTCTTAATCCTGATATTATTTGTGGCCGGCCTGGCTGACACTTAAACAAGGATAATGAAGTTCAATACCAAGTACTTTGGCATGTCTTAAGTAAATTAAACAGACTTACACAAAGAACCATCATGCATGGTTTCACTTGTTGTCAGTTTTTCAGCATGTAATGGCAGCCACATCAAAACTATAATCTGCATCCCTAAAACAAGTAAAGAGGAAATACATATGTAGCATTAGATGATGAGACAAAGATAAGCAGGATTCCAGACCTCTTTTGCTTGTCTACAGAATACAGATCTGCAACCTAGACATCAATAAAAAATACCCCGGCATTTCAGTGATCCACATAAACATTTCTTTCTTCCATATATCATGTTGTTGTATTCAATCTCATTTGAATGTGGAGAACCATAATCATATGTCAACTCGGTCATAGGAGGTATGTGTTTCTTTGCAAAGAAACCGATATGGAGATAAGCTTCGTTATTTTGCTCATACATGATTGGCTGCCAGAAAATATTTGGAGTGCAACTATGATTCATAAATCGAGCTACATTTCCGATGTTCTTTGCACTTATGGATAGGGGATATGGAATATCAAAATCTTCAGTAGTGTATGAACTTTCCTCTCCTACTAACTCAGGATCATAATTCCACTTGAAGGATTCATAGTGTCGGTTTGTATAAAAAATGTACTCATCAATGTCCCCATCTTGCCTTGCCTTAATATTGTCAATAACTTCACCTGCATATTCACAAATAAACGCACCTGCACGAATAGGGTCCCATGACCACAGACCCCAACCCCTATCTCTTGTCTTAAAAACTTCCAAGTGAAATTTCAACCCAGTCTGTGAAACTCTATTTTTGCAGTTCCGAACGCAAGGACATGAGGGACCACATTCATATATCAAGGGTTTTCGACACACTAGAACACCATTGGCAGTGTAAGGGGAATCAATTCCATTTTTTTTAATGCAAGAGCAGTTTGAATTTCCTGGTTGGCACGCATCACGGCAATCACAGCGGGAAGTAGATTGCACTAAGTTAAATGATTTCAAATACTTGACAGTAGGGAAATATGTGAAGTAAGCAGGTCCCTTTTCATCATCAACCTCATTTACAAGGGAAACAGGTGTGCTTTCTGCACCTGAAGTGAGGTCGGGAAGAATAAGTCCAGCTCTTGAAGATACACCTTCTTTCCATTTCTGAATTGATTTCCAAGTTGCAAAAGCACCAATTTGCCCAGGTATCCTAAACAGTTTATACTTGAAAATATTGCAACCTGATTTTCCTTTCTCCATCCATGACTCTTGGATCTTGTAAAGCCCATCATATACATAGATCTTAGTCGTTTGATGGATAGCATCCTTGAGACCCCGAATGACTCTTACTTCATTGCCTCGGTGCAGGCTCTTCTCCAAAGCAAGATTGCCCCTCTCAAGCTTCTGATCAGATGCTTCTTTATCTCTACCAGCATTCCCACCTTGACCACTATATATCAAAATATCCGGATCTTCAGCATCATTATCATACCCTCCGGATGAAACAATGCTTAAAGCCACTAGGTCTCCGTCAAAATCACCCTTGATATAGTCAATCCCAGCCATAGATTGAGAATGTAATCCAACCAAACACAACTCAAATCGAAAGAAGAAAATGTCCCCAATTTCAATACCAGGAACAGCCCCAATTCTCTTTTTCATGTTAGTCCGTACCCCTTTACTCATCATTGTATTGCCAGCCTTCAAATCCGCACGCTTAATAATACCAGACTGCGATTCCATTTTATCTTCCATTTGGCTAAGCTTTCTCCTTAGAGCATCAAACCTCAAAAGCACATTTTCAACTAGTTCCCTATTACCATCATCTCGTTCAGATAAACTAATTCCAGGATTAAAATTACTGGAAGCAGTGAAAGATAGCTTCGAACCTTTGTCCATCTTTGCCTTCTTAACAGAACTTGATCCAACTGATTTTTGCTTGTGACTGCCATGTGTGTCCATTGGAGACAAATTGTCGGTCCTAAATGACCGAATCGGCACTGCAGTTGAATTTAGGCCATTCCGGTTAAAGTCAGGTGTTGATTGGGACCCCTGCAGTCCACTAAATGGGAAAAAGGGCGAAAACCCAGAAGGGAAAGGACCATCAGGAGGAACACAAACAAAAGGAGGACCCTCAGAGGAATCAGGGAATTGAGGAACCAACACACGTAGAGGTTTTACATCCAAAACTTTCGATTTATCATTTGAATTTGGTACAACAGTATTTCCACTGAATCTCCCTTCCATTACAAACAAGAAAGTAATATTCAATCAATCCTTTCAACCAAACTTATTTTCTATTGTCCTCAAAACCAGAGATACTCATTTCAGTCGTCCCACCCTTGACTTGTTTATGCACAAAATCAATATCCTGTGTGAGAAAAATTACCCAAAAAATATAAAGCTTTGTAGACAAAAAAGGGGATCTTCCACCCCACCCTCCTTGAAATCAAAATCAAGAGTATACCTAGATTCTGGTATGCCAAACACAATATCATAAATATAAGAAATAACCATTAACAAGAGAAACATAGAGACAATGGGATCTATGATTCTAAACAAATAAGCAATATAAAAGGTCAAAAACAAAATAGAACATTACCAAGTTTGGGGAAGTAAAGAGAAGAGCAGCAGATTAGGTCTAAAAGAGAGTGACAGCTTTGATGAAACAACCTCTCGATTTCAATTTCGATTTTTTTTGTTTTCCGGTACAGCGGTACTATGTTTGGGAGTGTTTTGTTCAGGATCAGACACTGTTACTTCAACCATTTCTGTTCAAGATTAGGGCTTGGGATTAATTTTTTAGAATCTAAACGATGTAAAATTATGGGTAAAGTGTAAAAAGGTCACTAAATTATCCAAACAAATATAAAATGGTCACCAAAATTTTAACAATTACATAATGAATATTAAGATTTTAGTTTTTGTAAAATTATCACTAAACCGCTGATTACAGTGATTATTCCTAAATTAATATTATAGCACATTTAACTTTCTATATTTATACATTTAATTTATTTAATATTTATTAAAGAATTAATTTTAACCTATATTATTTAGATATTCTTTTAATATGGTCATATTTTTAATTAGGAATAATTTAATAATTACTTACCTATTTAATCAATTTAATTCTAATTGAAGTAAAAATAATTAAAAAGTGTTTCTAATTAAAAATATAATCAAATCTAAAGAATATCTAAACATGAGAGTTAAGTTTATTCTTTTTGAATTAGGAATAAATGATTAATTGTGTAAATATAAAAGATTAAAAGTGTTATTATAAAATTTTGTTGTAGTCATATCACCTATTTAACTGTAATTAACGGCTCGATGCTATTTTATAATAAAAATCAAGCTTAATATTTATTATATAACCTTTAATAGTTTAATGATCATTTTATATTTCTTAAAATATTTTAGTTATAATTTGTATACTTTACCTTAAACTTATAATATTTATAATATATATTAATTTTCACTCCTAAAATAACGTTTAATTATATTAATTTAAGATTTATTGAATTTAACAAACGATAATAGAAAAAAAGCATATGATATTTATCCTAACAGATTCGTATTCAATTATTTTATTTATAAGATATATATCTTATCAAAAGGTTAAAAATATATATAAACTGAGAGACCATTAAATCTGGATACGATTAAATTAATGTGTCTTGACCTATTGTCCTTAATCTTCTTAGTCATACAATATTCTCATTTTTCCTTGTTGCTAATACATTAAAGTGAATCTCAACCAGCTATTCCTTTAGTCTCTTTCCAACATTTTCTATCTTCTACCTTAGTTGTGTTTCTCTGCAACTCAGACCAATGTATAAGTTTCTTGTTCGGTCCTTAAAATTGTTGCTAGTTCATGAGAATATTAAGGATAGGTGTTGGTACTATTTTTAGTTAAAAACATAAAATAAATAACCATATATTAATTTATTTATGCATAAACAAATAAAACATGGTTACTGATAGTGAATCAAGTCACCAGTTCTTGTTCCCTCTTCCCTGTATATCTACCAGTAATCTCTGCAAGAACAGAAGCCTTTCCTAAAATGATGAAAACGCTTGTTGTCTCGAATAACTATCTCTCTTTCAACAGCCATTGATATCAGCTTGGCAGCATTGTGACAATCCACACAAATACGCAGGTTCTTGTTGATTCTTAGTGTTTCACCTTTCCTTGTCATCAACAATCCAAGGGAAATCGCCTGCTTCTCGCTATGTCTCCTCAATACTTCAATCTTCTCATCGTCAACCAATTCATGAAGTACAGATGCTGTGTTTGGTTTATATCCGATTTTACGTATTTCTTCCTCTATTCTTCTCCAAGTGTTATGCATTTGCTGAGAGCCTGTAAATGAATTACTTCCAGCCGTAAAGCTGTAAACTTTCCCTTTGATTTCGATCCAACTACGACCGGCATCCTTTTGTAGGCCAATCTCTTTCATCTTTTGCCGCACTCTTCTTACATCATCCCACTTCCCGGAACCTGCATATAAGTTGGAGAGTAAAACATAATTCTCGGCTTTGTTAGGCTCCAATTCAAACAACTTCTCGGCCACTTTTGCTCCAATATCCGGTGCATTAAATGTTTTACAGGAACTAAGTAAAGAACTCCAGATTCCAGCATCTGGTTCATCAGGCATTTCGTTTACAAGTTTCAAAGATTCATCCAATCGTCCAGCGCGACCCAGCATATCAATAACACACGCATAATGCTCCAATTTTGGTGTTAACCCATGGAAATTCTGCATCTGGTTGAAATACTTCAACCCCTCTTCTACCAACCCTGAATGACAGCATGCCATTAATATACCAACAAAAGTGAAACCATCAGGCTTCTGGCCAAATTCTTGCATCTTTTCAAATAGCCTCAGTGCCTCTTTTCCATCTCCATGTAGTCCATATCCTACAATTATAGCATTCCACGATGCCACATCTTTATCTTTTGACTTGTCGAAAACCCTTCGAGATTGTTCTATACTGCCACTTTTCGCATACATATCTATTATTGAGCAACCAACAAATGCGTCTTCTATTAGGCAGGCTTTCAAAGCATAGCAATGTGCTTCTTTTCCAAGCCGCAAAGCTGATAGCTGTGAACAAGCCCCAACTACGCTGTTTATGGAAATTTCATCAGGTTGAATTCCATCCGAAAGCATTTGACGAAAGAGAACTAAAACTTCATCTGGAAGTCCATTCTGAGAATAGCCAGAAATAAGTGCATTCCATGATACTAAACTTTTGTCTTCCATTGCTTCAAACAACACTCTTGCACTAGCTGACTTGCCACAACGAATATAAAGTGATAACAATGAGATAACTATAAATTTATTGGTTTCTAATCCAATTCGTATCAAATACCCATGAATCTCTTTGCCAAAGCGCAGAGATTTCAGATGACTACAAGCCAAAAGTAGGCTTCCTAAGCTGAAGCGGTCTGGTTCTACGCCAGCATTTGTCATTTGAAGGTAAAACTTTAAAGCTTCCCCTGGAGCACCGTTCTGTGCATAGCCACCAATCAGTGCATTCCAAGAGCTTACGGTCTTTGTCTCCATACCATTAAACACATGGTGCGCATAGCACAACAACCCGCACTTTGCATAGGCTGCAATAAAAGCATTAGCTACCAAGTCACCATTGTGAAAACCATGCCTAATTGAAAAACTATGAAGTTCTTTCAAGCAAAGCAATTCAGATTTCTCCAGACAAACAGGCAGAACATTCAGTATAGTAACCTCATTAGCCTTCTCCCTCTCTTCAACTTGCATTTCCCTTAGAAGATCGAATGTCCCATGAGTATCACCCTGTGTCGAAAGGCCCCCTATCATTGTGTTCCAAGATACTACATTTTTGTTATTATCCTTATCAAACAAGATTTTGGCATGAGACAAGCACCCACATTTGGAATACATATCAAGCAAGGCATTTTTCACTTTTAGTTCTTGGTTCAGTCCCAACTTCACAGCCAAACCATGAACAATCATCCCCATTTCCAAACTCGCTTCCCCTGCACAGACCGGTAAAATCGTCACTAAACTAGCCACATCCGGAACCAAACTTTCTTCACATTTTATCATCTTACGAAACAAACCAAGACCCTCGTGAGTAAAACCATTCTCAGCAAACACACAAATCATGGAATTCCATGAAACCAAGTTCTTTGCAGACATATAATCAAACACTTTAACTGCTTCGTCAACAAGTCCACATTTCCCGTAGAAAGCTATCAAAGCATTACAAACGAAGACGTCACTAAGTAAACCCAACTTCACACTCATTCCATGAACTCCCAGTCCTAAACCCACACTCGAAATCCCTCCGCAAGCCTTAATCACGCAAGGGAAAGTGAATCTATCAGGCTTAAACTCAGTTTTCGAAACCAGTTCCATAAAAATCCTCAAAGCTTCTTCATAAAGCTTGTTTCTCGAATACCCACTAACCATTGCATTCCATTGAAACAAATTTTTCTTTTCTAAACCATCGAAAACTAAACGAGAATCCAAAGGTGAGCCGCACATGGAGTACATTGTGATGAGACGGGTGGTGATAACGACGTCGTTGTGGAACAGGGTCGACGAAGCCACCATCCGGTGAACCTCTCGACCAGTTTCAATGTCTTGGTAACGGCCACAAGCTTGTAATAATAACCCCATGGCTTCTTTCCTTTGTAAATCTAGAGTTTCATGGCGTGGATTTTCTTGCAGTAAAAGTGTTAGAGCTTGAGGAAGACTCTGTTTTGATTGAAAAAGAGTGGATAATTGTTGGAGGAGAGGGAGTTTGTAGTTAGGTGAATTGTCGGTTTGAAGAAGTGATGTTGTTTGAGAATTGGATGAGTTTAGACGTTGATAGGCTGTTCTTCTTGTGATAAGTGACGGCTGAAGGTGGTGGCGATGGCGGTGATGTGAAGGTGATGGCGGGTGTGCCACCAGAGCCATGTTCAAATAGATAACAGTTATCTTTTCGAGATATAAAAAGGAATCTCTTCTAGATATTTAAACCATAAAATAAAATACGATTAAAATCTTTTATATATATATATATGTATTTTGATAAAAATATGATACAAGGTCTACTCTATTTATTTATTTTTAAATATAAACTCCTTAAAAAACTCAAATCTTATTTAGTTTTAATTAAAATTTCAAATCACATCTCCATTATCATCCAATTTCTTTAACATCAATACTTCATCATTTATCATTCAAGCATCTTGTACCTCATCATTCAACATTTTATATTACCTACTTTCTAACCATCAATTAGAAGTTATATCAATTTTTTTATTGTTAGATGTTCGTCGATAAAATAATCAACAATTTATTTATCGATTTTCGATGATGAAATAATAGAATTTTTTCTTTAAGAGCTTTAAAGAAATTAAAATTTTATTTTTTAAAAAAATAAAAATATAAAAAATTCCATATTATAAATTTTTTAAATAATGAAATTTGACATTTGTTCACAAAATAAATTATGATTTAAGTTATAAAGTAAAATATTAGACATTGAATAAAAAAAACATATAAGTCAAACACCTTGACTGTGAAGCTTTTTTTTTATCAAGCCATGTCTAATTTATATCCAAACAGACCTTTAACATAAATCCATTTAAAGGATATAAGGCACTTGAGTTCAAGTGTAGATGTTCACTAAATATGACATATGAAGTTTTTCTAGTGCTTTAATCCCTTATGATTCAATAATAAATACAATCGCTTATGACATATTATCATGCTCTCCTTTGCCAACAATGTAAATACAAGCATATCAGATATCAGTGCTGAAGGCAAACTTGTAAGTACAATAGGGGAAAATCAGATCAAACTTTGCTTCTTTGAAGGTACCTAAAAGTTAAAGCCGAGTATTTACAGGTCAGCAGGGGAAGTACGAACTCGAAAGCAAAGATGGAACAAAACTATGTGTTAAAACCGAGCTTTGGGTGCATTACTCGTTTCTATAACAAACAACTTTACAAGAACATTTCTAAAGTACCAAAAAGATTGTGAAAGCAAGCCAAGCTGACCCTTCAGATATTGCAGTCAATGATCTCTGCAAGAAAATTAAAGAATAATTTAAAAGGGTGAGAATTTCTGAGCATGTCGGCAAGAGAGAACTAGCAGTCGATGTAAAGGCTATAGACAGAATACCAGGTGAATACTAATTTACTGGAAATGTAGAATGATACTTGTATAGTTAAGTTTCCTCATATACAAACTGGAATAACAAATCCTACCTTGAGGCAAAATAGCAAAAAAGAACCTTGCTGCACAAGGCACAAAATACATATACAATAGGTCTCAGGCTGGTCATATGAGCAGCAAAGTGAGTCATTCATGCAATCAATATTCGTACTTCACCACAATATGGACAAGTATGTCTGATTTCTCTTTATGTTAATATTTATCTATATATCTATGTTACTTGGACTCTAGTGTGAGTCTATGTTGCTTCAACTCTATGTTACTTGGACTCTAGTGCTGGAAACAAGACTATACCTTCACATGTATATTTAATTCACATATGAAACTATGTGGTGCTTATTCAACTGCTTCAAACCAAAATGGGAATAATCTCCAGTTTGGTTTAAAACCAACTTATTCAAATCATAGGCAAAATGCTCAATAATTTTAATTATGCAAACTAACCTTTTACACAAGCACTCATTTTGGCATAGATGATGAACGGTGTTCTATGAACTTCCAAGAAGACGTTGAGGTATCCGGTGATGGTGTTCCAAAATCTAAGATGCGTTGAAGCCATTTAACCCGACAAAGAAGTTCCTCCAAATCCAAAATTGCAGCTTCTATTGTATCAGAGTATGTGGAATTCAAGCAAACACTTTCGTCGATTTTCCTCTTTTTCAATCCATCGTCATCAAATTTGGCCGCAATTCCCAACATTTGTTTCGGGGTATTCTTAATATGTAAACTTGAAACTCTATCTGAGTAACCTCTCCTTTTAGGGATATGATCCACCATTTCGAGGCCTACGGTTGTTTTTGTGGTTGATGTATTTGTTGTTGAATGAACATCTTTTTCCCTCTCATTGACAATGTGATCTATCACATTTGCGGAACCCCCTGCAACCACCATTTCCCATGTAAGTTCACATGTGAATTGTTGTAGATTGTAAACGTGTAATTAGTTGAGATATACTAAAAGTCTCATCTAACTTAGAGTTCTAATCTCCTAAAGTGTAGATGGAATACAAATACGATGAATTTTAAGTATTCTAGAAATGTATGTACTTGTATATAAAAGATTTACCATGTACACATTTATATATGAGAAAATACAGAGAAAACATATTGCTCTCTTATACCTATTCTTTACATGATATCAGATTAGGGTACGATCCTTAACACCTAAAAGAAAAATGAAGACATCCTCTTCTTCAGAAATCAGTTCAATAACTGATATAAGTTCTTCCACCTATGGCTGAGGAAAGCACAAGTATCTTTCCAAAGAAGTATCTACACCAGAAGAAAGAAATACTAGAACCTATCAACAATGGCTGAGATTCCAGTAATTCGAGAAAGTTTTCTCCTTTGTACAACAGTCTAGGGGATCTGGAATGCTGCCAAGGGAACTTACTCAGGTTTCAACGAATGTTCAAATCTTTGGGATTGAAAACAAGCTCAATGGACTCGAACAAGGAGATATGAGTCACTCAGTACATCAACACTATGACGAGGTACCAGAAGAAAGAAATAATACTACCTATCAACAATGGCTTAGACTCCAGCAATTGGAGAGTTTTCTCCTTTATAGAAAAGTCTAGGATATCTGGAATGCTGCCAAGGAAACTTACTCAAGTTTCGATGATATTGTTAAAATCCTTGGGATTGAGATCATATCTAAATATCCATATGTTGGAGTTGGGCATCAAGCACGAGTTGTTCAAGAAAAATGAAATATCAAAGCAAATCTGATGAATGCTCTTTAGACTAGTGACCTAACAACTACGTAAAGCTTCTTCTATACTTCAATATGACTACAAATATAACCAAGCTAAAGAATAAAAGCTTCTTATGTAACAAAAACATACTTGAACGTAAACCAACTAGATTGCACAAAAAATATATCACAGAGAGAAAATACCAAACAATTGCAAGGAAATGCAAATGTGCACCAACAAATATATAGATAGAAAACCAATTTTACCTTCCATATATGTTTTCAGTTTTCACCAATGTTTGCAAGAAATCAAAAGATAGGAATATAAAGGTTCAATACAGCCATGAAAGAGATGAGATAGACTAAAAAGCAATAACATGCATAATAAATGTCAAATTGTGTCAAACAAAAAGTTTCAAAAAATGAAAAATAATATTATAAACATAAATAAAATTGAATACATTTAACTATAACTATGAGAAATTATATCATGAGTCATTCTCGTCACGTCATCCATGGCACCAACCAATCAAATGCATTCATTTAATTAATTTTTTCATCTCATCTTTTTTACCAAGTGAATCTTCACTAAGTAAAAACTATTTTTAAACTTAATTTACAATACATATTAGTGAAATAAAGATTAACATGGTAAAAAAAGATGAGATGGAAAAATTAATTAAATGAGTGCATTTGATTAGTTGGTCCTATGAATGACATGACAAGAATAACCCATGATATAATTTCTCCTATAACTATACAGTCAATTACTCTTTTCTAGATATATATATTCTATTGAAGTTTCTATATAAAATCCCTTGGACAGCATTGTGTATAATTTAGAAATTATAGTTTATTCATACATATATAATATTTCCTTAACATCATTAGTCATCTTTTCATTGAAAACGTGACTCCTAAAATATAGGATTATATAGAAAGTAACAAGTTCAACACATAAACTTACATTAGCTTCAAATTTTAAAAGGAAGTTTTCCTTGTATTAATTAAAAAATGGCAAAGCAAATTTCCAGTTTGCAATAAGCGTTAATTAAACTTGCCAAACGTTCAACACAGATAAATCAGAAGGGAAACAAATCATTCTCTCCATGCATACACATCATCAAAAGTCAAAGTACTGAACTGACAGCAAAATGAATGTTAGAAGCATTATTACCTTGATTAAGAGGCTTGACTATTCGAGCACAGAAAAGACCATAGTTATTCCCCTATAACAAGCAAATTAGGAAAAAAACTGATGAGCGATTAAAGATACAATAACCACCTCCCTTGTTAAGGTATATTGATCTAGACATTATAGGATACAGTAGGTCTGCAGATGACAAGACATATTTTGCACCAATGAACTTTTGAAATTCCAAATACAGAAAATTTATACAAATCTATAGATGCTGAATTATCTCTGTTTTCATGAATTATCACATCAACTTTGTTTTCACATTGTTGCTATATGAAGGTATACTCCAGAGGGTGTTGATCAAAGACGATAACAAATACTACGCCAGGATAAAAGACAATATCAGATCAGATAAATATGTAAGGGAAGATAACGAGGGTGAGACAATCAGACAACAACCTTGGGCAACTTCCAGCCCTCATCCACGGACCAGTCTAATGATGGACGCAAGTCTTTGCAAGAAGCGTGATATAAAGACCCTTCACCCTCAGGAGGAGGTAACAACTCAACCTATCCAAACAGAATACAGATAAAACAAAAAAACATTAGAACAAAAACAACCACCATAAGCAATTCTCATTGAGAACGTGATAAAATGAAAAGTTGGGTTACTAAATCAATTGTTTATATGGATGGGAACTTATGGATACCAACTATAGCCGGAAGGGAACAACATACAAACACATTATTTCTCAAAAACATACAAACTAACACATAAGAAAATGGAATCCTACATGAGAGGTGGCGTCTGGATAACATAGGTGGTGTTATGCAGCCATTTTAAAAATATCTTATACAACTATTATTTTCCACAGTTCATATGATATGAGCCTAGAGTTACAGGAAACAAAATATAGATGCCTCCTCAAACTTCAAATAACCATTGAAATAAAGCAAGTGGATGTATTGAGAAATACATTCAATTAGAAACATCAAAAGCATAAATAAAAATATATTACCTTAACATTTTCATCATCCAACTTTTCAGTTATCCTTCCAGTCCAAAAGCAATTGTCAGTCCACCAATCTACCAAATCACCCACCTTCCAAAAATCATTGACTATGACAGTTGTCTCAGAGATGATATTGACATCCGGCATCTGATGTTCACGAAAAACAGAAGGAAAGCAAGGGCGCACCATCAAGGTTCGCTTTTTGTCCTTAGATTTACTACATTGATATAACTTTGTCCAATGTATTTCTGTGGAGAGAAAGGTAATTAAATCACTAAAATTGTCTTAAACAACCATTTAGATTTCTCACTATGAGGTTATCTCCGAACAAACTGAGGTTTATAATGCGTGTAATGTAGACAAGTTTGACACAAAATTAGACTGTGTTGGTGGGGACAAAATTTTGTTTTCTTTTAAAAAACACTTTTGGAATATGTTGAAATTCAGTGTTAAAAAATTAGCTTTTTATCGTATTGAAAACAATAGCTTAGCCAGACAAAGAAAACTTACTTTCATCCGGAAAATCAACATATTCCAAGGCATGTCCAAGTTCCTTGTTCTTCCAACTAATTCCCTTAATCTGAAAGAAAACACGATTACAAGGAACCAAACTTTTATCTCCCACAATTAATCCTTTGACATCAATATTAATAATAATAACACATCCAAACTGAAAGCAGTTACAGTTAATTGAGACAGTAACATATACTAGTTTTGTTCAAATCACAATAAATTATGTTAACTCTCCAACAAAACGATGTAGTTTAGATCTTTTTGGACATTAGAACAGTCACACCAAAACATCATCGTTTTGGTACAATGTTCAAGTCAATAACCGTCAGCCACATCATCGCATCATTACTGAATTGAGAATCTAGTGGTATAATTAAAGCAAAAACAGAACAAGAACCGTTTGATGAAATTATTCCAAGAAAAAAAACTCGTAAAAGCATCCAAATTGAATACTTAGAAGATCAAATGGATTTGATCAAAACAGAACAAGAACCATTGATGTTAGCCCTTGTTGGGACCCAAGTGTTTAATTGAATGCTTGAGGGATGGACAACAAGAATGTCACTAATTAGATTACTAACTTTGTGGTAGATGTAGTGGTAAACCCTCTGATTGAACAAAAACCAAGCTATGATAACCTTTATCAATCTCTCTTCCTGCTGCAATTCATCAAGCCCTTCTAAACCATCTTGATAGAAAATGGAAGCCACAACCAACTCTGCTTTGAGGGTCATTAACACTTTCTAATCTCATATCCAACAGCCCAACCTTTACTTTAAACCAAATCTAAAAAAAAACTTCATCCTTATCTCTAAAAAGTTCAATTATATTAAACTTAATGGAATATACAATGGTTTAGGAATCAGAAAATAGTTTTATTACATTAGACAACAAGGCTCCTTTTATCTATGGCAGATCTATGTACAATTGTATTAATATTCGAGTCCATTTAAATGAAAAATTACTAAGAATCTCTCACTCATCTCACATATGCTTCTAAAAATCATACATAACTAGAACTTTAGAGTGCACAAACTTTTCATCTCAATTTAAATATTCCAAAGCTATTTGATCCGTCAACTATTCTAATTTATAACAAAAGCTATTTTCATAACTAAACTCATCAATGGTCACAACATTAGGAATAAAAAAATATATGTATAATATTCATCCAATGGAACAAAAAATATCAAGATGAATGTCACATCACGACATGTTTAAGAAATAAAGAGAAATTTTCAAATCATAGTATAAGGACTAAATCTACCAAATAGACAGTCATGGGATCTATACAATATGACTAATTTCGTTTGTCCGAAAGCCCTACATAATGTGAAGGTCAACATTTTAAATTCAACAAAAAACTGGCATCTAGCAAGATTGAATAACATTAAATTTGCTAATAGAAAAAGGATCCAGTGAGATATGGACGTAATACATTTCGATACATAACCATATACCTTGCATCTAAACCACGCACCACGATAACCAGGCAGAAAAGATCTTGTCTCAACTAGTTGTCCAACTTCAAATGGAAGGTTATGTGGACCCATTATGTCAAACTCAAGATCGTAAAGCTACAATGCGAATAATTCAAAATTAGAGGGAGCTTCAAAGGTCATAGATAGAACTTTTTGAACAATGAAACAATGTGATTAAAGAATTCCATCTTAACAAGTCTAAGAAGGAAAAAACTAAGGATGACAACAAGCCAAAAAATATTTTTAAAATTTTACTCTATTTATATTAAATATTTTAAATAATTAATTCTTCTAAGATATATATTTATAATGGGCATTAAACTTGGGACAGAGGGAGTATTAGAATTCAATCTATGTTGATTAACTTCTAAATAGGACTCTAAACATTCTATTTACAATACAACAATATAGTTGTTGTAGTCTACCTATGTATGCATGTGTAAACATTGTATTAAAAGACGGAAAATCTTAGGAAGAAAATTCTCTTCCAGAAAGTTATTCCTTTTCTCAATAGTTTACATGGTATTAGGCCAAATTCTTTCAACCTTACTCAAAAACGAATCAAACATCATCCTTATCAAAAATCAAACCATGATCCGATCAAAATGCCTTCTAACCCATCATACTTGATACCTCACCTCTCCCTAACACCTGCCAAAAATTAAATGGCTTCAACTACCTTCTCTAGTCACAATCAATCAAGTTGTCAACCTATATTGATCAACAAACCAGTTTCATGGAACAAGGTAAACTTTCTTTTGCCGGTGTTGGTGAAAACATAAACTTCACAACTTGGATAGTTGATTTTGGAGACTTGGATCATACATGAGTGATAGAAGCATGTTTTAGAATTTCAATTCTAGATATGGTATTTCCAACGTACAAACAATAGTTGAATCCTACTTAGGGGTGGTAATGAGCTTGACCGGCTCGCGAGCTACTCGAGCTCGGCTCGAGCTCGGGTTCAGGTTCGGCTTGAGACCTTAACGAGCCGAGCCTACCCAAGCTCAACTCGAAAAGCTCGTGAACAAACTAGGAATAATTATATTATATATATGCTATATATACACTAAAAGTAATCTCTTTAGCAAAAGAACATCAATAAAGTAAAATATGAGAAATCCACTAAAAATAAATTAACTAAAATAAATTGGGCACTTTTCACTTTCTCAATATTGAATTTCGTTTTTGGTGTTGGTTATGAAAAAGGTTTTTAACGATATCCTATCTTTTATAGAAAATATAACAAAATGTCTATTTTGAATCGAATCGAGCCAAGCCTGATAAGCCCGAGTCGAGTCCACGAGCTTCGAGCCCGAGCTAAGCCCAATAATATTGTTCCTGAGCCGAACCCGAGGCTAAAATTCTGAATTCACCTAGCCTTGAGTCCAAACCGGCCGAGCCCAATAACATTGTTTCCGAACCGAGACTGGACAAGCTCGGGGTTGACTTGTTATCGCCCCTAATCCCACTTAAAAGTGGAAGGAAATGGAACCATTAGACTAACAAAGTATCACACTCATTCCTTAGTGCTTTATGTCCTTAAAATAGCTTGCAATCTAATACCTATTAGTAAACCTTTTTGGAGATTTAAATTGTTACACTAAATTTATTTCTAACCTTTGTGAATTTCAGACAATGGATTTGGGAAGATGATTAAGATGCGATACCCTTAACACACTTTTGTTGTTTATCATACTCTATCTTATAATTTTAAAAATCATAGTTTTTCAATCATGTAACCATCCAAGAAAATGGAGAGAGATTATTGGATAAGACAAGAGTTGCAAGAAGTAGAATAGAAAACAGAAAAACAAATATAGCAAATCGATGCAGAGAGCAGGTAATATAAACCACATATAACACAAAATATTTTAGGGTTTCAAAAATTACCTTGTTTAGATTGCTCTGTCGGAAACTTGAAGGGAAGGGCTTTGATCAGGGACTCGATAAGGAAGAGCAGAAGCACAGAATGTGAGGGAGATGAAGACGATGTTGGGACAGAGTGAGGCGTGAGGCTTGTTCGGCGATGAATGTAGATGAAAATGGATATCGGTAGAAAATTGGGGATTTTAGCATTAATAGTTAAATTTAGGGTAAATTACTTTAATTCCCATCAAATTAATTAAGATATTTATTTTAATCGTTGAATTATTAATCATTAATTAATCTATTTTGGTTTTTGTCTTTAAAATTATAAAATTATGTATTTAGTTCATATCATTTATCATTAAATTAATTTGATCTTAATTTTAATTAAATTAAATTAATTATTTAATCAGATAATAATACGTATCATAACCTAATAAAAAATAAATAAAAAAGTTGAATGCATATAAAGATTTGAATTTACTTATGAATGTAAAATTCACACCTTTACCATTACATCAACCCATTATTGTTGATATAATATGCACCATTTTTATATATATATATATATATATATATATTATAAAATAACAAATGTTAGAGAAAATAAAAATGATAGAAAGATAAATCGAACTTAAATCATTTTGAGATATTAAAATTTGAATGTTAATGCGTGATTTTAGTTTGATAGCTTGATTGACGAATTTAATAATTTAATGATTAAAATATGTATCACTAATTAATTAAATAATCACTAGAGTTACTCTAAATTATATTAGATATGATGTGACTCAATTATTAATAAAGTTATATTATATAATTATTAAAAATTATAATTAATTTTTTGTTAGAATTAAGTCACTCCGTTAAAATATAAATGACATACAAAATTTTTTTGACATAATGATAATTTTAATTTTTAAAATTTATACAACCTATTAATTTAATCTTAAAAATAAATTTAAGGGTTAACTACTTATATGGGCACCAAATTATTTGAGAATATTTATTTTAATTATCAAATTAAATAATTCACCAATCAAATCATAAAATTTATTAAATTGATTTATTTTGACCATCGTTATTAAAAAATAACAGAGTGGTGACAAAATGAATTATGTAACAATTAGCAGCAATTTATATAATTACATATCTGGTCTATATTATTTGTTTATAATATTAATTTAATTAAACAAAATTAAACATCTAATTTGATAATATAATGGTGACAATATGAATTATGTAACAATTAGCAGAAATTTATTTTTATTTTATTTATTATTTAATATATTTATTTTTTAATAAGATAATAACACATGTCACTTTTCGATAAAAAAAAATTAAAGAGTGTGAATTAAACCATAAACCTCCAAAATAAAAACACATGCCATTACCATACACCAACACAAATCATATTAATGCAAATTACACACTTTTATATATATTTTATAGTACAATAGATGTTAGGGGAAAAAAAGTAAAATTATTGAGAGAAGATTTAAACTCAATTCAATGGGATGTGTAAATTATTAAATTAAATATAAAAATATTTAAATAATTTTAATATTAAAAGTTATCAAATATTAAATATAAAAAATACCGAATATATGATTTAAAAAAAAATCAATAAAAATGATTTATTAAATTAAATATTCAAATATTTTAAATTTAATATTTAATATTCTGATATTTAATATTCGAAACTTTTAATATTAAAACTACTTTAAATATTCAAATAATTTAAATTGATTGTTTTTTTTAAATCCAATATTTAATATTCTTTATATTTAAATTAAATTTATTTAATATTTTACAAATTCATATTCGAATCTTCTCTCAATTATTTTTATTTATTTATTCTCTAACATTTATTATATTATAATATATATGGGATATAATTTAAATCAATATGAATGGATTCGTGTAATTGTAATAATATGAGATTTTACCTTGGAAGTCTTAGCTTCACACCATATAAAAGCATATTTTTTAATTCTTTGGTTTTTATTTAACTGGACGGTGACACGCATTATTATTTGACTAAAAGAAAATAAATATATTAAATATTATATAAATTAAAAAGTAAAAAGAATTTATCCAATCGAGTGATTTTATACTAATTGTCATATTATCTTTCTATCATCCCTTCATAGTTTTTTTAACGACGGTGGTTAAAATAAGTCAATTTAATAAATTTGTTAAAGTTACTTAATTTAGTGGTTAAAATATATATCTTCAAATATTTCGTTAGTCACTTGAATATTTAATCATTCTTATTTAAGAAATATATCAATTTAGTTAATTTTATTCTCCCAAAATTAAATTTAGGAAATCACACTTATTATTATATTATTATTAAGATTAAAATTCTAATTTTAATTTTAATTTTTTTAAGTTACAAATAAGTCCCTTTATTTATTGATTATAATAAATAGGTCATTTTATTATTAAGGGGTCATTAACTTTTTAATTATACAATAAATGAATAAATTGACATATTTAAAATTTTGTGGTTTATTTATAATCTTACTAGTAATTAAATAATTTACTGTGACATCAATAAAATGGAGAAATTGCATGAAAAGTGCTTCTGACTTTTACTTCTTGCGTTTTGATGAAATTACAAAAACACCCATCCAACTATTATACTATTATACTTTGGAGCCAGGCAAATGGGGAGAAAATGGTCCATAATCAACAATTTTATTGTAAAATAGAGGGAGTATATCATGTTCTATAAATTCAAATAAACTTTTACAAATAGTTTATATTAATTATTTTAAAATTAAAATTTATATTTCATATATCAAAGATCGTTAATAAGTTTTTTTATAAATTATTCTTATAATTTTATTATAATCTAAGTTGATATATTTTATATATTATATTTTAAATAAATTTAAATTAATTAATATTTATTTTATTATATTAAATTTAAAATAATCATTTTCCTATAAAAAGTATTTTTTTAGTGGCAGCTTCAAGCGCTAAAATTAAAAATATATTTTATTGTAAGATGAACATCTTTTTTGAAACCTAAAGATGATCATTTTTTGACTGAATTTAAATGTGAAGTAAATTTAACAAGCATCTAAACACATTTTAAGAATAACCCTGAAATTAAACTATAAAATCTTAACACAATCAGTGACGGATATATGTATGATATAAGGTGAGTTTGTATATATCTTAATTATTTTAAAAATTATATATTTATTTTTAAATTTTATAATTTAGTTTTTAATTTTTTTTAATATTTATGATTTATATATATCTTAAAATTTTAAAATTTTATATATATTTATCTTTAAATATTTTTTTATCTGTCACTGATTATGAGAATACTTATCTGAAATCATTATGAGTTTAATTAATGAAAAAAAAGAACCTCAAATCATTTCCGATTGTCCCCTGCTACAAACACTTCTATTTTATTTCCTTTTTCAATAATATGGTTGGAATTTAATAACGCTGCCTACTCGCTAACTAGTAGTACTTGGTAGATAAGAACAGAGCAGCCAGTAGCAGCCAAATATGTGGCAAATACCATTAATGGCACTCCCCCAACTTATCAGCCAAATTAAAAACTGGTCCACGGCTCGATATGGAGCATCTATTATTGATCGTGAACACATTAATTTGTGCAAGTTGCATTCGAATTTCCAACAATCATTATCCGAGATTTAAATAATAACTCGTAATTATAACAGTGATTGTTACAGAACATTTAGTATTGCTCAAAAATATGATATCTGTAATTTTTATGTTCGCGATAATATATATTCTTTAAAAAATTTAAGATTACAATACATGTTATGATTATAATAATATTTGTTATGTTTGTAGTCGAAATAAACACAACACGACTGAACTTAGACAGAATTTAAATCTGTGCTTGTGATACTTGCCCTCGTTGACTTCAGTAATTGCTCGAATCTGTTCTCATTGGCCTGTAGGATCAATAACAGCAGTTCATATGTATGTATCTTAAAAGGCCTACATCTTTATGGTTGAAAAAGCCATAAAGCAAACTGAGATGGCGCGTGCTAAATCAGCAGCGGGATAATAGCACCGATTAAGTGGTTAAAGATACAGCAATGTCACATAATTAAGGTAAAGATTTCATGCAGTTGTAGTGACTTTGATTATATATACATGACAGACAGAACTGACAAGGCAATAAACGAAGATGGCTGCAACTGGAAATATCGGTGCTATTGAAGATGAAGAAAATGTATACACTGGAACTAGAGTCCGACCCTTTGCCGCCACACCAAGGCAAGCCTCGAAAATTATTCGAAACAGTTGCAGTATATAGAACTTAACACTGTGTTTCTTCGAGTAAATTTGCAGGGTAGAGCAAAGGAGAGTGGAGGATGAGAAGAAGCAAAATCCAACAACCTTGGACAAGATTTTGTCTTTCAATGAGCTTTTGTCCTTGGAGGTATCTGGTTTTGTTTGTCTATTTATATGTGGAAATATTACAGGGCATTTCGAATCCTACAATGTTACTGACTTCTCAGGTTTGGAGAGCATCTTTGGCTGAGCTCCTTGGAACAGCAGTGTTGGTCTTTGCAATGGATACCATAGTCATCTCCTCCTACGAGACACAAACCAAAATGCCCCACCTGATAATGTCATTTCTTATCGGTGTTGTTATCACGGTTCTCCTCCTCGCTACGTTTCCCATCTCCGGCGGCCATATCAACCCTATTATCAGCCTTGCCGCGGCATTTACCGGTGTTATTTCGCTTTCACGCGCTGTCATATATATATTGGCTCAATGTGTTGGAGGCATACTAGGGGCACTTGCATTACAAGCAGTGGTGAACACCAAAATTGAACAAACCTTTTCTCTTGGTGGCTGCACCCTCACTATTGTTGTACCGAGTACAACCGGTCCGATTGTGATCGGTCTCAAGACAAGCCAGGCCCTATGGCTTGAGATTATTTGCACCTTTGTGTTTCTCTTTGCTTCCATATGGATCGCTTTCGACAAACGCCAGGCCAGACATTTGGGTCGAGTCGTGGTTTGCTCTATCATCGGTGTTGTGGTGGGCCTTATCGTGTTTATATCGACAACCGTAACTTCCACCAAGAGCTATGCCGGGGTTGGGATGAACCCGGCAAGATGTTTGGGACCAGCTTTAATTAGAGGCGGCCACCTTTGGAACGGACACTGGGTTTTTTGGGCCGGACCTGCGATTGCTTGCGTAGCATTTGCTCTTTATACCAAGCTCATTCCAAGTCAACTGTTGCATAACTGAATGTCCGAAACCACGAGGCCATGAATAATAGATTTCTAAAGCTCTTCGTTTTAGGTTAATCCAAGTGCTGTAAGAATATGGATATTTAATAAATAGCTACGTAGTGAGAGAAGATGGCCCTCCATTTCCTGACGATTATTTTTTAATAAATTAATTTATAATCAAACTATTAAAAAAATATTAACTACTATAATGATTAATTTATAAGCAATGATCCTCATAATACAACTTATATTTAGTGAGTTATATATTTATAAAATATTATATGATCGAATTTATAATTTTTATTTTAAAATTATATATTTAAATATTTTAAATTAAATTAGAGTTCACATACAATCACTTTTTAATATTTTTAACTATATTAAATTAAAAAATTATAATAAAAATTTAAATTTAAAACTCAAATATAGTAATCATATTTAGAGTGTTACATCCAACAAGATATAAAACGATATTAACATATTTCACCAGTAATATCTCATAAAAATATAACAAAAAAGAAGAAAAAAAAACATGTTTTGTTTTTTTGGTTTCTTTTTCTATATCACCATCCAGGAACCTTCTTCGAGAAGACCAGGTTTAGGCAATCCCCAAGGTTTGTTTTATTTTTTAATTCTCATTGTCAAATGATTCGCTTCCAAATTTTGATCTTTCATTTGTCGCCACCCCATTTAGACTCTTCCTTAGTGTTTCCCTGTTTCTTTTAAATGCCGCCTCATTTCGGTTGCAAATACCTTTGACTTTGTTCATTTCCCTCTTTCAAACACGCTATTACACCAACAACAGATTACAAAGCGGCAGCCCTCCTACGGCGTCCAGCTCTGTAATTTTCACATCCCCCCTTCCTTCTACAGAGATCCCATCATTCCTTTCAATTTTTTGTTGTTGAAGTTGCTTTCAAATTATATATGCCCACAATCATAAACTCAAGGTTCTTTCTTTCTTTCTTTCTTCCTTATCTGTACCTGTATTTGTATCAAGTTAACATTTGTCTAAATCATTTTGGGGTGTAGCTCCGGGGTTACTCTGTTGAATTGGGAATTCTTGTTTCATATTATCTGTTGATCAAGTCTGGCTTTTCTAAGCGAATCATAATCTGGGTATTCCTTGAATTTTATTTATTTGTTGACTTCCGAGCTGTTAGAGATGTCTTTGATCCTTAGATCATAGACTCAAAAGTGGTTTCTGTAGTTTCATTTTTTTTCTTTCTTTGTTTGTTATTTTATTTTATATTACTTTGATCTTAGAGAAAAGTTGAAAGAGGGGACCCTGAATTTGTTTTTGAGATGGACTCAAAAACCTCACTTGAGAATTTGTATAGCATTGAACCTGTCTTAAGTTCCTCGTCAAGAAGGAGTAATCTTTCTGCTAAATCCAAATCTTTGGGTGGGAATTCGATTAGGGAAGTCAATTTTAGTGATTTGGGACCAAAGCATGTGAAATATGGATCTCGTGGTGCTGAGTCAGAGACATATAACTTGTCACAAAAAGAGATCAATGATGAAGATGCTAGATTGATACAAATAAATGATCCAGTCAAGACAAATGAGAGGTTTGAGTTTGCTGGGAATTCCATTAGGACCGCAAAGTACTCAATCCTAACATTTTTGCCTAGGAACTTGTTCGAGCAATTTCATAGAGTTGCCTATATATACTTCCTTGTGATTGCGGTGCTCAATCAGCTGCCCCAGCTTGCAGTATTCGGACGTTTTGCTTCCATTTTGCCTCTGGCATTTGTCCTTTTGGTTACAGCAGTTAAAGATGCATATGAGGACTACAGACGCCACAGGGCAGACAAGATTGAGAATAATAGGCTAGCATCTGTTTTGGTTAATCATGAATTTCAGCAGAAGAAATGGAAAGACATCCAGGTTGGAGAGATAATCAAGATTCATGCTAATGAAACCATTCCTTGTGATATGGTTCTGCTTTCAACTTGTGATCCAACAGGAGTTGCATACGTGCAGACTATTAATTTGGATGGAGAGTCCAATCTGAAGACACGGTATGCCAAGCAGGAGACCCTTTTGAAGATTCCCGAAAAGGAGAATGTTTCTGGGTTGATTAAGTGTGAGAAACCCAACAGAAACATATATGGGTTTCAGGCTAACATGGAAGTTGATGGGAAACGAGTGTCACTTGGTCCCTCCAATATTATTCTTCGGGGCTGTGAGCTCAAAAATACTACTTGGGCTGTTGGGGTTGCTGTCTATGCTGGCCGTGAGACCAAAGCAATGCTTAACAACTCAGGGGCCCCATCGAAGAGGAGTCGGCTTGAGACCCATATGAACTTGGAGATCATCTTCCTTTCAGTGTTTCTTACTGCATTGTGCACGGTTGTCTCTGTCTGTGCTGCTGTTTGGTTGAGACGCCACAGGGATGAGTTGGATTACTTACCTTTTTACAGAAGAAAGGACTTCTCTGAGGAGGAAGAAGAAAATTACAATTATTATGGATGGGGATTAGAAATAGTTTTCACATTCCTCATGTCAGTAATTGTGTTTCAGATCATGATTCCTATTTCACTGTATATTTCCATGGAGCTAGTCAGGGTTGGTCAGGCTTACTTCATGATTCATGATGCGCAGATGTATGACGAGCCTTCAAATTCAAGATTTCAGTGTAGGGCTTTGAATATAAATGAGGACTTAGGACAAATCAAATATATTTTCTCTGACAAAACCGGTACACTTACCGAGAACAAGATGGAATTTCAGTGTGCAAGTATTTGGGGGGTAGATTATAATGGCGGAAAGGTCAGTTCCCAAGATCAGAAAGATGGTTACTTTGTCCAAGGTAAACAACAAATTCATCTCTACTACTACTGTGTAGAAATGAACATTATTTTAGATTTGTTTAGCTTTTTTCTTACTTAACCTTTTTATCTTATTTTAGTGGATGGGAAGGTCTTGAGGCCAAAGATGGTGGTAAAGACTGACCCTGAGCTTCTACAATTTGCTAGGAGCGGAAAAGAGACTAAAGAAGGCAGTCACATCCATGATTTCTTCCTTGCACTGGCAGCATGCAATACAATTGTGCCTCTAATCGTAGATTCGCCTCATCCTACTCTGAAGTTGATAGATTACCAAGGCGAGTCTCCAGATGAACAGGCATTGGTTTATGCTGCAGCAGCATATGGATTTATGCTAATAGAGCGAACCTCTGGCCATATTGTTATTGACATTCAAGGAGAAAGACAAAGGTAATATCAAGTGCTGATTTCTATCTTCTTGGTTTTGTTTCCACCATTTCTGTTTGATTGTTATATTATGATGCCCTTGCTTGCATTAACTCAAGAATTGCTACTAGATTTGAGTTTCTGGTGTCAGTTAAAAACTTGGACAAGGTGCTTTCATAGTGATAGGAACTTCTAGAGGGTCAACATTTTATCGCACCTTTTATACCATGAAGTAGGCATGCGAGTTTCTTTTATTTTTCTGGATATCGGTCTGTGTTCATGTGTGACTTTCATTTGGAGAAGTTTCCTTTAATACTTTTGTATCAATAAAATGATCATTTGACAACTATATTCTTAACCTGCACAAGTGAAAACAACTAGTATTTCTTGGCTGGAGAGCATGATCCTTAGAAATATAGTTTTTTTATATAAGCTTATTTTTTACAGATTAATTATGGTTTTGTATTATTAGAGGTTATTGGCTTTATTTATGTCTTTACATATTTCCCGAGTACAAGGTAGGGGAAACATATGTAAATACCTATTTTATTTTTGTATCTATATATTTTTTCCCTCCTTTTATTGTTGAATTCAAGACATTGGGAGGATGGGATATTGCAAGATTTAGGAATTGACATTAAAGATGTGCTGGTTGTACTCCTGAGCATCAATTATATTTTCTTTGTTGAATAAAATGTTTTGGGCCATGCAGGTTCAATGTTTTGGGTTTGCACGAGTTTGATAGTGATCGGAAGAGGATGTCTGTTATATTGGGATTGCCAAACAAATCTGTAAAAGTTTTTGTAAAAGGAGCAGACACGACAATGTTTAGTGTCATAGACAGATCTTTGAATACAAGTATAATTCGGGCAACTGAAGCCCATCTGCACTCTTACTCCTCAATAGGATTGAGAACACTTGTCATCGGGATGAGAGAACTGAGTACTTCAGAATTTGAGGAATGGCATTCTGCATTCGAGGTGGCTAGCACTGCTCTAATGGGTAGAGCTCGTTTGCTTCGCAAGGTTGCAAACAATATTGAAAGAAATCTCTCCATACTGGGTGCCTCTGGTATTGAAGATAAACTACAACAAGGAGTGCCAGAAGCTATTGAGTCACTTAGAACTGCTGGGATCAAAGTATGGGTGTTGACCGGGGACAAGCAAGAAACTGCCATATCAATCGGATACTCATCGAAGCTGTTGACCAGTAAAATGACACAGATTATAGTTAACAACAACTCTAAGGAATCATGCAGAAAGAATTTAGATGATGCCATCATCATGTCTAAGAAACTTACAACTATGTCAGGCACTACAAATGACACTGGGAGAACTTTGGGAGATAGTTCAACACCAGTAGCATTGATTATTGATGGTACCAGCCTTGTTTATATTCTTGACAGTGAACTCGAAGAAATGGTAAGGGGTTCTCAACTTGCCTTTGTTTTCTGCTTTCAATATCTAATATCTGTGTGTTGACACAACTTTATTTTTCATCTTTGCTTGCAGCTCTTCGAGTTAGCCTGTAATTGTTCGGTGGTTTTGTGTTGTCGGGTGGCCCCTTTACAGAAAGCCGGAATCGTTGCACTTGTAAAGAAGAGGACTTCAGACATGACGCTTGCCATTGGCGATGGTAATCATCATTCTCTTGATTTTCTTATCATCATCTTATGATTATTAAAGAGAAAAAAAAAAGTGTAAAAATTTGTCTGCTTTCTTTTATAGTGGTTTGGGTTTATTTAAGAAATGCTATGATTTATAGGTGCTAATGATGTTTCAATGATCCAAATGGCGGATGTGGGAGTTGGCATTAGTGGCCAAGAGGGTAGGCAAGCTGTAATGGCATCAGATTTTGCAATGGGGCAGTTCAGATTCTTAGTTACTCTTTTGTTGGTCCATGGGCATTGGAATTACCAGCGGATGGGCTACATGATACTATACAATTTTTACAGGAATGCAGTGTTTGTCCTTGTTTTATTTTGGTGAGTTATTTTTTTAGATGGAGTGCTTTCACAAGTTTTTGCATGTGTACCAAATGCAGATATTCAACCTACATTATTAAGTGGTTGAGCATGTTACTGGTTTAATCAAACCTCGATTTTCACCAAAGAGGGACTGTATCTTATGGTACTAACTGGGCTGAAAGTGAGGTTGAGGCAATAAAATGTGTCATATATATATTAAAGCCAAGGTCTATTATGTTGTTCCTGACCCTCAATGAGGTTATCCACATATGTGCCCTGCGAGTTACACGTGAGGTTAAATAGTGCTATCTTATATTTGTTTCGTACTGGGTTTTTGTCTTGTATAGTGTTGGACCTCTCCTACTGCCAATTAGTTTTAGGTTGTGAATTCTCCATAGAAATATTCTTCCTTTGCTCAATTGGGTTAAGTAAAATTGGTTTTTAATCCCTGTTGATTCAGAATCATAATTTACACTTGATTCAAAATAGAGGTTGAATCCTATTGTAGTCTACTAAAGTGAAATGTCAGCAGTGAATAAGCAGATTTTAACTTCAGTATGTTCTTGCAGGTATGTGCTCTTTACTTGTTTCACTTTGAGCACTGCAATCAATGAGTGGAGTAGTGTGTTGTATTCTGTAATCTACACGTCAGTGCCTACGATTGTTGTTGGTATTCTTGACAAGGATCTAAAACGGCGGACACTATTAAAGTATCCTCAGCTGTATGGGGCTGGGCACCGAGAAGAATGCTATAATAAAAGATTGTTTTGGATAACAATGTTTGATACTGTCTGGCAAAGTGCGGTTGTCTTTTTCATTCCTCTTCTCGCATACTGGGGCAGCACCATTGATGCATCAAGTATTGGAGATCTTTGGACTCTTGCAGTGGTTATATTGGTTAATTTACACTTGGCCATGGATGTCAACCGTTGGAATTGGATAACTCATGCAACCATTTGGGGATCTATAATCGCAACTTTTATTTGTGTCATCATTATCGATGCAATACCATCTTTAGTTGGTTACTGGTAAGTCCATTTACATCTCATTTATTTTCTGTAAGTTTATTTACTTTAATTAAGCATGTAGATGAACCATGTTGAGATATTTATTTTTACACTTTCCCTATAAATTATCTTAAAACATCAGGTTTTTTCGCTACCCGCTAACACAGCAAAAGTATGTTCTGCAAAAATATATGTACTAGGTCTAGGCCATACATATAGAGGTGGCAAATAGGTGTTGCATGAGCTCATGTTGGATAGATTTTGGCTTCGAGTTATCAAGTTCAGACTTTTTAGGGTTCGAGTTATTTCAGATTCTGTGTCCGGGTCTTTCTTTTACTCATGTCTAATTATACCCAGATCTTCCCAAGAAAATGGTAGAAAACATGACCGTAATTGATCCCAACACTCTACAGCTAAAGACTTGACATAAATTGGCATGCCAACCATGTATTTTAGTATAAAGATTAATTTGAAGCTAATTTTCCTTGTGTATATATTTTCTGACCATTGCCAACTTATGCGTTTTAACAGGGCCATCTTTCAAATTGCGCAAACTGGATTGTTTTGGTTGTGTTTACTAGCCATCATCGTCACCGCACTAATACCTCGATTCGTCGTGAAAGTTCTTTATCAGTTTTACACGCCTTGTGATGTTCAGATCGCACGGGAAGCTGAAAAGTTTCAGGCTCAGAGTGAGTCTGCAGCTGTAGAAGTTGAAATGAATCTGATTTTGGATCATCCAAGGCAATAAGGTGATTTTGTTTGTATTTCTTTTTTGTAAACTATCATGTTTAGGCTTCTACAGAGTAATTCATCTTCATTGTCGGATTTTGTTCTTTGCTATCCGAAGGATAGAATTAGTACACCTTAGGTTTCTATTTAATGTCATTTATGGTATAAAAAGAATGTAAATTAGCATTGTTTATCCCGGAGAATCATACACAGAAAACCTACACCAAAAATTTCAGTGAATACAATTTGATTGCCATTTTTTGTTGTCCATTCACGAGTGTGTTTCATGTGTTCATATTTGCTTTTAATTCTGTTGCAATGAATGAACTCATCTAAGCAGGAATCATTAGTCTTGAACTCCCAAAACAATTAGTTGCAGTCTATCAAACAAAGCTCTTTTTTTTTTCTGGTTCATATTCCATCATTCCTCTTAATTTATGCAGAGCCTAGCTGGAAAAATACGAGTACATTCATACTCATTTGCTACACAGAGAATATAACTTTAATAGAAGAAGGAATTTGTATCGAGTCAAATGACGTACTATTTAATTAAATACAGATGAAAATAACACTTACATGACTAAATGTACCTCTAGGTTACATTTTTACCATTGAAACGGAGTCAGGCTCATGGCCATGCACCCTCAAACGGTAAATGCAGGTATGTGAAGTGCTTCCATGGTTGGAATTGACGTCCAGCCTAACTGTGTCAACAATGCCAACATCGGCAGCATCCAATACATCAAAGGTCTGAGCACTACCCTTCTCAAGGTCGTACCTGAATTCTCCCAAAAGAAACATCTTATCAGCATCAACTGGTAAATCGAGATCACGACCTTGAAACCAGCCATAGACACGACAGTCCTTGGGTGCACTGGATCTATCATATGCCACACTCTGTTAACAATGCAAGAACATATTTTAGCACTTTCAAAATGTTGATAGATAGCTGAAACAGGAGCACTTTCCTAAGTCCTAAATCAGTCCTACAATTATTTTTTGTGTTATACTGGCTCTTCAATTAAGAAAGTGAATTATAATTGGACTTTCATCGCAACACAAACCAAAATTAAGACATGCATAAGTTGAAGTATAAACAAAGTTGAAACTTTACAACAATGCAAGTGAAACTAAAATGTTACCTTGGCAACATGTTCCAAAGTAATAGCCTCAGGGCTAATAGCAGTTCGCAACTTGATCTGAATAAACCCGTTATTTCCTTTTAATGGAAAGCACTGTCCTGGCTCCCCAAAACTTGGTTTCAACATCTTGTCTGCATCAGGATGAACCACATTTTGACTACCTTTCAAAAGCCAATTGCTTCCCTTTCCAGCAAGAAAGGGCTCAGAATGCCGAACAACCTTTCCTCCACCTGAGAATAACGCATAATCGGCCCTTGCAAGCCCATCTGAGGCATGCTTCTCTATCTCATTCTTGACAATCTCTCTTGCATAGGCTCCTATATCACTCAATCTCACTGCAGTTTCAGCCTTACCATTTCCACCCTTCTCTTTCAACATTTGTTCATACATCTTCTCAAACTCTTCCTTTGTCAACAAATTCATACTCTTCAATTCGCTCAAGGACTTATCAAATCCTTCACTCTTTTCTTCCAATTTTCTCAATGTATTCTCCAATGCCACACTTTGATCATCAATTCTCTCATTCAATTCACTCCTCAACCCACCGATTCCATGTTCAATTTTCCTATCAACAACCTCTACCTGAACCTGGATCATTTTAGCAGTAATTTTCAAAAAGCTCTCAACCTCGGCAACCCTACCCTCAAATTCAGTTAAGATGACCTGCGTTCCAACGCTACTACCCTCCCCGGATTTCAAAGCCAATCTCTTAACTATCTGAACTAACCCAGCCAAAACAAGTAGAAGCACCAAATTCTTAATAAAAATACTAACCACAGTCTGCCACCGGGGTTTCTCAGACTTGTTGACCACTCCCTTCCGTGTCCGCCGCAGCGGAACGTTCGTGTTTTGACCAACAGTGACTTTTCTTGCTTGCATAGAATCCTTCAAAGCCTCGCCACGAATGGAATGGTGGCTCATATCTCTGCTGTGACCTGCAGTGTTAGCGGCACCAGAAACTTTATCATCCCCAACATTAACACCATTAGGGTTAGGTTCTGCGACCAATGATTCGATGTTGGATTTATTTTCAGAGATGAGGACCGACCGGCGACGAGCGTACACCGCCGGATTGGCGCTGATGGAGAGCGTAGATGCCGACATTGTCGTTTCAATTTTGAATTAAAGCGCGCTCAAGGAATCGAGCGGGTTGGTACTATGGTCCCAAACTTTGGTAACAATGAAATAATGCTTCTACTTTTAGGTTTTTAAAACTATTTTAGACGGATCACACATGTTACCCGACAAGGGACCGTCTAAATAAAAATTCAAAGATATCATTGAAGTATTTTAAAATTTTGATCGTTTAATTTTTAAATATTATATTAAATTTTAATTTTTATTATAAAATGATCATGACGTCACAAATTGTTGTTAAGAATAACGTCTTTCATATTTATAAATTTAATTAATTTAATTTTTATTTAAAAATAATAACAAATTCAATCGAAGGTGAAGAGACAAAAAAATCCTATCATCATCTATTATATCTATCACGATATTTATTTCATCGTCATAGCACTGAAAATTATAAAAATAATAAAATATATCATGTATTGTATTTTTATTATTAATTAATAAAAATAATATCTACCGTTAAATTTTTAAAATAATTATATAATAAAATATTATAAACTAAAATATATTTTAAATGTCTATTTTAAAAAAACCTAATCCCATGCCGTGCAACTGCAAACCAGGCACCGTAACGAAGGGGAAAGAAAAACCCTAATTTCTTTCCACCCAGACATCGATTCCGTTTTACCAAATCACAGATCCAGATTTTCTTACGTGATATGATATATTCTTCATCATCTGTAAAAGCAAGATCCAGATCTGCCGATATAGGTTTTGCCCACGCCCAAATCACAACCCTTCGAAATGGGTAAATCCGAAGACAATGAAAAGAAGGTAACCTTGAAATCTCAATTGAAATTTGGACTGTTACCCATTTCTCGAATATACAAAATAACATCGTCCAAGAAGACAAAGGCTGTATTTTTATTATTATTTTTTATTTCAAATAAGTTCTTTTAGAAATTTGTTTCCCAAATTCCCGTGTTAAGCTGTTTGACTGGTGTTTAGCTTTTTTTTTTCAGAGCTGCAACCTGTCTTCATTTAAAATTTGTGATTTTACCCATTATTTCTGTAGTCAAAATAATGTTGAATTTAGTTTTTCAACCTGGTAGCGCTATAAAACTATGTTTTTTAAGTTGTATTTTTATAACGGAAATAACAGTCTTTTGTCTGGATTATTTTAATTCTGTAATTGTTTTACTTTTGTGATTCTTGTGCAGAAGAAGATCAAAGATGTTGAAATAAGTGTTCCGATCGTATATGGCAATGCTGCATTTTGGCTTGGTAAAAAGGCAAGCGAGTGAGTATTTGCTAAGCACTTAAAGCTACTGAAATTTTCAGTTTGCTTCTTTGGTTTGGTTTGTTATTTGCATGTGGCAATGTATGTTTGGTTTGTGTTTTCAATGTTTAATTCAGGTATCAATCCCATAAATGGACAGTATATGTTCGTGGGGCAACAAATGAGGATCTTAGTGTGGTGATAAAGCGGGTTGTTTTTCAGTTGCATTCCAGTTTCAATAACCCTACAAGAGTTGTCGAGTCAGCTCCATTTGAGTTATCGGAATCAGGGTGGGGTGAATTTGAGATTGCCATTACACTTTTCTTCCATAACGATGTTTGTGAGAAGCCCTTGAATCTGTGAGTTGCTTTCCCTGTTAATCTGGTTTTAGGTGAATTTGTTTATTCTAGAACTAGCAGAAGTTTAGTCCTAATGAGGTCATTGTTCAGTTAGGACATTGTTGAAGATGTGTAGGAGAACATACAATTCTGTTCCACTAGAAGAAAGGAATTCTACTTGTTTTAATTTTGATGTTCCCAATATCATATTCTTGTTTGACATGTCTTTCATGTTAGCATGAAAGACTGCACTTTGCCGTTAATGTGTCTCGGTTGGTATTCAAGTGTAGAAAAATAAATGACTTACATTGTATTAGATATAATTCATGAGATACATGCATTGCTTTATTTGTTGTTTTCTTTCTTTATCATTTGGTTTGTTTAACTGTTTTTAACTGAAAACTCTGTATGCAGAATAGTTATCTTCTACTCCATCGGTGGAAAACCAAAAATTATAAAGCCTCAAGGCAAAATTTTGACTGTAAAATTGTATTCTTCAGATATCATCATTTGAAGTTATACCCAGAAGATGAATCTGGCCCCATGTCAACTAAGAAACCCATTGTCGTGGAATCTTATGATGAGGTTGTATTCACAGAACCGTCGGAGAATTTTTTAGCTCGTGTGCAGAATCATCCAGCTGTAACCTTCCCCAGATTACCAGCTGGTTTTACTTTACCACCCCCTGGTTTATTCCTATGCCTTTTTCTTTGAAATATTTTGTTTGTGTTATCGTTTTGGTTCATCAGACTACCTCTTAGTTACTTGCAGTACCGGTTGAAGATGAAAATAAAAGGAAAAGAGGTGACACTAAGGACCATCCCCTAAACCAGTTTTTCTTGAATTTCTCAGAAGCTGATGAACTATTACAACTTGCAGCTGCACGTCAGCAAGTAAGCAACCATAATTTTTTACTTCCTAGGATGAGTTTCGTATCTGTGAAATGTGAATTGCATCCGGTCACATTTGTTTGCCCTCCAACTTGCTTGCCAACATCTTTCCAAAACGATTGGTCCATTATCTTGTATAGATGTTGAGAAATTCAAATGTTTTGGCATTTTAACCTGAATGTGTAGGTACAAGCTCATATTGCTAAGCTCAGGCGACAGATATGCTTGACCGATGGGCAGAATCAACAGTTCAAACCACTCTGAGCAGTGAATTTACAGTAGTCCTGGAAATTTTGAGACTTTCACATCCAGTTCAAATAGATTTTGTGGCAAAGTAATGTAACTGAGATATGTATCCTCTAGGACTTTGCATAGATTTTGTGTGTATTATTTATTTCTTTGATTGAAGGTAAAATTTCTCTTTTTTCTCGTCTCTCGCTCTCCAAAAACTTTTGTTCATCTTTTTCTTAGAGTATTTTCCTAGAGGCGCTCGAGGGAAAGGAAGGGAATATTTGAAGCTAGACGACTATTTTAATTAAAATAAAAAATTTGGTATTTATTTTAATAAAAAAATAATTTTTATTTTTTGTTATGGTTGAAAAATTAAGGTTCGGAGTTATATCAAGTTTTTGCAAAAACTAGAAAATTTATTTTTTTGACATCAAAATTTGTGAAGCTAATTTAAGGGAAAATCAATGTTTTGAGACTCAAAAGTCTGTTTTTTATTGCATTTTTAAATTTTCAAGTGAAAAATAATTTGAAAAATCAAACAACAAAAAATAAAATCAAATACTTATTGTAAGAAAGAGAAAATTACTTATTTTATAATAATAATAATAATAATAATAATAATAATAATAATAATAATAATAATCCTTGGTCTACTTCACTCGGACCGGAATGAGTACGTAAAAGAGTGAAAACAAATAGAGCAATATTACTGTTAGGTCTTCCAACTCGGTTGAGTCTACCCAGGGCCAGGAGTATTGGTAATCATGCTGCTTTTGCTTTATCCTTTTAGAAGACGGATTTTTCGGATACCCCAAGAAGCAACGGTCGAGATTCGACGTGGCAGCATCTCTGAAGATCATCCGAAGTAGAGAAGGGAGACGAGTTTGATGAAGACTCCGACCGGGAGACGAGTCGGAGATTCTGTTCGAAAAAAGACTCATCGCATGGGAAGGTTAGTGGTCCTACATTACTGAAACCATACTCTTCTTCGGTTTGTTGGAGGAGTGTTTTGAAGATTGGGTGGTTTAGGTAGGCGGCGCGGACGATAAATCTCCTCAGACTGCTGCCAACGCAGACAGCCACATGTCCAGCAGGAACATCTGACGGCGCCTCTCCTTTATTGGTGTTGCTGGCCGTTATGCGGGCTTTCCTTCGCCACTGCTTCAGCATTTGGCGGATTCGGACAATGTGACGAATTTTCTGGCTCTTCTCCATCCTAGCAGATAGTTTCTCCTTAGCAAAGCAAGGTGAAAAGAGCAAGAACTGTGAGCCGGGAAAGAGAATGTTTCCCGAGAAAGTGATGGAAAAGTAAATGGAGTGGGATGGAGTTTCTGAGAAATTTTTTTTATTTTCAATTGTGTTGAGTGGAGATAAATCATAATTATGAGATTATGTGTACCGTTTCGGTTGGTGCCACGCCCATGTGATCTTTGATGAAGATTATGGGGTTTTAATACATTCACTAGTTTTATTAAATTAGAGAAAAAAAATTATATTTTTAAGTTAAATATTAAGATTCAATATATAAAATAAAAATTAATATATTTAATTTTTATATATTATTTTTTTCATCTATAATTTTTTTTTTTAAAATTTTCAAAAGTTAATTTTTAAAATTTTATTATCTAACTAATTCAGATTGAATATTATAAAAATCAATTATTAAAACTTTTTTAATATAATTTAATTTATTTATAATGTTAATATTTAAATTTTAAATTTATTTAAAAGATTTAATATTTCATTTAAAGAGAACAGTTCCATATACCATCCATTTTAAATTCTTGTAAAGCTTCTTCTAGGCTATAGCCTTCAGGTTTTGAGGGACGAGCATTCATTCAAAAGTAAACAACTTTCAAACCAGTAGCAGTATTTATGGCATATTTTCGGATAGTTTCCAATCTCCCTATTTCACTCCATTGTAAGAATTTATGGCATATTTTCGGATATAACGGAGAAGTAGTCGATTCGTTTTCGTTTATTCCGACCAAAAAAAATAGCAGAGATAACTTTAAACTTAAATATTAAACTCTTAAATAAAATTTCGTACACAATTTTTTTGTATATAAAATAATAATCTATAAATTAAATAAATTTTATATTAACTTTTAAAAATATAATTAATATTTAAACATTTTAAAATTAAATTAATGAATAATTACTTATTATGTATGTAAGTTTTTAAATCAAACTAAAAGTAATAATTTTATTAAAGTTTGGGGAAAAAATAGTATACAGAACAAATATAAAATTTAATTTAAATTAAATTGATCAAATATCTTTGTAAAATATTTAATTGTGACCTCTACTAATGCACAATGCATGTATTGTTTGTTGTTCGTAGGATCACCTTATTCGTAATGATAATTTAAATTCATTATGAACTTATTAATGTCAACGGTAATTATATCAGTAATCTCGTTTGACTATTATTATATAAAATTATAAAATTCAATGTAATAAAATTATTCGTCCATTTAAAATTTATTTACCTACACAGAAAAAAAAACTATATTTATTGGACCTTAATATATATATTTATTGGAACTTAATATATATATTTATTTATTTAAATACTGTATTTAAAAGCAGTAAACAACAATAATATGATAACAGATAATAAAAGTGTTTTTAAATAACTAACCTTCCATCGTGATGTCACGTTGATGATAAATTATTATATGATTTTAATTTATCATATTTTTTATGATTTTTTAATAAAATTTATTTATTTAATAATATAAAAAAATCTTTAAAAAAAAATAAAAAATTATTATTAAATAAAATCATGATGTAATAAATAAAATTTATTTCATAATTTTTTATATTAATTTAAAATGTTTTTTTGAAAACTTGTTTTACAAGATACATCTTTACCGAAAGAATAATATTTTGACAAGTAATTTAAAATTTTTATTTTCTTAAATAAAACACATATATCGGATCAATATGCCGTAACAAATTTCAACTACTCTTTTTCTTTTTCATCCTATCAACACAAAAATAATCATGTTTGTTATGTAATTTAAGGTTTAAAATTTAAAATAATAATTATATAATATATAATTTTAATTTATAATAAATATTTGAAATATAAAAATTTAAATCACAATAATTTCGAATGTATATCAATTTTAATAAAAAATTTAATTTATATTATTGTTTTACACCCCTAGAGATAAACAAGGCAACTTCCAGTCTCTCACATTGCAATAGTCTAACATCCACCAAACAATGCCTTAAATTATCCCATTTAAAGAATTAATAGCCCGTCAGGTGTGACAAACGTCTTTCCGGTTGTATATATTATATTATAGGTCTGACTTATCACGTTATCTGTAGTTTTTAACTAATAAAAATTTCATATTTTACTATTGATCAGTTATCTTATTAATATAATTTTTAAAAATTATATTTTTAAAATGATATAAAAAAGATAAATAAAAATTTATTGATTGAAAAACAAATTAAAAAATAATGATAAAATAAATGATTATAATTAGATAAGATTATAGTTAACGTGATGAATCAGATGTCCGAACCCATAATATAATTTCTCTCCCAACTGAGAGTATAACCGAGGAAGAAAAAAAACCCTTATCCCCTTTCAACTTCATCACCTTCATTTTTATTATAAATCCAAAAGGGCCCTTCATTTATTGTCGATTTGGCCTTTTAAAAGTTTACAAGAAAATTACAGTTCAAAAGGAAAAAAGAAGTTTACAAACAAATAGGTGAACTTCTCACGTTCACTGACAAACCCAAATCAGTGTCGGCGCTTCTCGTGATTCGTTCCTACTAATATTAAATTTTCGCGCACTAAAACCAGAAGAACAAGACCCGGGGGGTGGAAACCATGATACCCTTAGCTCTTTCCATTTCGGTTCTTGTTTGGTTCCCTTTGGTTCAACCCAGCTACCTTGACTACTCCGACGCATTGTCCAAATCGATTCTGTTTTTCGAAGGCCAACGCTCCGGTTTTTTGCCGCAAAACCAACGTATAGGATGGAGGGGTAACTCGGGACTGAGTGATGGGTGGATGTACAACACGGACTTAACCGGCGGATACTACGACGCCGGGGACAATGTTAAGTTCGGGTTTCCGATGGCTTTTACAACCACAATGTTGGCGTGGAGTGTGATTGAGTTCGGAGATTTAATGCCGCCGAATGAGCTGAGAAATGCGCTGGTGGCGATTCGTTGGGCCACTGATTATTTACTCAAAACCGTGTCTCAGCCGAACCGGATTTTCGTCCAGGTATTAACTACTACTGCTAGCCTGCTACTAGTCGATTCATTGTTTACTTTCCCTTTTTACTGATATAGTGATATCCCAGTGCTAGTGTGTAGTGACGGTGGCCGGTGGGTGGCCGGCCGCTCCTCTTTGGAATAAACAAAGTAAAATAAGTTGGAATCTAGATCATGTCATCGTTATATTGCTTTTTCAAGACATTGAATTGCATGGGTCATGTTATTGGTCCCCATCCATGTTCCGTATGCGTCTCACGCGCTCAATTATCAAGCAATTGTTCGTTTCCTTCAATTTGTGAAAACACGGTTGATTTAATGTTACTGTCGTGTTTGGGTTTTAGGTTGGGGATCCAAATATAGACCATAGCTGTTGGGAAAGACCGGAGGATATGGATACCGCCAGGACTGTTTACGCCGTGGATGCACCGAACCCGGCTTCGGATGTGGCCGGTGAGACGGCAGCAGCTCTCGCTGCTTCGTCCATGGCTTTCAGATCAGTAGACCCAGGATATGCGGATACGTTGTTACGGAGTGCTGTTCAGGCTTTCCAATTTGCCGACAATTTCAGAGGTGCTTATAGTGACAATGCTAACATTAGGGACGGTGCCTGCCCATTTTACTGTGATTTTAGCGGATATCAAGTAAGTTACAAATAAATGACTCGTAAATAAATAAATATATTCCAGTGTAAATTACACCTACTACTAAACTTTAAATATAATATTAATTATATTTTATTATTACATTATAAATTTAAATTATAGTTATATTATTAAGTTATTAAAATCGATGATTTTTTTTTCATATTTAAATGGGTAGTTTCATTATTTATTGGGTCAGGATGAATTGCTGTGGGGAGCAGCATGGTTAAGAAGGGCCTCTCAAGACAACTCTTACCTTAGTTACCTGGAAAACAATGGCAAAACCCTGGGTGCTGATGACAATATTAATGAATTTGGGTGGGACAACAAGCATGCTGGATTAAATGTTCTAGTCTCCAAGGTGAAGCATCATTTCATTTTTCGATTACATGCTAGTATTTGTCTTTTATTTTTAACTTTTAGAAATACGTCATGTAGACTACGTTATTTAAACTCGAATCATCTAAAAAAAGTTCATTCTTTATTACTCGGACCCATTGAATTCATAATTTCATCGAATTAGTTATAATCAGCTGTTTCAGTATTGACTTTTGGTTTCCCTGTTTTCAGGAAGTATTAGAAGGACAAATGTACAGTCTTGAATCATACAAAGCCTCAGCTGACAGCTTCATGTGCACATTAATCCCTGATTCGTCTTCGTCCCACATCGAGTATACCCCTGGTGGTCTCATCTACAAGCCAGGAGGCAGCAACTTACAACATGCAACCACAATTTCATTCATCCTCCTCGTTTATGCTAAATACCTAGATCAGACCTCCCAAGCCGTTGACTGCGGGAACATATACGTCTCTCCGGTTTCGCTTCGCATGCAAGCAAAAAAACAGATCGATTACATTTTAGGTGAGAATCCAATGGGATTATCATACATGGTGGGTTATAGCAACTACTTCCCACAACGTATCCATCACCGTGGCTCTTCGTTACCGTCGATACGAGATCATCCCGAGTTCATTGCTTGCAAAGAAGGTTCCAATTATTTCAATTCAACAAGTCCTAACCCAAATGTATTAGTTGGTGCTATAGTGGGAGGACCCGGAGAAGATGATGTTTATAGAGATGATAGAGGAGATTTTAGGCAATCAGAGCCAACTACTTACATAAATGCACCATTTGTTGGTGTGTTGGCTTATTTTGCAGCCAATCCCAATCCCAGTTAGCACCACATCCGACTAGATTTTAAAAAGCTGGAAAAAAATGTCTCTCATCTCTAGTGAAGCTAAAGAGGGAAGAGACTAAGTTTAGTTCATTTTTTTAGGTAATTCATATTTTAGATCACTAAAGTTATCATAAATTTTTAGTTCAATTAAATTAAATTCTAAAAATAATTGGATATCCAAGTATCTGATAATAACGACCCTAATTGATAATGGTTCGGTTGGGTAGATTCAATCAACCTAATCCATTGACTCCTTGTCCACAACATGCAAGTTTAAATATAATGTTATATGTTTTGTTATAGTGAACCAATAATCTACTTTTCCCCCTTTCCTACAGCAGTTGTGACATCGATTTTATGTGTCACCTACCCTGGTTGATGTGCCATCCCATAAGTTAATTACCCCCATCGGCTCATGCTCGGTTGCACCTGCCATAGTAAATGTTATGTCACATCTATGGGGTCAGCAAACAACTCTACCGTAGATCCGTATTGCATGTTAGAGTCTTCAACTTTACTCATTAGTGTCTCTTTCTCTTTTGGCTTTTTTAAATAAATATATCTTTTTTAAATAAATAATTAAAAAATAAATTTTAAATTTAATTATTTAAAAAAATATTAATTTTCAATCTTTATTTATTTATAAGATACAAAGTTAAAATTTATTTTTAACAAAATACGAATTTTATGTTAAATAAGTTAATAAAAAATAATTTATGTGTTTTTAATATGAAATGCATTTAATAGAATATTAATTTAAAACTCGTTTTTGGTAAGATACAAATTTATCTTATACAAAACGAAAAGAGATCATTTTTTAAATAAGCAAATTTGAGAGATTATTTTTTATTTTTTTATTTAAAATTTATATTCGTTTACTAGAATGCTAAGGTATGTCAGCATCTCCATTACATGTGAATGTGTGGCCGAAATACATGTGACTCTGTAACCTAATTTTGTCTTCTTCTTATTTTTCGTTCTCATATTTTATTTGATTATTTTATAATTTCAATGAAAGGGTAATTCATATTTTATGTGACTATGTAACACATATTATTATATGGTTAATTTTTTAAATTTATTAAGATAAATTAAAGTTAAAAAAGTTAGAGACACGTGTCATCAATATATTGATAGATTAAATTTATTAAATTAAAATTAAATTAATAAAATAAGTAATTAAAGAGGACAAGATGTATAATCATATAAATTTATTTAATTGTTTTACAGCATTATTTCTAACGAAAGTTAATAGTCAGTAGCTTGGTTGGAATCATTTTAAAAGTTATATGGTCTAATTAACAAAATTAAAAGGTTGATATTCTAATTGGAATCTTCTCCATATTTAATTGGCCATTCATGTAATTCACCCTAAATTTAATCATAAACCCTGTCGTTTTGATATCAGCGGATCCGTTTCCAGTTTCTACAGTCTTAGATCAGCGCTTCCCCTACCAGAAACCGAGAGGAGTGTCGATTCTGGAAGGGAAAAAAGAGAGCAAAAACAGACGAAATGATCGGAGCCACGACGGCGGCGTATTTATCTCGAAGAGCAGCTCAGAAAGAAAGGGTTCGGATCCTCTACCGCCGTGCCCTCAAAGATACCCTCAACTGGGCCGTCCATCGCCACCTTTTTTATCAAGATGTAAATCACTGATCTTTTCTCTTTCTCTCTGTCTCTTTATCTTTTCTTATTTTCTTAATTGATTGAATCTTTGATTTCTTATTTCCTTATTCTATTTTAGGCCTCTGATCTTCGCGAAAAATTCGAAGCCAACAAGCATGTGGTTTGTCTTCCCTCGTTTTCCATTTTTTACATTATGTCATCGTTATTTTTAATTAACAATATTTATTGATAAACTGGAACGATATTTAGCTCATTGAATTTCTGCTATTGAACTTGTCAAGGACTCGTGTAAATGGTGATGATCGTCGTCGAACTCTTAGTGGTTTTGATTGGTTCACTATCTTTGATGATGTTGTTTTTTACAATCTGGGTTTTTGCAGGAAGATCTTGACACAATTGACAAAATGATAGCTGCAGGTGAAGCAACGTATAATAAGTGGCGGCATCCTGATCCATATATTGGTAAGTAGTAGTACTAATACTACAATGTTGTTGGTTTTATCAGGGAGTGTTAGTTTCAGTTGTTTGGATATGGAAATCGTTTTTTTCCCTCTCCTTTTGCTGATGCGAAGTCTTATCTCAATGAGACACTTATATTATAGAAGGGGAGAGTTAACGAAATGGAGTTTGAATGTTTATGCCATCTCAGTAGTTCTTGTGTGCAAGGAATTTGTATATGTTCAGGATATGCTTTCTGGGACTTTCTTGTGAAAAATTTGAGAGGGATATAGCTCAATTATGAAAATGGGCTTATTTCTTGCCAATAACTTATTAACTCTTAGTATGATTTCAATTCTTCTCAGATAAATTATAGTTTGATTGTTACTAGTGAACTTTCATTGACTGTGAGAAACAAGTTTCAGAGAGCTAAGCCTAGTTGATAGAGGCAAAAGGAAATGCTACTAAACTATTGCAATGTCACTTTTCCTCTATTTGCTTAGTTGCATCCACTTGCATTCTTGTTTTTGGTCACCAATAGTTGGTTATTACCAGTAAAGTCTTTCTTTTGCTATGGCACGTGACCGATTGGTTGTGATTTCCTTATAAGTTAGAATGTGAATAATTTTCTGTTTTAAACCTATTATTCTGTTTGAAGCTAACATCTTTGTTCCATTTGTAGTTCCCTGGGCTCCCGGTGGTTCCAAGTTTACTCGAAATCCTGTCCCGCCATCTGGGGTACTTGTTTAACTCCTTTCTTCCTAACTATATTTTATTTCTGTTTCTTCACGTGTTTCCTTACTCATTTGAGATTCTTTTTGTACTCCATGCCTTACGTTTTGAAATATTCACGAGTAAATTATCTCTTTCTTGCTTTTAGAGTAGATATGCACTCTATTTTCACATGTTTCTTTCAATATATGTTTCCTAGAGAATTCTAGTAAAAGAAGAAAAGCAACTAGAGAATTCTAGTAGCTTGCCTTGTTTTGTTTCTTTATAGTCAATAGCTTCTTTCTTCCTACATTTTTACCCCTTTAATTATCTTATTTTATTAGATTGTCCCACAGTGCGTTTTTTTTTTATCATGTTCCTTATCTACCTGACCTAGGTGCTGTCAAGAAACTATTTCCAAATTTCTGGTTTAGTTTTATCGTTTTCTTAAGTTTTATCCAGTTCTGATATTTCTTTCTTGATGCAGATAGAGATTGTTTATGATTATGGTAAAGAAGACAATGAGTAAATGTGATCTTTTCTATTCTAAGAAATAAAGGTTAGCGGTTAGCCATGTATTTTATTATTTAGAATCTAAATTTTAGATATACATTGTTTTCATATTGAAAATGTATACTTGCAAAAATGTATTAGCAGGTTATAACCTGAACTTATTTTTGGGTTTTTGAGATGTACTCCCCTGAAATCGTTTAGTTTATTTTTGGAAATGATTATTTTGTTATTTTCTCACCAAATCAAAATTATATTTAACATGTTGACATCTCTTCTCAAATTTGAATGATATTTGCACTAAGGTTCTAATCTTCTCCCTAGCGTCCTCTGATAAGGAAATAGCATGATGAATCATATGGTACTAGGTAGCAATTAAAAGTCTCTCTCTGCAGCTTTACTGATTTCATTATTCATGTGACGCTGAACGTGTCATTTTTGGTTGATTCAGGTCTAGAGAATCTTTAAGCATAACAAGGGATCAAACAGCAGCAACTTCTTTTGCATTCATTGAAGTGAAACGAGTTGAAGCTTTAATAACATTCATGTTGATGTTCCTTTTGACTTAATTATGGTGTCTGGTTTATAATATAAGACCATTGCTCGGATTGAAGGAACCAAATGGTTGTTGACATTGCACACAAATGATATGACCATTAAGCCATTTTATGACAAACTATTTTTGTCTTAATCTTGTATTTGCATCTTTTGTCTGTATGGCTAGTTGGCTACTTGAGGCACTTGTTGATATCAAAGGGTGCACTTTATATTGTACTAGGGTCATCAAGTCGGGGTGCTATCTATGAGCTTTATGTCAGAGTATTATCTATTTAAGAAAGATGTGGGAACCTAGTCAACCTTAAGCTGAATGACAAAGGGTATCGTCTCGGAACTTTTGTGAGTGCTAGATACGAGTACGTGTTCAATTTTTTCTATGTATAAGAGGGGTTTTGAGTGCCATATCCCTTGTGCTTATGTCCAAACGTATTGCATGTCATATTTAAAAAAAATATCCAAGCAATATTGGTAATTGCAGTTAAACCCCTTGTATTATACCTAGCAAATTCAGATTCATACCTTTGAATATCTGGTATTCAAATTTGCTTCTATTTTAGCTCAAACAAAGTCATATAGCTGAACCATTCGTTTCTTATATCCGTTTGTTTAATTTTTATTTTTTCAAGAACTAATTTATTAAATTTAGACGTGTGAATTTAAATATTTGATGTATATATATATTTTTAAATTAGGCACTGGATATTAAAAGGAATTAGAAGTTAGATATAATTAGTGTAAAACGCCATATGAGAAAGCAACTTTTCATAAACGTGATTTCAGATTGGAAATCTGAATTACGTGTCTCATCAATCACAAATCTTGATTTGGAGTTGTTTTGTTAATCTCCATGCAAAATTCATGACCTATCCACCATCTTTCCTGTAGGCTTTTAAACCAATTTCAACAACGGTGATTCCTGAAATGCTTACACAAAACCTCCCATCGTAGCGTTTTATGTCATTCTAAAATTCTTTGTTTTTCTCTTGGAAAGATCAGCAGCTATGGAGGATAGTAAATTTAGGACAAGGATGAAGAAGATGAAACGCAGGTATGGTACCGCCACACCTGCATTGTTGCGCATAACAGGCTCTGTGGTTACCATGGTGTTGCTGTTATTGACCATTTGTTGTGGATTCCGGTTGATGATGGAACCTTGGCGGTACCGTGCCATTGGAGCTCGGGCATTCCATGTCGGGGTCTCAACGATAATATTTGGTTTCCTGTTTCTGATCGTCGGGCTTTCCATCTTGGCAGATATGCTTTTAAATATATCAGAACAGTTGCCGGAGCTATCTGGTATGCATCAAGGTAATAACAAATAAATGATTATTTTGAGAATGAATCACACGTATAATCTGGAAAATTTTCTGGGAAATTCTTGATCCTGGGAAAGGATGAACAGTGTTGTATGTTTGAATTGCCATTTGCAAATGCTTGCTCACGTTGTGTCCCATGAATGATGAAACAGGGCAGCAGGAGACAAGGACCATGTCCCAAGCTATAGGTCAGGGCCTAGTGACTGTAATAACAATGTTCATCATCTCCTGGGCAACGTACACCGGATTTAGGCTGGCAACCGAATCGGGAGAGAGCAAGCAATATCTGTTGACGGTTTCCATCGGAGTGACCACCATTTTATTCGGCTTAATTTATTTCATCATTGGACTCGCCATTATTCAGGAGCTTGTACTAGATTTTTTGACCCGTTCACAATAGAACAATGAAAACAGCCCCAGCTTTGTAGTTTAGTTCCATGGAAATTCTTTAGTTTTCGAGCAAGCATTGTTCCAATGTAAAGGGGAATTGTGATTTGATGTCTCATGTTCTTTGTCCTGGAAAAAAACATATATATCCTAGTAGATTTAATGTGTGTAGGAACATTCAGAAATGATTCTTTTAAAAATTCTGGGTTCATGTCAGATATTTGAATGTTCGAGGTTATTCCTCATGTTAACTCTATCTCGTGCCTGTATATGAGAAGAAAGGTCTTGAATTATGCCATGGATTCACATGCCAGTAATGGCAAATACCCTTGTGTGAAGGAAAAAACTATGGCCTTTTAAACGATGAGTAACTCTTTCGTGCACAAGCAAGGGTGGAATTAGAATTTTTTTTTATAAAGGGAACCAAAATATATATTTTATTTTTTTTAATTGGTAGAGACTAAATTTTTTTTATATATATTTTTAACTCTATTTAATATATAAAAACAACAATAGATGAAAACTGACTCCCAAAAAATAACCCTATGTTCTGCCCCTGTGCACAACATTTATTTTTTAGGATTTAAAGATTTCGTTTAATATCTAGTGTTCAATAATTTAAATATACAAGTTTTAAATTAAGGGATAAGATTAAAATTTAGGATTTATAATTTAAAATTTAAACCTTTAATTATATTAATATATATATAAATTTAATTATAAATTTATATCCTTAAAACCCTAAACTTTAAAACCAACTTCCGAAGTTTGTTACTACTTACTAATCTAAGGTCACGAGTTTCTAGCGTGGCAAAGGAATACCTGCATGATTGGCTAAACATATCCCTCGAAGCATGAACGAACGTATATAAAAAGAATCCTGCTGAATTTTTTTTATTATAACAATAATTTTATTTTAAAATCAAAATATCTAACCGATCCCTATAATTTGAACTTATGTAATCTAAGTCTAAGAATAAATATTTAATTAAAATGAATTAATTTTTTTAATTATTTGAATTGATTTGTTATATTTTATAATTTAAATTTTATTTGTAATTTTTATATTCAGAGTATAGTTTTATAAAAGAATGTTTGAATTTTTATATAATTTAATTATAATTACTTATGATGTTATAATATGTGTTGATTTTAATTTAATCAGTTTTTTATAATCATATAAGATATATGTATATATTTATATGTTTTTTTTTTCATAAGCGGTATATATTTTCTATATTTTTTCTTATCAATATAAATATAAAAAAAAATTAAAAGACTCAAATCAAACTTAAAAGTTAATCTATAATTATTAAAGAATTTAAATTATTCAAACTTTTATTTTATAAGTTAAATTTTATTTTATATTTTTAATTAAATTTATTAAATTTTAAGCGGAATATTTTTCGAATGGAGTCAATAAACCAATTTTTTTCAAGTTGATTTTTCTCACTACTACTAACATTTAATTCCAGCTTCCTTCCTCCCAACTCGGAAGCTTCCTAATCTTCTCAACCTTCTCATTTCCACAGAAAAAAAAAAAAGAAAGAAAAAGAAAAAGTAGATCGTTGCTGCTCTGGCTATGTCGCTAATGGCATTTTCAAAAAAAAAAAAAAAAAAGAATAAAAGAACAAAACAATTACTTAGCGCAGCAGCCAGCAAGAAACATGGTTCCTCGTCCGCCCCACAACATTTGCTTATATCTTATTGGCTAACGCGTTTATACACGTGTAATAATCAAAGCCCCAGTGATGGAATCTCTTCGTCCTGTGCATATCTCTCTTAAGTCTTAAGCTTGGGTTCCATTTCCTTTATTTTGGGTCGGTTGGTATTTGACCTTTCGATTCTTCACACCATTCCTTACACACTTAACATGTAAGTTTCAAGATTCTTCTTTTTGTTTTCTTTGTTAAATTTGATTAGATGCTTATTTTCCCCGGGAATTTGGTATTTCGAAAACTCATATCGTTTCAATTTAGGGATCTAGATTGATTCTTCTTTCTTGGGTTTAATCGCTAAAGAGTCATTTATTAGATACCTACCCATACTGTATAAATAGCTGTAAACTTTTCTGCTTCTGAGAAATCTGTCATTAGTTTGTTTAGCTTGTTTTTGTTATTCTTTATTCTATCATGAAGCTAATTAGTTGGATTCGGGTGCCTAATTCTAATGCCAGAACCAGTGTCAAGAGAATAACAATGGTAAAAGAGACAGCCTATTATGATGTATTGGGTGTCAATGTTGATGCATCCGCAGCTGAAATCAAGAAGGCTTATTACATCAAAGTGAGCTTCTAATTAATCCTCATCATGTTTAGATTTTTTTGAAGTATGAATGGTTTCAGAATCACATATGAGATTGCTGCTGGAATTTAAGGGGGAATGACTTTACTTTTTGCCTACAAAAATTATGGTTGGATTTGTTCTTAGACAGTTGTTTTCGGTTTGAATGAGTTTCATAGTGGCTGTGTTCGAATCTGTAGTATGAATAAGCTATTTGGCTTATGAAATATGTTATTATTATTGTTATCATTGTCATCTGATTCTTATGTGATATCTTTTAGGCAAGGCTTGTTCACCCTGATAAAAATCCTGGAGATCCAAAATCTGCTGAAAATTTTCAGGTAAGCTATTGGTCTATCATTTTTGAAACTTTTCCACCTTTTAATTATGCTTCTTTTAAAAAAAAGTTTTGTAGCTTAAATGAAAAAAATCTCCTGAAAGAAAAGCCAGCAGGTACCATTAGGAATTTCTTGGCTCTGCAACTGCGTTTTACTACTTTAAAGAAGTATTGCTGGATTTGTATTTTCATGTTTCTCAAGTTAGTTAACTGGTCAAATTGAAAGCCATGGTAATGAAAACATGTTTTTCACATATATATATATATATTACTTATCTTCTGTCTTTGATATATGTGAAGGCACTAGGTGAGGCTTATCAAGTTCTAAGTGATCCTGAAAAGCGTGAAGCATACGACAAACATGGAAAGGAAGGTTTACAACCGTAAGTTTTCTTTTAAGTAAGATTTTCGAAGTTTTGTTTTTAGGAAAAAATGCTAGAAAGATGCTCGTCAAGTTTACAAGCAAGCAATGAGCTTTATTAAATTCCAAGTCTTTAATTAGTTTGCTTTTTTCTATGACAGGGACTCCATGTTAGACCCTTCAGCTGTGTTTGGGATGGTTTTCGGAAGTGATCTTTTTGAAGAATATGTTGGCCAACTAGCACTGGCTTCTGCGGCATCTGTTGAAATTGAAACCGGAGATGATTCACTTGATAAGGAAGCTCGTATGCAGAAGCTTCAGGAAAAGATGAAAGTAAAGCATTTTCAGAAGTTTTAATTTTCCTATTAAATGTTTGTGTTTCAGTTGCTCTTATTTGCCTTTTCCGTTTACCATGCAGACAATTCAGAAAGAAAGGGAAGAAAGGCTCATCACATTACTGAAAATTCGCCTTGAACCATTTGTTGAAGGTCAAACTGCTGAATTCATTAATTGGGCAAATTCAGAAGCACGACGGCTTTCAAAAGCGGGTAAGCTTTTTTGTTTTTCTCCTAAATTAATACTATCAGAAAAGGTTATTGGCTGAGTGATGTGGTATAGGGGAAAACAACAGTAAATCAATAGAATTCGGCTGAACAAACAAGTAAGAAAGAAGATGAAAAACCTATAGTTTCTCTTTATCAATTGTTTCATCAAGACTCTCCCTTTTCTAAGGATAATTTAGCAGTGTCTGTTAAACTTGAGACCATTAGAACCTTCAAGTATTCCTCCTTTCTCTCGAGTCAACACCAAATTTTATCTTGGAAGAATCAGATTCGATTGTAGGAATTGGGTCAGTTATTTCTAATTTCTAATCCAGAATCATCTTCCAACATTGTGTCCTTCGAGATACCCAAAAGATTTCTTGCTCGCCACTACTACATTCTTTGTGATTTTGCCTGTCATTCTAGAACAACCGAAGACTTGTCTTCAACTCTATACTCATCAACGTCTTCATTTTCTTCTGGATATACACGTCATAGATAGGATTTAATAGATATTACTCTTGCTCTTCCACATGCAACTTGCTATGAACTAAGCAACTTCAACATTAATTCCTCCCACCTTCAATTTAAGGGCATGCACCAACTGCTCCTCCAATCCTTCTTGTACTGCATGATATGCGGTCTCCGCTCATTTCTCTTCCTCACCAAAATCTAATTTATCAGCAAGACTACCTTTTTATGGCAAGCTAGTTGTAGGCACCTTTTGGAATCTTCATTAATGTTCCCACCTGTTCATGTCGCAACCAAGATTAAATTGCATACAATTCTTCAATCACACCCAATTCTGTATCTTGATCTTAAAAGCAAATCCTAATGTATAGCCTTGGATCTAATTAGACTGATACCAAATTGATGTGATTTAGAGGAAAACTGCATCAAATCAATAGAATTAGGTTGAACAAATGAGTAAGAAAGAAGTTGGAACACTAAAAAGCATAAGGTTGTTTATACTGGGGATAACTATCCTCGGATTTGAACCCTAAAAATATCTCATAATCTTATCCATGGATAATATATCTAATAATTAATAAATATTACCAAAATTTTAAAAAATTTACTCTTGTGTTTGCTTGATTATGGTAAATAACTACTATCTTCTGTTTGTTTACTAGATATTATTGTCGGTATTATTTCAATTTTTCCATCAATTTCAGCTTTTGGTGAGGCTATGCTACATACTATTGGATACATTTACACAAGGAAAGCTGCCAGAGAACTTGGAAAAGACAAGCGTTATATGAAGGTACCCTTTTTAGCAGAGTGGGTCCGTGGTAAAGGGCATCGTATAAAATCACAAGTAATGGCAGCTTCAGGTACAATATTCCTCAAAGATCTAGTTCTTGTTTATTAACATTCAAGAATCAAGACGTTCCATTTTATTTGAACTTTGGAAATTTCAAATGAACCTAGGAAGTGTATGCATCACCTTGTAGGTGCTGTTAGTTTAATTCAAATACAAGATGAGCTGAAGAAAGCGACCCAAGGAGAAAACAAAGAAGAGAACGTAATGAAGACCTTTGAGGATAAAAAGGATGCCATGCTTCAATCCCTTTGGCAGATCAATGTGGTTGACATTGAGTCAACTTTATCTCATGTTTGCTTAGCGGTGAGAAAAAAAACATTTCTTTTACTTTGTCTCATGTCTTCATGTAATTAGCTATCAAGTCATATTCCCCTATAGAAGTCAAAGTTGCTGAGCTTTATTGCATAACCATACTAGTTTTAGTTAAGCTCATTTCTGGTTCATTAAAGAAATCAAGATCTGTTTGTTATCCAGGTACTTCAAGACCCCAGTGTATCCAAGGAGGTTCTGGTTTTACGAGCGAAAGGATTGAAAAAACTTGGAGCAATATTTCAAGTATGGCTCGGGCTCCCCTCCCTAGTTCAGCTGCTCATGTTTTCCTTTGTATCTTTTTTCTGACTGATGAATTCATCTTCCATTTATAATTTCTCAGGGAGCCAAAACTGCTTACAAAAGAGAAAATAGTCTTCGCCATGAAAACGACCAAGCAATTGGTGCTAGTTCTTCATGAACATCTTCGATACTCCTGACGACATTGTCGATATATGCGGTGTGTTTGAAGTAGTTGTTTTTGTACCATTTGTGGAATTCTTGAAAAGCATTGTCAACATCTATGGTATTTAATTGAAAGACCTGTTATTGTAGATTAGAATTATGGTTTAGGATTGAATGCTTGTGTCCTGTATTCATAGATTGATTATGCTGATTAGTAACGTACGGTTCAGAAGCATCCCAAATTCAAGTGTTTCCCCGACCTGAAACTCGCTACCTAAAATGCCTGAATAGCCGATTAGAAGAGAAGAAATGAAGAAAAAAAATTAAAAAAAAATTCAGACAGCTTTGACGTTAATCTTTTAATCATGGTTACCAAAATATAAAAGAAAAATAATGTTGGGTATCATTTTGTTAAAAATATATAATTATGTGATCATAACAAAAATATAAGAATAGTTTTTTTTCCTCTAAAAGCTCTGTTGTTAACTTTTAATAATGGTTATCGAAATATAAATAAAATATAATGTTAGATATTATTTTATCAGAAATATATAATTAGGTGATCAAAACAAAATAATAAGGATAAAGTTTTTTCTAAAATGAGGTAGGGTAAAAAGAGACTTAAAATAAAATAGTATTAAAATTATTATAAAAATTATAAGAATTTTAGTATTAATTTTTTAGTATATACCAAAATTATTATAATTTTTTAAGAAATTTGATATATACCGAATTTTTATATATTTTTAAGAAAATTAATATGTACCGAAATTCTTATATATTTTATAAAAATTTTAATATATATCAAAATTATTACTTTTATATTTTTTTGTTTATATAAAAAAATCAATATCAAAATTTTATAATTTTTATAACATTTTAATATAATTTTATTTTAATCTCATTTTAACCTAAAATTTTCCATAAAAATAGAATGTTTACCCTAATATTTAATTTAGTATATAAATGGGTTGGCGCGTAAGAATTCAGTTTTTTGGCGCGATGGAATCACAGTTGTTCTAAAAGGAAAAGCTTGCGTCAAAGAAAAAGTGAACGGCCTTCGGCTTAGGAGTTCAATTAAGGCCAAACAGATTCTATACAGATACAGACAGGCGTCTAAAACCACTTCCCTCCTTCCCTCAGCCTCAGCCTCTCTTTCTCTGAAAACACTCAACTCTCGCCGTCATATAACATTAACAGGTATGCTCTCAGGATTTTCGTGTTCTTTTCTGCTACTCATATATTCATTCATGTTCTACATTTAAGTTGATTTTCTTCGGTTATTTCGACTGTGATTCACTTTTGTTTTCGGATCTTTTTTTACCTTTCTTTTGGGTTCAATTAGTAACGCTGTTTTTGTTTGCTCTTGAGTTGGCGTGCACACTGACAGTGTTCTTCTGAGCCTCTCACATTGTTTTCCATCTGATTAAACTTCGTTTTAACCAAGTAATGGTAATTCCTTTTTTAAAAGTTTTATTTTTTTTTTCAATTTCTGTTTTTCGTTCACATCTATTTTAGTAAGTACTAACTAGGGTTAAGTTTCAAAATCAAGTGTTTCTGTTATCTATTTTATCAATCAGCTTATTGATGCTTTGATTTTTAGTTAATGTCAGTAACTATATGATGGTCGACTTCTTTTTGCTTATATTGTGATCGATGGCTGTTTGAATTATGCTGGAGAATTGGTTTGCAGTTTGGTGGATCATGGGGGCTGCTTGTTGTGTTGCTGCTGGAGACAAAACTATAGTAAATGGATCGGGTAGCAATAGAAAGGGTATACATAGAAATATAAGGTATTCGCCAACTTGTAGTTTTCGTCTGGATAACCAAAGGCAAGTTGTAGGTGAAGACACTTCTATAAGTTGGTTTTCAGATGTGATTAGTCGGATTGATGGATCAGAGATCAAATATGAATCTTCTTTGGAGGATGGAAATCTGACTCGGAGTTTCGAGTCTTTTAAGGGGCACAAGTCTGCAACTTCAGAAGGAACTGCTGGGCAAGGGAGGACTCCTGTTTCAGGTAATCTCTTCTGATTGTTGGTCTTAATGTGAATTATGTATTCAGACTTCAGAGATGTTAAAATTGGTTTTGAACTGTAATTTTGAATCTCCTATTGTTATTGAGCTAAAGCTAAAGCACTAATATGTTAAAATTTGAAGATTTCTTGTCTCCCTCTCCTAGGTTACATGACTTGGTAATATCCAGAAAAATTTGTTTAGTAAATTGGTTGACAATCCTAAAGTATACAAAGGCCTGTTCTTTTGGCTTATCTTAATTCAGTTTGTAAAGATCTTTCAATGAAAGTGTGAATGAGTTGTTCTATCTAATGTTGTTTTACATGTATTATGCGCAGATCAATCTATTTCAAGAAGTGCCTCTATTGATGCGAATTTAGAGAAGGTAAAGCTCGTTCCTTTAGGCTTTTAACACCTGTTTCCAAATCTCTAATAACTTCGCTTTAATATGATTTCTGAGAAATCTGGATTGTGTTTCAGGTGAATGATCCAGTAGAATCCCCTGCAGCCTTGTTCCCATCTCCCTCTAAGTTACCACTTCCTTTGCCATCGGCTTCCTTCTTGTTAACATCCCCTCCATCATTCCAGCATCATGTGCATCCTACCAGTTCAGCTACAAGGTGCCCTCTCCAATCTCATCATCAAAGATTTCATCAACTACCTGATGAGCAGATTTTGGGGTTGAAATCACCTAATAGATACTTGGTTGGTGAGGAAAGGCTATGGATGACATGTAGCAGCTCATCTATGGCTACATCTCATTTCGAAAGAGGGTCCTTTGATAGTGATACATGGGGTTTACATCACGAGAACATAAGTAAATCCAGTCGAATATCAGCATCTCTCTCCGTTGATCTTCAAATATGTGGTGTTTGCTCGAAGCTGTTATCAGAAAAATCTTTGTGGAGCAGTCAGAGGATTATTATTAGCGATGAGCTTTCTGTTGTTGCTGTTCTAACTTGTGGACATGTCTACCATGCTGAATGTTTGGAAAATAAAACCCCTGAAATCGACAAATATGACCCTCCTTGCCCAATATGCACCTTGGGGGAGAAGCATAAATCATCCGAGCAAGTATTTAAAGCAGAAACAGATTTTAAGGCTAAAATCAACAAAAGATCAAGGAACCGGATTGTTGATAGTGATATGGGTAGCGAGTCTGTTGTATCTGGTCGTCAACAAAGTAGTGGTAAAGAAAAGAGGGCCTCCAGTTCAGTCATGAAAAACTCCATAGACAGACCTTTCCTACGAAAACACTTTTCCTTTGGACAAAAGGGCATCAAGTCACCTTCAGAGAATCATTGTAGCAGGAAAAAGGGACTTTTTCAGACCAAATCTAGCAAGACGTGAGTTCATGTATTGTGCTAGAAGGTTAGTATTTATTTGACTGATGCACTACAAAAGCCTTGAACTTCCCTTTCTTCTGATTTACAAAATGGAAGTGCCTTTCTTAGTTTATGTTCCTTTGCATGGAATGGAAGTAGATCTTGATGTCTCTAAATACCCATAATTATCTGTCAAAAAGTTCAGCTTTTGTTTCTCTGGAAATGGAAGAGTGATTTGTTAGTTTTCCGTGATACAGGTTTTGGTTTTGTTGTCTGATTTTTGTTGGTTTTGTTTCTCGAAATACCATAATGAACCCTTTTTCAAACAGAATATGGAAATGACGTAAGACCGAAATTTATCTAAATTCTAGTTCAATTTAGATGGAACTAATTACACTTTCGGTCCCCAAACTTTTAAAATCATTAAAAATAATTAGTGTATAAAGATGTGTAACATTAATGGTGGTTATTAATGTATGATATCATTTTTTTTTATATATAATTAATGAGTGAATAATTATTACGTAGTTACTTAAGGTAAATAGATCTAATTGTTTAAATTATAATGATGAAAAAAATTTATGATATAATTTTTTATTGTAATTTTATTTATATTTTTTATATTTTAAATATTTTTCGAATGTTTTAAGAATTTAAATGTTTTAAATTCCATGAATTTTAAAAATAAAATAAACATTTTTTTAACAAATTAAATAAACTCTTAAATTTTATGAAAAATCAATCTATACCTACCGATATTTTTTTCGATTAAAAAATTAAATTAATATAATTCACAAATTTAAAATTTTAATCGAGTACATTATCCACAAAGTTAAATTAATAATTGAGATATGGATTATGGCTTCTTTTATGTTTCCAAGCTCTGCTAACCCACTTGTCAGCACACTTACGCTGCAAGTGGCTTCTGATTTCTGTAACGTGGCGAGGTTCTGAACGTAACACCTGCAACAGCAAAGGCGTCACCATCTGTAAAATACCCAAAATTTACATGCAAAAACCTACACTCATATGGGATTTTCCCTTCTTTTATACATACCCTGCCTGCTGCCTCAGCTCTCCAGTATCCATATTTCTAGCTTCCTTGATTTGCTGTTGTCGTCGTAAAAGGAGATGGCAGATTTAAGAGATGTGCATGGCAACCCCATTTAACTTACCGATGAGCATGGCAACCCTGTTCAATTGACTGACGAGCACGGCAACCCTGTACACGTATCCGGTGTCGCCACCCCTTACACAGATCAAACTTGGATGGGATATGATCCAACTGCTTATGCTGCTCAGCCTCAGCAGCAGCTTTATTATGAGCAGCCGCACCACCCACAGGCACAGCAGCTGCATTACGAGGTTTCCACAACTACCAGAGAAGAGATTCAGCGCTCTAACAACTCCAGCTCTAGCTCGGTAAACAAAACACATCTATTTGGATTATTTATATGTGTGTAATTATTAATGCGTTGTTTCTTTTCTTTTCTGTTTATAGTCCGAGGATGATGGGATGGGTGGTAGAAGAAGGAAGAAGAAAGGGCTAAAAGAGAAAATAAAGGAGAAACTAACAGGTGGTAAGCATAAGGAGGCAGAGGAGGAGTCAGAAACAGTGACCTACGTCGCTAAAACCAGCGTCACAACCACCACCGGCAATACAATGTCGCCCCCTGAGATGCACCACCATGAGAAGAAGAGTGTGATGGAGAAGATAAAGGAAAAATTGCCTGGTCATCACACCCATTGATGACTTAACTTATGTCCCTTAATAGATTTAATGTGTTGTTATGCCATAATTAATAAAAGGGTGATGTTTTGTTAAAGCATATTTCAGTCCAATATCCAAAATCTTGTTTTTCTAATATCCGCCCTTCTCTATTTGACTTGGAAGATGAATTTGCACAACGGTTGGCTCTTTTTTACTGCTTGAACTCTCAACTTTTAGGGGAAATAAGAACAAAGGATAGAGCTGAAATGAGATGCTACCCTCTGTTTCTCCCACTCTAGCTTCAACTCTCCATTAGGATATCTAATCTTCACCCTATAACTTTATTAAGTCCAACAAAACAGTTTATCAAAATTCTGGGTCAACATATCAATTCTGACTCTAAATTTTAGGTTGTTACATTCATAGAAGAGAAGGAACATATATACATGCCTAACATCAGAAGTGCGTAAGAGAGCTGATTCAGAAAGACTTGCACAGCTTAAACCCATTACAACACTAGTCTAGCACACACCTACTAAGTAAGCAACTATTTGACTTCTCCCTCCATTAAATTCAGGAAGGGGAAGGTCACCAACAACCATCAACAAGGTCATTTCTATAGCACGGAATTCATAACCGCCTACACTACACTGCTTTCAAAAGTTTACAACAAACCAGGAAACATATTAGGACTACAGAAACAAGTGAGGAATTACTTGTGCACAACAAAGGAACAGCCAATCCTCTTCTAGCGCCCATGGCAGCCTCCGCCCGCAGCCCCATCATCTACCTGAAATATATGGAAAATAGAAGTTGGAATGCAAGAAGTTGATAAAATAAATGAGAATGTCGTTGGATAGATAATCAGACTCACCTTCTGTACAGATCCCTGATATCTTCCCTTAACAACTGACTTTCCAGAAAGAGATCATTGCACTCGTTCAAATTAACAGTCTCCATATCAAAATCTTGGTTACCACAATACTTGTTCCACTCAAACCACATTTTTGCAATTAATTCCTTCTTGAAGCAAGTACTATGATCTAACTCTTCAGGGGAATCCCCTGCAATCAATCTATACGCATACACTTTCTTCTTTTGGCCAGGGCGAAATGCACGACCTATTGCTTGGCGGGTCACAGATGGATTAAGATGGACATCCAAGATGATAATTCGGGATGCCCCCACCAAAGAAATTCCCTCTCCACATGCCTTAATAGATCCAAAGAAAACTTTGGCATCAGGAGAGTTGTTGAAGCGATCCATAGACCACTCCCGATGCTCAGAACTAGATTCACCCGTGATTGAGAAAACCTGAATCCCTGGTTGCCAACCCTTCATTTTCACGGACAATCTCTCTAAAAATTTCAAGGGGATGAGATACTGACTGAAAACAAGGAGTTTCTCACCAGCTGACTCACATAAATTTAACATGTTCAGAAAAAATTTAGCTTTGACTCCCTCTTTGACATCTAGTTTGTCTAACAAGTCATCCATCTTATCATCTGTCATCTCAGAATTCTCAGAGAAAGAATTTAGTTTTGGATGAAGATAAACAGCACTGCCAACAGATGAAATCTTGAACTTCCTTTTTTGAGACCTTGTTAACTTGTGAACTTCATTCTTCTGTCTAGAACTAAGACTGAGCACAATAGTGAAATCAACAAGTCCAGGAAGCTCATCCAAGAAATCACCTTTGTAGTAATGAAGGACTTTGCTGGTCATCTCACGTAGATCATGAATGACAGAGACTTTCCTCTCAAAATTTTCATCTTTCTGCAGTGTGTGCTCCACCAAATCATAAAAAGCTGCATCAGCTCCAGCTTTTAACTGCTTCTTCACTCCAGCTATATGCACCTTGCTCATTATCCGCTTAATTACTGATTTTGAAGTATCCAACCTGAGAAACTTTGGTCGGACAAGGTTCAATATGTTAAATACCTCTTTGACATGATTTTGATAAAGAGTCCCAGAAAGTACAACTTTTCGAGCTGTTTGCACTTTTGCAAGGGATTGCAACACATCGGTGTTCTCATTCCTCGGTGTGTGGCCTTCATCCAAAATTAAAATTGAAGGTGCTCTAAGCAGAATCTCTTGGCAAGATTTAGAAGTTTGGCTGGTTCCACCATCACAAATTATGGTAGAGAACTGCTTGTACCCCAGAAAGAGGATACTCTTGCATTCAATCCACTTCTTCAAAACCACCAATTGCTGAGATCTGTTATCCGCTTTCACAGTATAAAAATCAAGCAGTGGAATATCCTCTACTTGCCATGTCTCAAACTCTTTTTTCCATGTAGCCAAGATGCCTTTTGGAAGCACAACTAGTGGTTTAGCATGTGGATATTTGGCTAGGAAACTTTGCATGAAGCTGATTATCATGAATGTTTTTCCAGATCCAGGAGCATGGGCCAAAATGCAGCCACCAGGGTTATCTGCCACCAAATTGCTCAGAAGAAAATTAAATCCTTCTACTTGATGAGGTTTCATTTGCTTCATATGCCTTGGATGAGCAGTTATGTCGGTTACAGTTAACTCATCTTCAGAAAACTTAACTCCTGTTTCAATTGACTCTCTATATTTTTCACTTCGTGGCTCTGACACATAATGTGTACTCTTTTTGGCCTGCATAGGTAATGAGGAGAATTTTCAGAAAATGAAGTTTCAGACAGAACGAGCTGATAAGTCTTATTAGTTGGATTTAACCAAAGCCTAAATATATAAGGGGGAAAACATTGAACTTGCGTTATTTAATGCATATAACAACACTGCCATAACACCAATAAATCAATCCAAAATTGAATTTCAACTGATAAAACAAAAACTAAAGGAGACAACACAAGGCACCTCCACATGAGACCGTAGAATCAAAATACCAGAGTTTAACCATATTTTCAACTCAATCTAATAGACCCAAATTGCGCTAATATTATCAGGTTTACCATGTGTAATGTGGGTAAAGATCCCTGCCAAAACCTGGCTTGGATACTAAAATACATTTTCTCAGCTAAAGAACTATAGAAACAAGCCGTTCATTTTAGGAAAAGCTTCAAAGATCCCTTCACGTTTGAAACAGCAGAATGAGTTATAGGTGATGCTAAATCAATGTTTAATATGGGTGCAAACTATATTAAATCCCACTTCAATTTCTAGATAATATAAAGCAAAAATGAAATCACAGATTTTTAAAACCTAATTTGTAACATGATGTAGGACAATCATAATGCTCAATAGCATAAGCTTGACTTACCTTGTTATATTGGATGTCAATTATAGTCTCAATTCCTCTCTCGATAACCCCACAAATTCTACACACATAACCAAGATCATCCTTCAAGACAAAAGAATGATCACAATCTTCATCATCGTCTGACATATGTTCATTGGAAGGGTCCTCAAACGCATCCTACCAAAAGCATCATGTCATAATGAATATAGCACATTTTTTCTAGGGGATAACAATTGCCTGCAGTTCAATAATTATAACAATCTAACTGATTACAGTACATAAAACAAGATTTTCCTTATTCTTCTGTGATAGTGAGAAGCATGTGGCAGATTAAAAAATATGACCTAAAATAATGGAAGCAACAGGACATTTTTCTTATTGATACAACCAGAAACGATGATTAAATATTTTCTTCCACAAAGAACAAGAACTGTTTTATGTAAAAGTATGTAGAAGATTCAAACGTGAAATAATTGTTTCTTAAAATTTTGACCTAAAATAAGATTTTTCTCATTCTTAAAAAATTAAAACAAAATTCTTCCATGACAATGAAAATAACGGAAAAATATTTCAGGTCAAAACTATGTTCAATGACAATTACAATGAAAACAAGGGAAAAAATGTTTTATACACTATGTTCTGATTCTTATAATATTGTTTCGTAACAATAGTTTCTCATTCTTAAAATATTTTTTTCCCATTTTGACCTAAAATAATGGAAAGAATTGTTTCTTAAAAATTTGACCTAAAACAGCAGGTAAAACAATATTTTTCTCATTCTTCCATGAAAATGAAAAGTGGAGTATGTAAAAGACTCAAAATCTGACCTAAAATAATAGAAGCAACGGAAATAATTGTTTCTCATTGCCACAACCAGAACAACAATGACATTTTACGCTACAAAGAACGAGAACGATGTTTAGAATCAGAATATGAGTAACTCAAACGGGGAAAATTGAAGGAAAAATCTAAAAATAAACAGTTTTTAGTGTCCACTTGTTCTAATAAACAATGCCAATCATGGGTTAAGTTAAATAGTGAACCACTTTTCCCAAGAAAAATTATTTAATTCTGAAGTCTTCGCTCTTACATGTTTTGCTTGGTATTATTTTTCTACCACACCTTTCTCAACCTAAATGCATCCAATATGGTCTTAACAAGACCATAGTAACAACAGTTCTCTCAAAAAATGCGGAAAAAAAGAGAGCACTTAGTTGTCTCTATAGTTTTAAAAAAAGCATCAAGAATAGAATATCTACCAGGCACCAGCTACATTTTAAGAGCAGTGTAAAATACCTTCGAGAACTCTAATGCCATTGACATCTCCTGCCAAATATCTCCCAAACCATCATCTTCTGTCTCAGTTTGAGTATCAACATCATCTTCAACACCAACATAAACACCTTTATCCTTCTTAACATCAATTTCACTGGTTAGGCTAATCTTTTTTTCACTGTTAAGTCGGTTTCCTAAAGACTCTCCAACCTGAAACAAGTTAGGCTCTCCAACCTGAAATACATCAATAACGCCAGTCATTGAATTAAACATATACTAAAAAAGGGAACATAAAATTTAGAGCTAGAAGCATACCACAGTACACGATTTCACTTAAACGCGCATTGAGAGAATATGGTAATTAAAGATTCAAAATACCATAATCAACCATTAATGTGACAGTTACATTGAACATGCATAAGATATGATCGACATGAAACTAGAAAAAAGTTGAACGTAGATAAAAACATAATTATGTATCACTTAGTAGAGGATTAATTTCCCTTGAAAAAAAATAAGTTTGCTCAAAGCCAATTGAGGTTCTACAGCTTCGGTATTTCATTATATTCATACTTTTTTATTCACATATTTGATTTAAATGGAATAGATTTAGTCTCCCAATATGACATAGCATCTACAGCTTCTAAAAAAAACTCCCCAGCAAAATCCATCTGCCCTTATAGAAACCCAAACAAGTGATGCAAGAAATGACAGAAACAAGTTCTTAAACTTGATTTCATTTTGCTTCATCTCTACCATGCTGTTTGTTATGTAGGTTAGGAAAAAGCTTCATTGCTGTCATGAGTCAAAAAGACTTGAGCAACTTGATCTTTCGCACAAATGCAAAATATCATTTTATTTTTTCCTACATGAGAAAAATACTGCAAGACTCCACGGATGTGCTAATGATTAAAACTCATATTTAAAAATTTAGATGGCCTGGAGAGAAGCTTCAGTGACTATAGCTACTTTGAATAGTTGAATGCTGTCTTCTTCCCTGTTTTTTACGATTAAAATGCAGGTGAAAATAAATTATATGCAAAAGAGACTGTACATGGCGGAATTAAGAGATTAAAGTTTACTTGATTTTGATCCATGAGAAATGTAAACCAATTTTTTTTTTCTTCTAAAATTCAATGTTCATGCTTTTTATCCTTGCATTGACTCTACCTTCATCCTCAGACAAACTACTCAAAAGCAAGATGTGGACAACAACATACCATTATCTCCTTATATATTAAATTCCCGGATGGCTTCCTCAATACAATTTCCTGAACAGGATGTAGAGGCCTCGGATTTCTATTGTCTTCATCATCTGAATCCAGAATCACTACTGGTGACACCGATGAAGTGGTGTCCTTTCCAACAGAGTCATCCTCTAAGTCAATGAAATTGTTCCGCGACAAATGGGAAAGTTGTCGGCTTGGAACCTTTGAAGCCTCTTTCCTTGGGCTTTTTTCCACATTCGCCACCATACTTGAAAGACAAGGATGCAAAACAAGTAACTTGCTTATCAATTGTGTATTCCTAGAAATGAGGGCTTCAAAATCTTTTGTAACACTTCCATATTTACCACCAGCATTAAAATTTTCAAGCATTTCAGCATACGCAAATGGATCGCTATAATCAATAACATTTGGTGAGCCCTTAGGTTTCTTCTTTCCATCATCATCTTGAAGATTTACAGCAGGGATGGTACCGTCATAATCTTTTGAGTCACTCGATAATTTTGTCCGTTTACATCCATTAGAACAAAAATCTGTAAAGAATCATAAAGAAAGAAAACAACACTATAAAAAGGGAAAAACCTAAACAAAAGCCAAGAAAAAACAAATAAAAACAATATTAATACATTTATCTCAAAAATATTATTTATCCGCTTATACAATTACAAATAAAAATAAATAACAAACTGATATTCCAGGCAAACAGATTAATAGATTGAAAAAAAAAACACTAAAAATGAATGTCGTATACCAAAAGCATAAAATGTAGAATCATGATAATTTGAAAACAACAAAGTTCTTAAATGTATAATAAACCTTGGTAATTAAAATAAATCTGTAAATACCGTTTGAGATTCCGTAATTTGTTGGCAAAACCGGCAGGGGAGGCTCCATTGTATCAAATGCTGCAGCTAATTAGGAAGGAAAAGAGGCAAAATTTATCTTGACAAGCTGAACAGTAATTGAAACTATAAAACGAAAGTTTGGAACCCTAAATTAGGCCGAAGTAGAGAACAAAATAGAAGTAAATAACTCCCATTTTCTTCTCAGTTCGAATCGAAGAAATAAAAACCACAATACCTCACAGTTTCAATCCTTTTGTTGTTTCCTGGGTGGAACAGCTGGGTGAATTGGAAAGCAAAGGAGAAGCGTATCAACGCCTGTTGCCAAAATTTCGTCGCTACTTTCAAAGACTTTTTGGGCTGTGCAAAGAATTTGGGGAATGCTTGTGTGCATCACGCTCGGAGATTTACAGGTGTGAGTGTACAAATGGCGTGATCTAATTGGATATTGACTCTTGGCATAGTACATTGTGACGTTGACCGATATGTTATGACTTGGGTAAACTATGTTTTATTTAGGAAGGGTGTTTTAAGAATGGAGATGAATAATACAGAAAATAAACTAAAATGAGAATATTTTAAAATTATTATAAAAAATTATAAAAATTTTAGTATCGTTTTTTTATAAAAAAAAATAAGGATTTGATATATATTGAATTTCTTATAAAAATATAAAAAATTGATATATACTAAATTTTTAAAAAAGATATATAACAATTTTAATATATAAAAAATTAATAATAAAATTTTTATAATTTTTATGACAATTTTAAAATAACCTCATTTTAGTCGATTTTTAATATAGAGGAAAAACCGGGAATAATGCTAAAATAGCAATGCATAGAAAAAGAACACCTCACTATTCAAATATGTATGAAATAATAAAAAATATTTTTAATTACAATTATTTTTTAAATTAAATTTTATTTAAAAATATACTTTGAATTGAAATTGGGCCCAAGTATCCGAACTAAATATCCAATATCGAAACTTTACCCGGCTTCTCTTTTCTCGTACCAAAGAATTTATCAGGAGGCTTCCCGGGCACTTAAAAATGAAAGCAGAAAAAGAAATTAAAAAAGAAAACAGTTCCTTTCACTTTCTGGTTTCAATTTACAAGGATTCTCTAGAGTTGACAGTAAAAATCCCTTCTCATCGTTGGGAAACCCTATGATTAATCTGCTGTTGTTAAAGTTTAATTTGATAAAGTTGCGAAGCGAGTACATTGTCTGGTCTAACTTACACCGGTTGAAATTTCTCGTGCAGATTGTTTTGAGAAGGCGGAATCCCTAAGAAGTTGGATTTTTTTTAAAGCATCGGATATGGTGATTTCCTGATCTTTTTTTTTCTTTCAATTTTAAATATGAACTGTTGATAGTTAGGGTTTAGGGTTTTTTGTTAGTTATAAACAAAAAATTGCCTCACTGCCACCCCAAAATTTTCTGAATTCTGCTACAATCAAGTAGGTGAGAATTCTTATATGAATTGCGATATTTTGTTACGAGGGAAATTGAGGTTTATCAAAACGTAAGTTTCAGTTATCTTGATTCTTTATTTGTTTTTGTTCACGGGCTTACTTCAATGTTAATTGCAGTCGGATATCAGGAAGTGGTTTATGAAAGCACACAATAAAGGCAAAAGCACTGATAGTGCTTCAAAGCCGGAAAATACAGTAGAAACCAAAGATCCTGTGAGTATATTTTTTTGGTCTCATTTTAGCATAGTTCACACTACTCTTAGACTTGGTTATAATGTTGAGATTGATTTGAATGAATTTCATGTATTGCCATCTAAAGAACTTATTTAGGCTGTTTCATTATTATAGTGTGACTCAATTTACGCATGATGGGCTAGCTCCATGCATTAAATCTTGTATTTAAGAGGAAAATTACGATGAAAAAGCATAAATGAGCAGATACAAATCTACCTATTGTTTCCCCTATGCAATCATTAAGATGTCTGTGGAACTTGTTGTTAAATGTTTATTTGTTAATATGATTTCCCCCTTTTGCAATTATTCAAGGTACCTGGAGGCCAAGAAAATTCTGGCAGAAAGAAAAGTAGCAAGTATTTTCCAGCAGAAAATCAAAAGGCGAAAGATGAACCAGGAAAAGAGGAACTTCCAGCCAAGAGAAAAATTCAAAATGACAGTAGTGAAAAAGCCCCACCTTCAAAGAAACCAAGCAAAGTCAATGTTGATGATGACTTTGTTCTGCCCAAATCTAAGAGCTCTGTTGATGTCGCAACAAGTAAGAAACTGAAGAGTGGTTCAGGCAAGAGTGTTGCCACAAAAGCTGTAGATATTGGTGAAAGTGATGAAGATGATGTTAAAGACTTGGAGTCTCCTGTAAAGTCAGGTGGAAAGAGTCGTGGTGGAAGGGCTGCAGCAAAAGTCCCAGCTAATGGAAGAGGCAAAGGTGGCGATATTGACAAAAGCGCTGAAGATAATGTTAAAGATTTGGAGTCTCCTGTAAAGTCTGGTGGAAGGGGTCGTGGTGGCAGGGATACATCAACAGGATCAGCTAGTGGAAGAGGCAGAGGTGGTGGACGTGGTGGATTTATGAATTTTGGAGAAAGAAAAGACCCTCCTCATAAAGGAGAGAAGGTGAAGATATAAAAGAAAATTCTGATTTAATTGTTATAGGGGGTCTACTATTCTCAGTAACACTGAATTTCTGTAATGTCAGGAAGTCCCTGAAGGTGCCCCTGATTGCTTAACTGGTCTAACTTTTGTAATTAGTGGAACACTTGACAGGTAATTCATTTGTTACTGGTATTGGTATGTGAGTATCTATGCCACTTTCTGTTCTGTGGAAAAACTATTCTTGTTGCGCGTACACATCTCTCTCAGCAGCATGGACCAATAAACCACAATTTTCTGATATTTTTTGTGATTATTATTGTATGTTCTTTTTTTATTAAATGCTTATGGATGACTTCCCTCGATATTATTGGTTCTTCGTGGCCCCATAATCACTGAACAATGACTTTGCAGTTTGGAAAGAGAAGAAGCAGAGGACTTAATCAAACGCCATGGTGGTCGTGTTACTGGATCTGTCAGCAAAAAAACGGTTATTCTACACACTACTCTTCTACCTGGTAATAACTTAATTTCCTGTCCCAATATTTGAGAGTTGTTAACGTTGTCCATCTGCAGAATTATCTTTTGTGTGATGAAGATATTGGAGGTCGAAAGTCCTCTAAAGCCAAAGAGCTTGGGTTTGTTTTCTGCCTTGTTTAAAATTTTTAGAATGTGTTATTATTGCCATGCTACTCGTCTTGTTTATACTTGGTTTCTATTTCTTATTGTAGCACTAAATTTCTTACTGAGGATGGATTGTTTGACATGATCCGTGCTTCAAATCATGGAAAAGCTTCATTGAAAGGAGAGTCAAACAAAACTGCAGTGACCATCTCTCCTTCTCTACCTAAGAGAAGTCCCCAGAAAGCTGAAGTGAAAAGTATGCCCTAAAATCTTTGCATCTTTCTTCTGGTGCATTATTTGAGTGGTCAACTACATGTAGTAGTATACGTGTTCAGTGTAGTGTGGTATGACTATTATTTACTAGAAATGGGTCTTGCTGAAAGACTTACTCTTGCCAGCAAAAAAATATAATTCCGGTTGATGAATTGTCTCTGTTAAATATGGAGTTTGGTGCTTGATATCAGTTCGATGCTACTATTTCTGAATATTGTCGTCCTGTATATATCTATGTGAATTTTGTATATAGTTGCATTCACATTGAGGGACTCTAAATGCATTTGATTTTATTTTAAATGTTTTGTCTTAATTTATCTTGCTTCGGCAACTCTTCATCAGCCACATTAACCAAAAGTCCAAGAGCAAGTGTTCCATCTGCCAAGAAAAGAGGGCAACTGCTCCAGCATTCTTCTCTGCCGTGGACTGAAAAATATAGGCCAAAAGTTACAAATGAGATTACTGGGAACCAATCACTGGTATGAGTGTCTATTCTGCCATTCTTTGTTATTATACTATTTTACATCAATGTTGTCAATGGTGCTAGGCGCACTCAAGGCACGAAGTCCTCTATATAGCCCAAGGTAAAAGGCACAAAAAACCGCTCACTCGAGTAAAATAAGGCGCAGATATATTATATACATATAATGCTTATGAAAAATTCTGTAAAATATAATAATAAATATAAAACTAGTTAAGATACATTATGGTAGAATAGACAGAATAATAATTAGTTTTATAAAAAAAAAAGTGTGTACATATTATAAAAGTGTACATATATATTATATACATATAATGCTTATGAAAGAACGAATAGTAAAATAGACAGAATAATAATTAAAAAAGTCTACATCAAAGCTTGAGCGTGTAAGGGAGGTTGTAGTTTTGAGTTTTTATGATTTAACAAAAATTTTGATATTATAAATGACTAGTAGCAAGTAGGTTATAAAAAATAATGATATTTGAGATTTAAAATATATTTATAATTTCTCAAATCTATACAATAGTTTAAAGGTTGTCTCCCTTTGTTTTAATTCTTGCCACCTAAGCAATATGATTAAATTGTGATTTTGGGTAAAATCGGAAAGATTTTATATTCATAGTAATAAAAACCAGGAGTCATTTTATTAAACACATCATTGATGTATTTAAATTCATATTTTGGGGAAGTTTGGTAATTGCTCATGTTATTTATGTTTTATTTCCCCTTTTTCTTTTATCCTTTTTTTTTTTTCTCATTACAATAGGACTGATCAATTTATAATTTGAAGTAGTTGGCTATTAGACAACTAATCAATGTCTTTGGGCTCATGTTTTGGAATAATTTGGTAAATAAATCATGTTATCTGTATTTTATATTTTCTTTTATCTTTTTTTTTTCTCATTAAAAAAATTCTATACATTTGTGTTGTATTATAATCTTGTTATCTATTTGTGTTATAATTGTATATAAAGGTTATATATATATATATTTTAAATGGATGCATTTAAAATTTATTTTATGCAAATTTTGACAGTGATATATTTATGACATATGCATAATATTTTCATGTGGTGTTTGAGGTAAAGAAAGAGAAGAAACTTGAAAGATAAAACAGGCTTCAGTGGATATCTGAGTTTTAAAATGAAAAAAGGAGGCTTAAAATCTGACACCACTGTCTCAATTTTTGTTTAGAAAAAGAAAAATGAAAGAAGGAAACCCTTAGAAGTTTGCTTAATTTCACTGCTACAGTTAAGCTGTCTTTTCTATAGCCTAGTCATGAAGCTCAAGGTACATGAAAGCGGGAAAAGGCAAGCGCCTTAACAACAATGTTTTACATTATAATTTCCATGCTAGTAGCCATATTGCTTACTTGTGTGGACATATCTGATGCCTCAAAGTGACTGCTGATATGGGGCTTTGGCTTACAAATATATGGAAAAACCTGGAAAATATTGAATGCATCCATGTTGGACAGGAATCTATGTCTAAGAGTCCTGAGTCTGAGCAACATATCATATGGTAGAAGCATTATCACTCTGGCCTCTTTCTGTCATGGCTGCAGGTTAAACAACTCCATGATTGGCTGGCACAATGGAACAGGCAATTTCTTGGTACTGGAAGCAAGGGAAAGGGCAAAAAGCAAAATGAACCTGGTGCTAAAAAGGCTGTTCTGTTAAGTGGAACACCTGGAATTGGGAAAACTACATCAGCAAAGTTGGTTAGTCAGATGCTGGGTTTCCAGACAATTGAGGTTGACTTCATTTTACCAAAACAAATCTTGAGTATTAGTATAAATTCTAATTAGACTATTGAAAGCTTATATGCCTGTCTTGCTGTCTATCCTGTATTTGTCATATAGGTAAATGCTAGTGATAGTCGTGGAAAGGCTGATGCCAATGTTTCTAAAGGAATCGGTGGAAGCAATGCAAATTCCATAAAGGAACTAGTTAGCAATGAAGCCTTGGGTGTTAATATGGATCGGTTTGTTTTTGACATCAATGCATAGGAAACTTATAATTTCCTTTCAAGTATTTTCTCACTAAATCTTCTAATGGAAATTGCAGTTCAAAACATCTGAAGACTGTCCTGATTATGGATGAGGTGGATGGCATGTCTGCCGGTGATAGAGGTGGAATAGCTGATCTTATTGCTAGCATAAGGATTTCCAAAATCCCAATCATTTGCATCTGTAATGACCGCTACAGTCAGAAACTGAAGAGTCTTGTAAACTACTGTTTGCTTCTCAGTTACCGGAAACCTACAAAACAGCAGGTAATATCTGTTTTTTTTTATATATATATATATAGCTGTTTCTTTAAATTACTGCCTATTGTTTGTTCTGTAGGGCCAGTATGCACTTTATTTTACTTAAATCACAATGGCTGAAATGTTATCATGTGCCCGCCAACACCATTCACATCAGAGTATGGAATCAGAGATCCAGCACCAAATCTAAATAATCTCTTCATTCTTACACGTCACATATTTGCAGCCTAACAGATTTAAAATCTTGCAATCATTGAAACTCAAGTTTGAATGTGTATTTTATCTTGGACCTTGAAGTGCCCGGATTATTACTTAATGAAGAATTGTTTGAAGAAGAATGTTACATGCCTCAGTTTGGAGATATATCTGCTTCTCCAAGTTTAGAGTAGGATGGCTCTAGTTATCCTTTTCTTGTAACCAAGATAAAAACGAGACCCTTGCTTCGCCGAAGAGATTAATGCAAGTTGCTAACACTGAACTTTATGCATGACAGATGGCAAAGAGATTAATGCAAGTTGCAAATGCTGAAGGTCTTCAAATTCATGAGGTAAATGTCTCTTGGGAGTTTATAGCTGTTCCATTTCCGTGCATTACTTTTGCGCTATTGCTGTTCCAAATGGTTTATAATATATTTGACTCATGATTTAATAATGGACTTACTGGATTCTTGGTCAATAACATGCTCCCTCTCTCTCTCTGGTAGTGAGATCATTTGTCGAGTAGTTTTGAAGAAAGTGTCCTCTAAAGATTTTGTCATGTTCTAAGTTGGGTGATTTACTTTTGGAAATTGAACACTTTTTTTGTTGCCTTTTTTTGCTAATATTCTTCAGTCACTATTAGGTGTATAGCTGCTGACCTTATTGTTGTGAATATACCTTCTGTTACATCACCTATGATCTTTTCTGTTTTCCTTCCAGCTCTCTTCCCCTCCCCTCCCACCCCTTCCCATTCCACTCTTACCAAAGATAAGTAAATATTTTTAGTTTTCCAGATTGCTCTCGAGGAACTTGCTGAAAGAGTGAACGGAGATATGCGCATGGCCCTAAATCAGTTGCAGTACATGAGTTTGTCCATGTCTGTCATTAATTACAATGACATAAGGCAACGCCTTCTTAGCAGTTCCAAGGATGAGGATATTTCACCTTTCACAGCTGTTGATAAGTAATAATTAAGAGCTTATAAGTTTTGCTGAGTGTTTCTGTTTGATTGATGTTTCCTAGATATGCTTCTCTTGCTGTCATTTTCTATTTAAATGAATTTTAGGCTCCTCCAATAGTTATTTCTCCTCTCTCTTGTTTCTCTCTTACTGTTTGATCCTATGGTGAAATGACGTGTTATTTGTTACCGAGTTACCGAATCACGGATCAAGTGTATCCTAGATTTTTCTTCTCCTAGTATTTATTTTTTTCATTTCCCATAATTCAATGATTTCAATGCATGTCTCAGTTTTACAGGTAAAAAAATATTTCCAAAATAGTCCATTATTTTGTGCTTCATTGGTTTGGTGGTGTAAAATGTAGAATTTTGTTGCCTCACAACTATGTCACTATCAGGATGTATGTTAATGACTTGATCATAATTTTTTGATGAGTTTTAGAATTTTCATGTTTGTATTGATCAATAATTGACAAGAATTCTGATACAATCCAATTAAGCTTCTCTCCCTCTGTGTGTGTGAATTGAAATACCTATCAATGAGGCATTGAGAAATGTCCAATTATGCTTGCAGATTTATTGATAATTTGGTTTTAACTCTGTTGAAGCATAATCAATCTGTTGCTAGTTACTAACCTCTCTCACCTTCCTCACATCATCCATTTGAATCTGTTGTATTTAGGCTGTTCGGTTTTAATGGTGGAAAGTTGAAAATGGACGAAAGAATCAATCTAAGCATGAGCGATCCTGATCTAGTCCCACTTATTGTTCAGGTTATGCCTTTTCTAGCTCATCTCCCTACATTTTGATGCTATTATTCATTTATGAAAGATCTTCCGGGAAACCTCAAACCCATTATGTTGGGGGTTATCTCAATCAATGAAAAAATGTAGAATACTTTATGGCCTTTGTTGGATGATGGCCCCATTTCCATGTGGTTTAGCTCCATTGATAGATTATTTCAAATGCCGAGGTACTTCATTAGAACTTTCAAGACTAATTTATCTGTAAGATGGTAGTAAATCTAATAAAGGTACAAAAGTTTGTCTGGAATTGTTGCTTTTCATGTTCCATTTGTATTCTTTTTGCGTATACTTTCTTGATTTAAGTGTTTCTATGTTTTTATTTTGCCTAAACAATCTTTCTTATTGTTTGATACTTGCAGATGTGGTGAGACGGTTTATCTGTTGCTCATTTTGCATTAATTTGCTAATTTTTGATCTTGGTTGTTATGACTTGTATTTTTGTACATGCAGGAAAATTATATCAATTATAGACCGAGTTCAATTGGTAAAGATGACAGTGGGATAAAACGACTGAACTCAATTGTCCGAGCTGCTGAGTCTATTGGTGATGGTGATATAGTCAATGTGCAGATTCGAAGATATCGTCAGTGGCAGCTCTCACAAACTAGTGCCCTTTCGTCTGGCATCATTCCGTATGTGTTGTATTTTTCAGGCCTTGAACGTTCAAGAGCTCTTCGAATTATTTTCATTTTGCTGTCTGATATTTTCTTTCTTTTCATGTGTTTCATCAGAGCTGCATTGCTACATGGACAAAGGGAGACTTTTGAACAGGTAAGTATTTATCCTGAAGGTTCTTGATGTTAGTTATGTCTTCTCATGCATTACCATAATTCATTTCAGTTTCCTTGTTTTTTAATAAAGAAATTGAAATTAAATATGAACCTTGTACTTTATTTTTCTGCAAGGTTGACAAGTACGATATGGAAGGTGATTTAACCTTTATATTCTATTATGAATAAATAAATTTTCAATCCAAAATATTGAAGTCCCGTCGGTTTAACTAAACCAAGGGATCATTTGTACTATTAATCATTAAAAAATCTAACTTTGTATGTTGTGGTACAATATCTGATCCTCCTGTCATCTTAGTCCTGGTTTCCTGTCAAGTTGGTTGCGTGACTGTTTCATTGGCATAATTTGATGCTTTGTTAACGTGAGAAAGGGGCCATGGTGGCCGAAGATGCAGTGAATGATGGTGGTTTCTGTGTGATCAGTGGTTGTATAGGATTTGTTGGTTCAGGATTTGTTGGTTGCGTGACTGTTTCATTGGCATAACAATGTGTTTCTCTGTATTTTCTTATTATCCTTAATTATCAAATGTATACATAATAAGCCTTTAAATAGGTTGATATAGAGTTCTAATATAACTTAAGCTATACTTTCATCTTTAATTTAAATAATACTTTTAGTAAATCTAAACTATTGATAGAGAATAAACCCTAATTACACATTAAATTAAAACTCTAACACTTCTCGTCAACTTACAAGTAATAATAATTATTATTTGGCACAATAAACTGATGTACTCTTATGCATAACATTAGATATGTCCTAATATTGGAGGCTGGTTTCATATTTGCAGGGAGAACGCAATTTCAATAGATTTAGTGGGTGGCTAGGAAAGAATTCAACTATGAGCAAAAATTATAGGCTTTTGGAGGATGTTCATGTTCATTTTCTTGCTTCGCGTGAATCTTGTTCAGGAAGGTAATTCATAATTTTGTTATATAACCTTCTGTCACATGTTTTTAACATTTTAGGTTGTGTTTGCTGCACACTTGATTTAAGTCACGGCTGCATGACATAGATTTTTTATCTGTTAGAACATATATAAATACTATGGGTTGAATTAGGACTAACTTAGTATTATTTACATGTATAATCTTTTAAACATTATAAATTCTATTTAAGCTTTAAGGAATAATCAAGCTGATTCCTAAACCTAATTTTCGATTTTTCTTTTCTTCCTCCACTCTTTCTCCCCAGTAACAGCAGAAATTCTTTCTTCTTTGTTTTTCCTTCTTTTTCTTCCAACTTTCAAATCTCCTCCATACTCTCTATTGATATCTGTGGCTGAATCCTAGATAAATGATGATCTAGTTACATTATTGAATTCTCATTAATAATTTTATTTTTCTCGTCTTATTATTTGTTGCATTTGCATAGCCAATTTTGATAGCTAAGTTAACTGAAGTGGTGAGCCAATTATTGAAGCTTGACTAGGTCTACTTTTCAATAAAACCATTGACATCCTGAGATGTTTAATGTCTGCAGTTTTATTTACTAATACTAACTTGATGCTTAGACAGCCATGACAATAATCAACCGATTCACATACCCATTTTGCAAATGCCTCGCATAATCTGGTTTTCAGTTAAAGGAAATAAAGTTGATTAACATTTTTTATCATAACTTTTGTTCTGAGATCTACTCTTTGTCTAGATTGATTAATTTTTAGGCATTTGCTTTCAATATTTCAAGTCTTATTTTGTTCAGAGAGATGGAAAGTGAGAACTGAAGAACTCAGTTTGAATTTATTTTCTTATTTGTCTGCGGTCATATATGTGAATGCTCATTGTCTGTGGATTTTTCTCTCTCTTATTTTTTGCATAATATTGTTTTGTGCTGTAAATGATGCAGAGAAACTCTTCGACTTGAATATCTCACAGTGCTTCTGGAAAGATTAACTAATCCACTTCGAGACATGCCTAAGGTTTGAAACATACATTTTTCATTGGTATGCATTTTACATGTAACTATGTAAGCATCATGTGACCCAAGGCTGGTCATAGGTACTGTTGTGAGTTATGGTTTGGTGGTGGAACCGTATCAGGCTAACATAAAATTCCATCATATCTGAGTGATGTGTTTTGATTTACATTTTTTACTTTTGATTTTGCAAATAGAAGTAAGATTAGAACGTATCATGACCAATGGCTTTATCCTCTATTTTATTTCATTCCCCTATTTTAAGCATTCATTGAACTACTAATGTTATTTTTACTTTGCCTTCCTGAATTAATATAAAAGCAACCGGGGACTCTTTGATCTCTCTCTCTCTTAAAGGACTTAGGCTACTCTTACCCTCCCTTTCTCCACCTATTTTATAAAAATGATTAGCTCCTTGTTTGTTGGATTTGGGTGTTTGAGCCTTGAGGGATGGGTGGAGTGGGACAGGGGATGTGTTAAACACTCTTCCAACTATTGATCTGTATCACTTACGGTGAATTTTGTTCATTGGAACCTAGGACCACCTCACATTTTGCTATCTCCTGCTTTTATTTTGCATCTACGCAATGCTTGATTCGTGGGCCTGAAGAATTTTTTAATTGTTCTACTTGTACCAATTGTGGTATATGTTATTTTTCTGGTTCTACTAGTACTTGTGGTTCTCTGGGTTTTTTTTTTTAAATATTGTTTTTTTTTACTCGAACATCTGTTTTAAAGTGTTCCCATTTCATCTGATATGGACCAGGATGAAGCTGTTAAGCAGGTTTTAGAGTTTATGAACGCTTACTCAATAAGCCAGGAGGATTTTGACACTGTTGTAGAGTTATCTAAATTCCAGGTAACTCTACCTCTTTATCTTCCTATATAACATACATAATTTCGTTTTTATTTTCTTGTGTTTCAGAAATACCTTTTTGTTTTCAAATAATTTCTGTTCAGGGGCATCCAAATCCCATGGAAGGCATTCCGCCAGCTGTCAAAGCAGCACTGACGAAAGCTTACAATGAAGGAAGCAAAACACGAATAATACGGGCTGCAGACTTAGTAACTATTCCTGGAATGAAAAAAGCTCCAAAGAAACGCATTGCTGCAATTCTAGAACCCTCAGATGATGTATTTGGGGAGGAGAATGGTGAGGCATTGCTGGAAAATGAGAACACTTCAGACACAGAGGACTTGGGTAATAATTTTTGTTGAATGTTGATTCATTTTGAATTTACTAACTAAATTTCCCATCTTCTGTTATGTCCTTAGCAAAATTAATTCTCACTTGTTTTTAGCTCCATTTGACCTGATACGATCTTGCTAGAGGGAGCTTTGCTTTCTGATTCTATGAAGGGAAATAACTCATCTATGCACTAAAAATAGTAATAGACAGAAATAGAAATACACATGCCTTCAAACCTACCGACTGAACTGGCAGTGGAAATATGTTATACTGCTTTCTAGTTTCTACTGAGACATCAAAAATCTTTATCGTGGACAAGGGCACTGGATTCCCCCTTGTATCAGGGAAATTGTGGTGCTATTGACATTGGCGTAAGAGAAAATGTTGTTTAGCGAGGGTGTAGAAAATGTTGTTAGGCTTTTCCACCTGTGATATGTATCGAGCTTCACCAGGTGTTGATTGTACTATGGGTGTTGTCGCCTATCTTGTAAACCTATCCCCCCCCCCCCCCCCCTTTTCAAGTTCCATACTTAAGATGTCATGATCAATAGTCATAAATCTAACTATTCCATCTTATAAGCCCCAACATGGCTTTCTAATGTTGCCTAAACCTCAATCCCCACGCCCAAACACACACACACACACACATAAAAACCCCTTTGCTTTGCATGGTTTAAACTTGAGTTCTCAAATCAGAAGTCTCCTGGAAAACCCACTCCTCTTTCTCAAGGTATAAACTTATAGCTACGTTTTTGAAGTTCCAAGGCTGTAAATAAGCTGGGAATTGTTTTCAAGATTTGTAACAGACTTGGGTTTTCTAGTTGTTTCATTTATGGGTGACTAAGTATCACTATCCAAGTAAGTGGTTTCCATCAAGTAATAGTAATGATGTTTATGCCATACCTTTTGTTTTTGGCACACCAGAAGGTACTACTGATGGTGAGAAGCTCCAGGCCGAACTTCAGAGTTTGAATTCAAAAGGTAGCTAATGCCATCTTTCTTTTCTTTTTTTTTTTTTTGATTGTCAAGTGATGATTATTTTACCCTTCGTACAAATCTTTTGTTTTTAATATTTTGCGTTGTTTTTTTCTCTCCAGGAATCGAAGTACAAATGGAGTTGAAAGGGAAAGGGAAGTCAAGCGCAAAGAAGGCACCGTCTGGTAGGGGAAAAGGTGGTGGTAGGACCGTATCTGCAGAAAAGAAAGGCGGACGTGGTTCCGGGGCTAAGAGAAAAAGGTAATAAGTATGGTAGAGTGTCCATTCTACAATTTTGGCAGTGTTTATAAGCACAGTTTAAGTAGCATGTCCCTTGCATTGACGTTTGTAGTGATTTTGAAAGTAGACTCTCCTTCCTATTCGGCTATTCCTATGGGTTTTGATGCAAAATTATTATATATATTTGTATGTTATGAATTGGTGAAGCATCTAAACACACATTCTTGAATTGTTGAATCATCCCACGTGCACTTTTTCAGTCAAAGATGTCAAGCCATCGTGTTTTAGACACAGTCCACTTTCTTTAACACTTGAACTATATGATTTTGTTTACTATATCATGCATGTTGTGTTTCATGTAAATTAGTCGGTCAATAAGTTAAATAGCGTTGTTCTTTACATAATAAGTTGTATTTTTTTATAAGAGTTGGGCTACCTGTTCGTCTGGTTTTGTTTGAGTCGGGCTACCCATCCTTAATGCAATTAATAATGTCATTTTTTCAGTGAATTAAATGTTTAATTATTTGTTTGATTTAAATAAATCAACCGTTAAAGTTATATTACAATGAACATTTGTTGAGTCAACGTATTTTAATCTTAGTAGGATTTGAATTAAATCAATTAAAACTATTTAATCCATAAACAAAGAATTTAAGCTAACCTTTCGATAAATTTAAAAAAGTACGCAGATACAATATTGAATTTAGATAATATTTCATACTCATGATCAGAAATTATTTTGGTTACACATCTCTTACATTTGGAAATAAACATTGTTATTCAAATTAATCATATATTCATTATCTTTTAGTAATTATTATATAAAATAATTAATTTAAATTTATTTGATTTACACGACCTGTGTATATTTTTTTTTTAATTAAGAATCTGATTACCATCAAAATAGCTTTGCTTCTAAAGTGACGTGGATGCATTAGGTTATCAACTTTTGACTAAATATTTAAAATTCATTCAAGGACAAGAACTAACAGAATATTTCCATTCAGCTACAGGAGTTGACAAAGCTATCATATGAAAGTGAGATTGCAATGTAGTATATAAGATGGAAGTTCAATGTAACAGAAATTGGTCATCTAAAAGAAACCTTAAAATTACAATAGAAAAGTTGACACCATATGGAAAAAGGCAAATGAATGAATCAATGCTGTCTTTTATGCAACACCGTCAGAATTTCTCATCAGAACAGCCACTATGAATCCCAATGATGCACCTGCCACAACCTGCACCATATCATCACATAAATCGAATATTACAACAACGATATGCTTGTATGACTTGCAGCTCCCTAGACGTTATCATGCTGAATGCCTGAATCTCATCTTAATTTCGTGTTAATCTCTTAGACTCCATTACACGGCAAGACTTGAACCTTACACTAATCTCCCAAGTTATAAGTGCTTCTCCGGGATTACATAATAATACTGTGCTCCATGCAAAGCCTTAGTGTTGAAGTAATAAGCAGCACTCTACTACCTTGTGAATGTATGGAGTAAATGAGAAAATAGGGAACAAAATGGTTGTGTTCTATAGAAAAACTTATCGTTTAGCAGCACGTAATTGATAACTGAGTTAGACAATCCAGATCTCCACTTATGAATCCTTGAAAATAAAAAATAAGGATGAAAGAAAGCAGGGTTGCAGCAATCTGGAAAAAGATTGCATGATTTGGCAGAGTTAAAGTCCCTTTCTGCTGGGGGGGGGGGGGGGGGGGTTCAACAGTAAACTTTTGAAGCCTTCAAGACATCACTTCCTCCTATCTTTTGTTTTTCAATTGAATGCTTATTTTGCTACAACTTAGATGAACATTTAAGGGTGGAACACCAATTTGATGAAAGGCTTACAAACTGATTTGCATTAATAAAAGAATAGTTAATCACATAGATATTCTGGGAATTTGGAAACAAATGCTTTGCAAAGTACTAGCAAAGTAACAAGCAGTACTTGGAACCGAGCAATCGTTATCTTAACTACTTGTGAAGTTTAGATAGTAGCAGACCTGGAGTGGAGTATGGCCGAGTAATTCACGCAGAGGCCTCACACTGGACAAAGGGTGTTCAGGAGGAAACTCACATACAATTTGATTCAGCAGCTGGCAATATGGAAAGAATAAAAATGCGAACATTGCATCTGTGCATCAGAATATAAGTGGAAGATACAATAAACTTTGCTCTATATATCAAGTAAAACACGACTTACTTCAGCTTGACGACCAGCATGAAGTCGGACGCCTGTTGCATCATACATCACCTGTATAATTGAAAAATTATCAACCATACTCCACACATTAATGAGCATGTTAATTATTTTCCATTGAGAACGATTTTGAATTTAAACCAAAAGTTTGGGGACTTCAAAAAAGAGAGACAAGAATTAATTTCAATCCAGTACAAAGATTTTAAAAACAATCCTGATTAGGTTCATCCATATTTCCCGAGAGCCTGAAACATGGGCACAATGGTCTTCCAAACAATTAACGTAATTTATAACTAACTGTCTCTACATGGGATAAAGCTAAATATCAAGTTGTCTTCATTATTTTTTCCTTATTTTTAAATAATTAGGAGATGGGGATATGGAGTGATCTGGATCCAACCCTAGCTCTCATTCCACACAACACAAATATCTTCCCACTAAGTTAAGAGGTTGTTTTATTCTCTGTTGTTAAAAAGTGGGTCTCCAGGTAGAACCTAACAATACAATATATCTAGTGTTCTATTAGAGAATAATCTCATGTAACAAACTTATAGTGTAGCTTATCACGTACACAAACTTCTCTTGGTGTGTTCTCTTAGATATAGCTTAATTTTTTTTAATATAGAAAGCATACTCTATAAAAAACTAAAAATAATTCCTAACATTATAAGCAGCGAAAGGAAAACTGTAATGAAGTCTCACTTCACCACTGAAGTTATAACCTCTATTTAATATTGAAACTTCGATTTCCTTCAGTAAACCACTGAACTTTCTTCTTATCCAATTTCATTAAAATGTTTACCAGAGCAATATTCTGTCAAATATTTACTTCCCAAATAAATCATGAATCAATCTCAACTTGATCTGGACAGCAAAAACCAATCTCTTTTCACTCGAAGTAGTTGCAAGAAACCAAACTAGTTTTGGAGAAATGAAAAAATAAAATAAAATTGTTACAAAGCAATAAATACCACAAAAGTGCATCAGTGAAAAATACTGGCGTCAAGAAGAAGACTGACGATATGTATTGTAGTTAATCAGAGTGCAGAATTGCCAGGAGAATGTTGATTCCGGGAAAAAATATGTAGCAAACATTCCCTCAAAGAATAAATAATAAAAACCATAGAGATCAACATTGTTGAAGGACATGATGGCGGGGTGGCGAGGTCTATGACCATGTCACAGACAAGCGAAAAGGAATGCAAGAGAAAAGAAAATTGAACGGAGGGATTGGCAGCGGCAGCAGGACTGCATTACCATGCCAGCAGGAGTACGGAGGTTCCAGAGAGAGGGGAATATGTCTCTCTTTATCTTCATTAACTATTTTTAAGAATTAGAAAGGCTTTATTCTGATAATTGTCATACAGGAGAATGTTACCACAAGTAAATGAATAGTTAGGAAGCACATACAACACATGCCAAGACAACTGCAATTGCAAAAGCTGATCCTCCAGTTCCATCTTGTAAACCTATCGCAACTGCAAGAGCAGTCACAGTTGCAGAGTGTGATGATGGCATACCACCAGAACCAATCATCCTCTTAGAATCCCATCTCCTTTCTTTAAACCTGAGTATCTAGGAGAAACAAATTCAAATGTTTGAGCTACTATTTACAAACTATTAGACCTGTGATTAGAATCAACTGACTCAAAAATATGTTTTCAATGATTCCATTAAATTTTTTAGAACCTGGAATCTTCATTTCAAGTTTTCAACAAGTCTTAAGAATGAAGATGATACAAAGGCTTACTTTAACATCAATAAGCATTTTCTTTTTCAATTCTTCACAAGTTTTGAAGAAAAACGAGGGCATTTCACTCTATGTTAGGTTATTTCTATCAAATCCTGATTCTATTTTCTTCAACAAAAAAAAAAATCAAAGCATTCTTGAACAGCTAAAAATACTGTGGGAGATCCCCTTTCCGAATGTCAACCAAATCAGCACACTGATAAACATTACCAGTCAAACGCTTCCTCACATGATCAATCTCAAAACTGCCCCATGAGTTATTAAATTGAAGAAATCACAAAAAATAAAACAAGGTTTCTCCAACATGTAATAAACAAGTTCAGCCATTAAATTAACCAATACATCAACATTTTTTGTTTAAATTTCCTACGGTAAAATAGGTAGGTTCCTTTATGAGCAGTTGAAACAACAATAAAACAAAGTACAAGTTCCTAACTTTCGCGTCAAACAACAATCAAACTAGGATTCTCGAATCGCCGCAGTTAAAAAAACATGGATTGGAATATAGAAAAACAGAGGGGAAAAAAACACGAACGAACCAATTAGTGAAGACTTTGAGAAACTGAGCCAGAGCGAAGGCGAGGAAGGCCGAGATGAGAGGAAGATTGTTAGGAAGCAGATTCGATGGCGGAGACGTAGCAAACGACGTCGATCCAAGACCTCTCATGGAGCTCTTATCCGCTGTCATCATCGCCTCATTCATTTCTTATTTTTAGCTTGACTTCGTATAAATTTTCTGGATCTCCTAACTTGTCTTTGCATACAATTGGATCTCTGAGATTCAGCGAATTATCAGCAAAATGAGAATAAAGAAAACGAGCAAAGGGCCACTTCAGGGCTGGTGAATTTCGGCGCTTATTGTATTGTTTATCGGCGGATTAGATGAGAAGGAAGAAATGGTTACAAATCTTTGGAATTTTGTGATTTTTTTGGGTAAATTATATAAGTGGTATTTGATTATGATTCCATATTTTTAAAAAAATAATATTAAAAATATATATTAATTGCTTAATTTATTAAAAAAATAAAAAAAAAGTTAATGATATGATAATTAAAAAAAAATAACGTAATAATATATTTAATTTTATTTATTTTATTATGATATTTAATCTCTTCTAATCCTAACCTTTATACGTTATTTTTCCTTGATTATTTTTGTCATTTTTCTTAATTTTTGACGATTACATCTTTTTTTTTATCTAAGGATATACATTTCAACTTTTTTTTAAAAAAAAAAATTGTTTAAAATTTATAAATGATAACAAATCTTGATAAAATATTAAGTTTTTATAATTAAATTAAAATAATATATAAATAATGAAAGTTAAATTTATTATTTTTTTAATTAGAATTAAATTATTTAAATATATAAATATACATAATTAAATGTGTTATTATATAAAATATTTTAATAATTAATTTTTAATACTATTGATGAATAAATCAATTAAAATAAAATTAAAATTAGTTTATAATATTACAGTAATTAAAAGTTTGATTACCAAATTAAACAATGATGAAAGTTTAGTGACCATTACCCTATATAATTACTCGGAAGATAATCGAATGGATCTTGGCCGTTGAATGATCTTCATCGTTAAACCTTTCTTAAACCAAAGATGGATATGATTGAAGCTTTATATAAACCATCACCAGATGGAACGGTTGATGATGGTATTATCAGGTAATCCTATACAAACAGATTATGATCTTGGATTCTCCAGTGGCTCCTATTTGTTATGCTCACCCCGCCGCACATCAAGTGGGCCAAATTTTGAAGTTTGAGGAACTTTCAGAAACATCTTCAGGACAAGTAGGAAGTATCCTGGTTCCGGACCTCCCCCGGCTGAAAAAGAACGAGGCAGGCAGGCTCAAGGTTCTTCTGTTGAGGAGCTCTGGCATACAACCATACAATCGGAGTCCCAGTTTTTGCAACGCTTGGGTGCATTTATAGGTATGGGTGTAAATTAGGAGGAATTGTTCGTTTATAAAGTTAAATAAATGAATATGAATAAAAAATTTATGTTCGTTTAATAAACAAATGAACACGAGCGATTCATTTATCTTCATGAATAGTCTCGTTTATATATTTGTTTATAAGTTTATTTTATAAGATGAAAATGCTTATAGATGTATCTAATTATTTTTTGATTTCACGTGAAAATGTAAGTTTTATTTTATTGTTTTTATTTTATTTATTTATTTATTATTAATTTAATTAACATTTTTAAGTATAGAGATGAATACGTTAATCTCATTTTCAGTTAAACACTTTTTTCTAATATTAAACTCATAATCTTTGAAATTCAATTGATTTGCTTCAAAGTAAATCGAAACGAAAGTGGTATTATAATTATGGGTAAACAATATTATTCGTCATTAAATTATTTTTATTTTTTATTTTAATTATTAAATTATTATTTTGGGTAAATTTATCATTAATGTTACATTTTTTTTATTTTAATCATTAATGCTATATTTTTATTTATTTTTAGTCATCAATCTACTATTTTTTTCGTTATTAAACTATTATTTTGTCGTTAGTTCTTTAACAATAAACAATCAAAATAAAAAAAATAATATTAACGATGATTTTGTTAAAAATAATAGTTTAATGACTAAAAATATTAATTCTTTTTATCTAATTTTAATCTGATTTTAAAAAAATAATATAATAAAAATTGATAATTTATTTGATCGGCCCAATACACTTATTCATCGTTTTATCATTATTATTTGGATCGAAATTAAAAAGAAAAGAGATTTGTTTACATTTCCTCCTTTTTCGGAAAAATCTGTACTGAAAATCAAAACATAAAATTGGCCAGTCTCGTCTACCTTATGACCAGCTCAACTCAGTTCAACCGCTCAAGCCCACATCGAATCTATATATTCAGACTCTCCTCCCATTCAATTTCACAGCACAAAACACTTTGGGTTCACCACAACACAATCAGAAAAAGCCAATGGCCGTAACAAGAAGATTCATTCTTCTCATCTTCATAACACTCATACTCGCCTCATTCCTGGTCGAATCAGGCAACGCCCAAGGTTGTCACCAGGCAAATCCCGACGACGGACAACGAACATGTCTCGATGTACCCGAAGACGAAGATGATTTCGACGATACTTACAAGATTGTTGACAACAAGAAAATCTCCTCCGCGATGTTCATCGGAAAATAACCGCTGCTGCTGCTGCAGATATGGATTGTTTTCTCCCTTACAAGCTTTTGTAGAAGCAAGCTCTCAGGGTTCTAAAGGTTTTCACCTCTCATTTTCCATTTAGTTCTTCTGTTGATTGTTTTTTTTTCTTTTAAATTAGATTTGTAGATTTTAAAATAAACAAAATAAAATGATATTTTGTTAGACCAAAAATATGTTTTCTGTTTTTATAAAAAGTTTATTTGTTTCTCAAAATAATTATCATAATATCTTTTTAATGAATAATTAGTTAGACAGAAATTAAATTATTTCTTATCAAAAAAAAATACTAATAGCAGATGATTATTTTTATAAAAAGTTTCACTTTAAAACTATATATATTTGTTTAACTATAGTTTTCTGACCCATTAATTAATTAATTAATTATCAAATCAGATTTTGCAGATATTATTATAAGACAACTCTAGAACAAATACCACAGTAGCTAAATAAAAAAAATATTTATAATAGTCAAAATTTAAAATTTTAATCTTTCTTAAAGAATTCAATGTTTTATTTTCTTAGACCAACCGATTGTTAGTATATATATATATATATATATATATATTTAACAGAAATCCACTAATTTTATTAAATGAGAACATATCTGTAATTACAATAAAAGTTTATATCAAATAAACAAAGGTCATTAGATCATAAGAGGACTAAACAAGAAAAAGATAAGAACCTAATCCAAAGACTCGAAATAAAAGAAGGATACAAACATCACCAAAATTTACTATGATAGGTAAAATCATCAACAAACAACATATAAATGCATATCACGATGAAAGTGTCACTATTCAATCGTGAAAAGGAACGGTAAATATAATCGCATATCTAAATCTTGTTCGAGGGTCCAAAATAAGAAGATCAACAATATAAAGAAAGGAGCTCGTCGGATCTAACCTTAATAAAAAACCAAAATAAAAAGAAAAAACGTGCCAAAAGACAGAGAAAACATACCAACAGATAAAATAAAATCATATCAATAGAATAATTTATTGAAAACTAAAAATAAATCAAACCAAATAAATATCAATATTTTTACCAAATTCACTAAGTTCCCTTTCTTAATTTTCGGAAACAATAAATATAATAACACTATAAAAAGTTAAAAAAAAAATTAAAGATTATATTACAAAACAATTAACAATAAATTAGACGTAACAAGAATGAGTTGTATAATTTAATTTTTATATTAATTTTCACGTTATCAACATTAAAATTTTAAAAACGTCAAATTAATTTATTATTTTTTAAGTTAAAAAACCAGTTTAGAAAACCCTTTTTTAGATAATGTTGTTTCATTTTCTTACTCCCCCGCGTCTAGCGGAGCAAAAAACATTGCTGTCTGCGCTGTGCTCTGCTTTGCTTGCCAAAAAACAAGATTGATTTCCATTTAGTTCTTGGTTATATGAATGGAAAAGTTTGATAGCCATCCAAATGTGTGAGAGAATTCCTCCCTCCTAGATCCCATCTCTTGTTTAAATAAAAACCCATTGTAAAGCGTTGAAAATTCTGAGCTTGCAAAAGCTCCAACAGATTCACCATTTTTCACGGTTCAAAGTTCGTAGTTTTGTCCCATTTCTGACACGACCCTTACGACCCTATTCTTCTTTTCTCTGGATCCATCATCCCAAAATGTATGGTGCACAAAGCAAAAGGGAGATTTCATTGGAATGGCAATCACAATTTCCCATGTTAAGGCAAAGCATCCATGCGAGGAGAACAAATATAATAGTGAAATTCCAAGACCTGTACGGGTTCAAGGTGGAAGGCAATGTGGATGATGTGAATGTGTTGAATGAGGTCAGAGAAAAGGTGAGGCAACAAGGGCGTGTCTGGTGGGCACTCGAAGCAAGCAAAGGGGCCAATTGGTATTTGAAGCCGCAGGTTTCTTCCCTATCTGAAGGAATTGGATTGAAATCGTCACTCAAATTATCAGGTTTTGTTAATGCCATTACATTGAAGAAACTTATTAGGAAAGGTATTCCACCTGTGCTCAGGCCTAAGGTTTGGTTTTCGCTTTCTGGTGCCGCCAAGAAGAAGTCTACGGTGCCTGAAAGCTATTACAATGATTTGTTGAAGGCCGTTGAAGGTATGGACACGCCTGCTACTCGACAGATTGATCATGTAAGTTCTTAGAATTTTGGGTGTTTTTGCAGTTTCTTAATTGTTTTTTCTTTTCTTTTTACATTGATCTTTGTTAAGATTGATGATCTTGGAGGTGATGTTTTGTCTTGGTCTTTCTCGAGAGGTTTGGTTAATTTTGCATAGTGAATTTGGAATCGAAAATGCATAATCTCTTATGATGGTCGTAAATGCAAGGATGGTTTTGTTTTCATGGATTTCGATATTGAATTCACTAAATATTCTTTTCTATTCCATAACTCGAAAGGACTAATCCCCTCAGATGGTTTTGATCTTTTGACAAAAGGGTTTCTTTTTGTAATGAAAATCTCAAGAGGTTCGAATTGAAAACATATGTTGTTGAAATGCAGGATCAGAGTGTATTCCAATCAAATTTGAACATCTTATGAGTTTCTTAGCAATTTCAGTTTTCCTTGTTTTTTCAGCAGTAATTACATGTAAAGTAATAATAAGTTTTATGAATGAAGATATATACATATGCCTAACAAAGATCAGTGGTTTCAAATCTCTCTATATGTAGTTCTGGTTGCAATGGGGATCCAAATACAGAAATGAGACTGCTGTCATTTGAATCTATTCATTCTGAGACAAAAGAATTAATAATTGTATCTTTCTAAAATACTCGTGAGTGAAGGTCTAACACATACTCCTGTTAGCTGCATACTCATACAACTAAAATTGTGATGTAATTGATTGATTAAAATTTAATCTTCTGTACTTTGAATTATTAGGGTGCCTCATTTCTTCTAAATTAGGTTACTTGGTTGAGCTTTTTTTATTATATCTTGCAGGACCTTCCACGAACCTTCCCTGGTCACCCATGGTTGGACACAGTAGAGGGCCATGCAGCTCTACGGCGTGTGCTTGTGGCTTATTCTTTCCGTGATTCTGATGTAGGCTACTGTCAGGTGAGTTCATCAATTTTCTGTTTGTATTACAGAATTTGATTGCATCTAACTTTCATGGGCATCAAGGACTCAGAGAATATGCTACAAATATACTGGAACTAATTTTTGTTGTGCAAAAGGCTCCCTTTTCTGGGTTCTTTTGTTTCCCCTTGAAGGATTTCTTTCCCTTTTGGTTGGTGGGCTGTATGCCCGTTCTTTCTGATAATCTATACTGAAAATTAATCCAGCAATAGTCTTTTATGGTCTCAACACTGAGAAACGAGTTATACTGGTTTCATGGTGCAAGCTTGTTTTTAGCAAGCATGGTTCGGACCTGGTTTAGCCAGTCAAGCATGGTACATTTTTTCTTGGGTCCAAAGATCATGCAAACTTAATAAATGCCAAGTTTTTTTTAATATTGATATATAAATCCTGCTTTTTTGGTCTATAAGCACTGATCCAACGATGAAGAAAGTAAAACTTCGATTTAGTCATTTTATCCATGTCCTTACCTGCTTTCGTTGTTTACAGTGACTTAAGTATAGACCCTAATCAAACTTCAATGTTCCATTCGTTTCTTTGATTACTCTTGTTGTTAATTATTCATTCATACCAAATTTGATGTGGAATATTAATAAAACCTTTCATTTCAACTACCACTTTCAATTGGTACCTACTATTTCCAACTCTTACTGTTAGTACATATTAATTCTACATTTTATGATTTCATTTTAAGACAACTTGTCCTTGGTGCAGGGCTTAAATTATGTCGCTGCATTATTATTGCTTGTCATGAAAACAGAGGAAGATGCATTTTGGATGCTTGCTGTCCTCCTTGAAAACGTTTTAGTTAATGACTTCTATACAAATAACTTATCTGGATGCCATGTTGAGCAAAGGGTTTTCAAGGATTTGCTTGCTAAGAAATGCCCAAGGTATTCTGTGAGGATTAAACTGGTCTATTTATTAACATAGTTTTGGTTAGATTAATCTGTTTTAGTTCGACGACACTAATCTTTGTAAAAAATTGGAATAAAACAATGCAGGATTGCTGCTCATTTGGAAGAATTGGGGTTCAATGTCTCGCTTGTTGCTACTGAGTGGTTCCTGTGCCTCTTTTCTAAAAGCTTGCCTTCAGAGGTCCGAACCATTTTCCATTATCATATCCCTTTTGTTATATCTTATTTCCTCTTTGCAGATGGTGTCAATTTTATTTGAAGTTTCTTTCTGACTTTCTTCCCTCTCTCTCTCTCTCTCTCTCTGTTGATCTATTTGTCCAGACAACTCTGCGGGTATGGGATATCCTTTTCTACGAGGGAGCAAAGGTTCTTTTTCATGTAGCTTTGGCTATATTTAAGGTGCCAATGTCTTTTTCATTTGGTCTTTTGCATTCCATAACAAGTTGATAATTTTCTTCAAATTTTATTCCTAGAATGCTCCAGTTGTCAAAACAATACCATGAGAGCTAAATTAACTTTTGATTTGCTTTTGCAGATGAATGAACATGAATTGCTTCTAACGTATCAAGTTGGTGACATTATTAATACATTACAGAGAACTACACATCACCTTTTTGATCCTGACGAGTTATTGACGGTAAGATAAGTCATTGTTTCTTCCTCCATTATTTTTTCCTTTCTTAGCATTTTAAATTGAGAAATGAAATGATGAATAGCAAACCTAGTTCTTGACATAAACCCGAGAGGAGATCATGGCATTTCAAGGAACTTGTATATGGATTCTAAGCATGGTATGGAAACCTAGTTCTATGACATTGTATATGAAATTGAACGAGTCCGGCTCCCCTCAATTGCTTTACAATTATAAGTGTATCTTCCATGTTTGAATGGAAATGATGAGTTTATTAAAAAAGTAACAACCTCGATCCTAATCCGAATTGATCGTAGTAGATTTCTTTCTCGCGGTTGTCTTGTATGTATTTTCCCTTGTTGTTATTGTTGTTTTAGGTGTATGGTCTTGGTGTATGTAAATCTGTATCATTCTTCCTTCACAAGCAATCAAATTAAACCTTCCTTTACATATCTGCAGGTTGCATTTGATATGACGGGATTCATGACGACAAACACAATATCAAAGCAAAGAAAAAAGCAAGAAATGGAAGTAATGAAAGAGCTCGACCTGAGATTGAGAAGACTAAGCTCCATGAACGAGAAATAACCGCTATTGTGAAACACAGACCGGAAGTGTTGTTCGTCAAACATCCAATAATGAAGACCAGGTTTCCCTCAAGTAGAAGAATATGAAAATTACTGGCATGTGTGAATGACAGGTGAGGAGATTGCTTTCTTTTTTCGTTTCGTGAACCAAAGATGGACAATGGTACCGAGGCTTCTCTCGGAATATGAATTGGTGATGGTGGTTTATTGTGATTGGAATGAAACCAAGTTAAACAGATTGGGTTCTGCTTGCTAGAAAGATGATTGAGCCATAGATGAATGGAGGTTTTCTTTTCATTTTCATTTTCAAGAGTCATACAGAACATAGTGTGTTGAGTTTTGTGATAGTAATAGGTTTTAAATATTCAGGGTACATCTTTTAACAAAGATTGGTATTTTGAGATTCATTGCAAAGGCAAAACAATTAACAATTTTTAAAACCATCTTTTTATCTTGTTTCTGATGGTAGAAAAATCCTTGATTTTTTTTTAAATTAACCAAAAATATATAATTATGAGTTGTGGAGGACCAGACAACAAAACTAGATTAAAAAAAATACAAAATGGAGAAACTAATTTTTAAATGTAAGAAAATACAAAATAATTGAAACATGTTTTAATCTTGTTCAAATTATTTTTATAATACCATAATCTTCTAAAATCTTCCTGAGGTGATAATTTTGTAGAAACAAGTATATGATAAAATGGATAACAGTAACTGTAAACAAGTCACATTTTAACACAACAATCTGAAAAGAATGTACAAATGAAAAATTGGTTTAAAAAATCAAAGTAATTTCAGAAACATGCTGTACGAGGCCCCCATGAATTTAACCTGGACTCAATCAAGTCCTTATCTTAGAAAAACAGGACAGTCCCAGCTGCTAAGACAGCCAAAACCAGGTGCCTCCAAATGCTCAAGTTTAGGATCCTCTGAGATGATGAAGGTGAAGGTGAAGACTCTGGTGAAGAACTATTTCCTTTGGATTCTGCTGATGGAGAATCTGCTGCGTCTGCAGGGCTACTTTCGGGAGCTGGTGCTGGAGGAGGAGGTATGTCGGTACCGAATATTTCCTCAGGAAGAAGGACCTTATCGACTTGATAGATTGCGACGGGATTGGTAGAGAGTACAGAGCTGGTAACTTTTGTTTTACTCCATCCGGAATCGAGGCAAACGGTGCCGGACTCATCAGTGATGTTCAAAGTGTATCGGCCACCAGCAAGGGTACTACTGGGGCCTTTTGTACCGAGTTCATTGAAGTCAGCAAGGGAATAGAATTTGGGCAAGGCATGGAAAAGGATGAGTGATTTAAGCTGTTCATCACTTAGATTGGCTAATGAAGGCTTCTTAAGACCCTTGAAGGCACTGTCTTTCGGTACAAAAATCGTAATGCCTTGATCAGTGTTATTGGCTTGGTTTTGGAAAGTGACAATGACCTTAGTCGACTCAAGGTAGTCCAGGAAAGTGTGAAATGGACCAGCCACGGAGAGTAAAGACGTGAGGTTCACGTATGCTGGTGCCGGAGCCGGAGCCGGAGCCGGAGTTGGACTCATTGCCACTTGAGCCGGAGGGCTAGTGACTTGACCATAGGCCAAGGCAGCACAGAAGAGCAATGCACAACAGCTGAACATAAAAAACCTGTAAAACTCCATTTTCCACCCTCAAAATTTAGTTTTGAAGAGTGCCAACTCCCCCAATTTCCTACAATAACCAAATCCTTCACAGTTACAAAATTTAGTTTGGGGATGAATGTGGTTGTAATATATACACCAAATCGACTGTGGGGTGGTACCAGCTGTTGCCTTAGAGGGGATGTAAAAGGCAAGTAAATTACTACAACAAAATCCTCAACATATCAATTGAAAATGTTATTAGGACAACAATTATGTGATTGGAATATAAATGAATTTTTACTGAATTTTATTAATAGAAACAATGGAAGGAATCACTCAAATATAGATCATTAAAGATATATTAAGACAGATTAAATTGAAATTGAGAAGTAAAGAAAAATACAAATTGATGAAAAAGGAAATTAGATTTGAGAAAAATATAAGGTATGATTGAGATTACTGGAGCCAACCAACATTGGTTGTCGTTTCATTGCTCGCTGCCATAAAAACGAAAAATTATATTATGGGTAAGTTTCATCACGTCATTCATGGACCAACCATTAAAAATCAGTCATATCATCATTTTTTTCATATTATATATTTATTAAAGTGAATCTTTCACTTAAAAAAACTGTTTTTAAAATGATGATATAAAGAAAAGTATATGACATGGAAAAAATATGATATAACTGATTTTTAGTGGTTGGTCCCATGAACACGTGGTAAGACTTATCTATGATATAATTTCTCCATGAGAATTGAGAAGATGGATTTTTATCCTTGAGATTGTGGGTTTAAATCCTATATCAAGTACTCTATCATATGTCTCCACCTGATTAGAGAGAAAATAAATAAAATAAATTAAAAATAAATTTATCCAATTGGATGATGACACATTTCATCATTTGATTGGTTGAATACTTTTAGAGAAAAATAACTTAAAATCAGGACCAAATATATATGATAAGTAAATACATAGACTAAATATGTAATTTTATAAAATTTCGTTAACTATTATATTATCGGTCCGTCATCCTTCGTTAAATTTTTAACGAAAATGATCAAAATATATCAATTTAATAAGTTTAATGACTTGATTGATTAATTTAATGACTAAAATAGATAAATTTATATAATTGGGTGGTCAATAAAATAATTTTTTTTTTTTCTGGATGTAAACGCTTTGGGCGGTTCTAATTCAAGTGTAGCAGAGGTAGAATCGAAAGAGCAAGTGAGCAACAATAATTGATTAATGGAAAGAAACAATGAAGACCATGAAGACAATAAAGCTACAGTATAACAAAAAGAAGAACAATAACATGTAATAACAATTAACAAATGTGTCTCTGTAACATGTTCAAAATTGTTACACCTCCTGTCCCCTATCACCATTTCCATTCACTCCATTGATGCTGTGAGGGTGCTTATCAGATCCTTCCTTCTTCCTCCTCAGAACAACGTACCAAGTGAATGCTTCCAACAAAGTGGCAGCAATCCCCAGAAATATGAGAATGCCAATGAAAATTCTCTCCCAATGATCATCTGGTTGAAGGATGTCGAAGCCATCGAAGATGTTGATGATGCTGAGGATGATGACGGTGTAACCAACGGAATGATGGTAGATATTCCAATATAATCTGTATTTGTGATCCTTGTTTGGCCTCAGAAGCAGGGCAAACACCTGCAACCATGGTTCAATCAAAAACTATGTAAGAATGTTGGTAAACAAGTACTAGACTAGACCAAGAAATTTCAAACTAGGAATAGTTTTTATGAAAGTAATTCGAATTCTAACACATCCAATCTGATTTTATCTTGAAATGGGGCTATGGGGATTGTGTGGGACTGGGACAAGGGAGAAGAAATTACCTGAAGAGTAGCGAGGCAGAAGAGGGCAATACCAATGTTCCTATGAGGATTGTGTGTGACACCAGGAGAATCATTGCCTAGCTTAATACCAGTGGCCCAACCAGCAACACCAACTGCATAGGCTGATGTTTGGCAAGCAACATGGAGATAAAACCATGCCGGGTCTGCAGACTTGAACACCTTCATGTACCTTGCTGTTATGGCTCCCAAGGGCATCAAGATTCCCCAGCTCACCGTGTTCAAAACTCCATGAACCTGGAATTTTGATTTTGAATCCGTTTAGAATCCATACAGTGAAGAAAAGAAGCCAGGATATGAGTCACTTACGTTTCTTCTTCGAGCTCTTGAACCTCCGGATGAGCTCCCTGTAGATTGTCCGGTGAGGAAATTAACACTTCCAACGGACCGAACGTTGTCTCCGGAAAAGGGATGAACCGTTAGTTGCCCGTTACTCACCGGACCTTCTTGCCAAACCTGGTTGGTTGATAGCCAGATGTCGGAGACCCTCATAACAGCGAATATCGTCATCTCATTGTTATCAAACATGGCTGAGAGGCTGGGAACCTCAAATCTTAAAGGACTTGATTGCATGGAAGGGTTCATGGTGTCGATAGATGTCGTGAAAGCATGAGCAACGCCACTGGAGTTGACAAAGGCCACCAAAGTCTGGGTACCCTGCATTCTTGGACCACTTGGATTCAGTCCCCATGCAGACCACCTAGACTCCGAGGTTCTAGTGTGTCTAAAGGCGACATCAAGGGTGCCCGCAGCTTCATCATATGTCCAGTGTAGGTAACAGTTCAAGGCCGGAAGATCGGTGCAGTTGGCGAATCGCCTGTTGTCGGAAAACCTTTGTCCACTACATGTTTGAGCAGCAGCAGCAGCAAAGAAAGATAGCAGGAGGCATGATAAGTATAACATGACAAGTTTCCAGGTTGTGTCCATGTTGAAACTAGAAACTCAACTCAACCCAGAACTTATGAATTGTTTTCCAAGACAATTGAGAACCGAACACAGATTTATATAGAAATATGTTCGAAATAGAAGCCTGTCTGAGGGAGGGAAGTCAAGTCTTCCAAAGAGCTTGTATTTGTTGACTAATTCTTCATGCAAACACTACAAGGCTTTGAAGAAACAGGGGAGAAAGTTATGCATTTCACTTATGTTCACATTTGGAACAGGTTCTACTTAATTTACACGGTTGTAAGCAATGAAGCCTACTGTCTTCCAAGAAACCTGGAAAGAGCTTCATGTTTCTGTAAAACACCGACCCAAGGCTCGGGGTCAATGTCGGTGGCTAAATCCCACACCATTTATTTAATTAATAATACAACAAACCCACAAATAATAAGTTTATAGTTATATTATTTTCACAAATATACAAATAAAATATGTACAATCTAATAACTCAATGTAAATTTTTAAGCTTATAGTTATAATGCTATAGAGTCAACGATGGAATGGGTAGTAAAGTTTGAATGGAAGGGCAGAAATTAGATTTTTTTTTTGTAGTTTTAGTTTGACGAGAATCATCGCCAGAATCAAAGATGTCGTGTCGGTTAGGACTTAGGCATCGTAATTGTGTCGTTTTCAACTGCGGCTACGGTCGTTTTGGGCAGCGTCTTCAACTGGACATCTAGACTTCCGGTCTCCGTGACCACGAGAAATTATATTTATTTAATTTATATCATAATCATTCTCGTCATAATATTTATAAGATTAAATAATTAAAAATATTTTAAAATTTAATTTACAATAAAAATAGTGAAAAATCATTTTATAAAAAATAAGATAAAAATGATTAAATTAATATTTTTTATTGATTGATTTTATAAATTACATGATCAGAAAGAAAAATTCATGATATAATTTCTTGGTCTTCACACATGGTGCGTTTTGGGTGTTCAGGTACTTGATTTTTGGTTATCCGATAAATCGAATATCTAATTTGTCGAGTATTCAACAAATTAGATATTTGGTATTGGAAGGATTTATTTTTCGGTCTTTCCCGATCCTGCTGGCTTAGGCAAGCATGAGCCAACGCTTCCGTAATATTCACCCGTTTTTATATTATTAAACAAATGTTTTGTTGAAACTAAGTGACAATGTCCCATTGATTACGTAGTTTCAAGGTTTTGTCAAGTCGATGAACTCATATTCCTTCAATAAATAAATAAAGTTATTGAAGTTTAATTTTAAATATATAAACATGACTATAAAATAATATTTAAGTGAGGATTGGATTAAAAATAATGATCCTTTATTATTAAATTTTTTGATCTAATTAAATCTTTATAATTTAAATATTAAATAAATTAAACCTTACCTCATAAATTTTAAAAATTAATGTACTATAGCGTTTTTTAAATTTAATATTTTAATCTCTATTAATATTTAATCTTAATTTTGTCTTAGTCTAAATAAGCCGAACATAATTATCCATGTCATTGAAATTCCAATGTCTAAACACAGCCAGCCTCTTCTTTGATGACAAATTCCAAACTAAACCAAATCAAACCAAACCAACTCCATCTTCCATTTCTGACAACCTCAAATATATGATATGAATAAGGGAGTGTTTTACGGTTAGATTCTGACCACAGTTCTTCAACCAGAGATTGACTTTGTCATGTGGTTATGAATTGTCCTGGAATTATAAAAAAAACAACTTGGAAAATGTTTGTAGGCAAATTTTCTCTTATGGGTTGACAAACAAATAAGACGCGGTGCATTTTTTAAATATAATTTGTAGTAATTAAATATTTCGTATTAATGACGTCTCAGCATGGAAAAAAAGATTCAAAACGTGATGATGTATTAAATTGGGAATAAAAAAACTAAATGTATTACATTGAGGTATGGGATATAATTCATGTACCAAAGTGGCAATTAACCCTATAAATATTTACACTGGAAATAAATAAATATTAACTCATTAATAAAGTCAAGCTTGTATTATATAAATATTTGCAAACAAAAAATAGAATCCAATATTTTTAAGTTATATTTAGAATTCGTGAATCAAATCTTATTGGACATTCTTTGACGACTTTACCACCACATTATTTCAATTCTTTATTTTTTTAAAAGTATTAATCGAATATCTGAATAACTATATCTAGATAAACCCAAAACTCATTATTTAGCCGGTCACTTCATAGAACGGAAATGGAAAGTGACTCGAATTTTGACATGTTTGATATGATTTGTAGTTTTTATGCATGGATCAGACACAACATTCAAATGGCATTAAAACAAGGAATGCTAGCTTAGAACATGTACTCTAATAAAGACGACTCGAATCACCTGAATTGAAATTTCAGATTAAAGACTATCACACCGAAGCGAGCCGATGATGCAACTTCACGAGATAGATTTAATATTATAAATGTAAGAACATGTACATATATGCTCATATTATAAAGCTCAACCAATGCAATGTGATGTTCCACAGCATTGACTTTGTAGGTCCAACTTTGCATACCAAACTAATAGCATTATGCAGAAACCATATCAAAGTATAGCACACCAACAAGATGTTGAACAAGAAAATCAGCTCGAATCGACCATTTCAGTACTTACCAACGTTTCAACCTGTTGCAGGGACGTATCGGTGGAGAAAGAATCAGGCAGAGCATACCTGAAAATAACCCACAACTTATAATAGCATGAGAGAACTAGCTTTGTTTGAACTGAGAACATAGTAACCAGGGAAAACATGCAGAATTCAGACATCACCTGCTTCAAAAGATTATGTTCACCTATAGTATTGTGCTAACCAAAATAATCTTCTAGGTAGCAACTCCTGAACCAAGAGAAAGCAAAATTATAAGTGTAAAGAAGCCAAGTAGCCAACTACGAATACCGAAGCTATATGTACACCAATAGACATGTTTTGTACAAATTTAAAAGAGTATTTGATTTCTTCAAACAAACGAAATCTCGTACTAGAGCGTATGGTTTCCTTAAAGAATTGGACCCAAATAACAGTATTTTTACAGAGTCCTTGTATTAAGTTTTTTAAGCTTCTTTATGTCACGCTTCTGAAACACTTGGAACAATATCATGCCACCATACTAATATGACACAATGAAAATTATTCATATCATTTAAGAAAAATTCTTCAAAAGCTAAAAATAACAAGTCTTACCTCTATTTTCTTGTTTCTTGTTAACGGCATAAGCAGGAGAGCTTTTACCCAAAACATCAGTCGTGGCACTACCAAGTCCATACCCAAAAGAATCAAAACCATCTCGCTCAAATGTCGATGAGCTCCATGCAGTATCGCCATAAACTGAAGTCCCACCATAAAGGTCTACATAGGCTCCATCATAGCCACCATTTGATGCTGCATATGATGGTGTTACCACCAGATTGGTTCCAGTATTTCTTCCATAGCCAGCAGTCCCCAACCCAAATCTATTATTATATCCGGTTCCATAGCCAAAATTCACACTATTGCAAGAAACATTATTCCCTCCACCTTGACTGGAACTTCCAGAAGAACCCCAATTAATCCTGTTTCCAAAGGTGCCTCCTCCAATGCTCCCACTTCCATATCCCATACATGCACTCGAACTAGCAACATTTGTGTTGTAATTGATCCCCCCGTTTCCTAAAAGGTTACGGGTCATTGAGCTGAAAAAGGATGTATTACTTCCACTTCTTCCATCATATCCAATAGGACTACCGAATCTACTTGTATTTCCAATATAGTAAGGGCTCAATGGTCGTCCATAGCTCATATTAGTGTTAAAATTTGCACCATTTCCAAAACTCGGGTTAAACCCTGGCTCAAAGTTCATGGTCATTCCATAACCCGAAGCAAAAGGAGGAAACCCACTTCGAACACTAGTTACTGGACTGAATCTACCATCCATACCAAGTCCATAACCTCCAATACTGCTTGGAGTAAACCCCTGAGTGTAACCGTGAAGAAAATTGTTGATACTATTCAGACTGTAGTTATATCCACCAAGGGGGCTACGACTAGGAACAGGTGATAATTCTTTGGGAACTGCTCTTTTAACCTCAACCATTTTGCCATTCAGTTCATGGAAATTTTTTTGCAACACTTGGTCCACTGCCTCTTCTGAATCATAAGTAATGAATCCAAAGCCCCTAGGCCTTTGGGTGTTGTGATCATACATCACCACAACATCTGTTATATTCCCAAACTGATCAAAATACTTCTTAAAGTCACTCTCGGTGACAGTAGATGCTAAACCTCCCACAAAAATCTTTCTTGGCCGGCCCGGACCTGGTGAACCATGGATACTAGGGCTTCTACTCATACTGTTCTGCTCATCCCTAGGAACTGCCTTCTTTGCCTCAACCTGAGCATAAGTAACTCAAGAATGAAAATGGAACTTAAACACAGCAAACTCTTTCAGCTTACTGAGGAGTTACAAACATAACCAATACCATTGCAAAGAGAAAAAACATAAAAAAGGAAGCACAGGACTAAGAACAATACAAATTCTTGCAATTACAATATCAGGTCCATAACTCCGTTAAGTAATTGAATTTTAACCTCTTGCTTCAATAACCCAATGGTATCAATGATAAACATGGTACACCACACGCTATCGATCTAAAAAGGCGTGCTTAAAGATCAACAACTTACCATCCTGCCATCAATGTTGTGTTTCTCCTTGATGACACTCTCGGAAACAGCCGGGTCGGCAAAAACAACAAAACCAAAACCACGGGCACGCCCTGTGGTCCAATCCTTTATTATCACTGCCTCTACCACATCACCAAAACTACTGAAATACTCCTTGAGACGCTCTTCATTGGTGTCCCATGATATCCCACCAATAAATAGCTTACCATTTTCAGACATCTTTTTCTACATGGAAAAAACTAGTTCACCAATGTGAAATCTAAGCTATCTACAAATGCAAATCAAACGTACACAGTAACATTAAAAAAGTGTTCAAATTTATAACCGGAAGAACCGATGCAAGACATACAAAGTTCATGGCAATAACAACAATAACAGATCAAGCAAAAAAACAATACCAAAACAATCCTTCAATTGGCTATAGCAATCCAATTGCAATAATGCTGATTCAATTCAATACCCTTTTTTATTTTTTAACAGAAATTGTAATCTCATACAATGAGAACTTCTCTGATTCAAAATTTTAGAAACAAAGAGATTCTTCAACGATCATCAATCCATCAACCCCATAATTTAATTTCACCTGGAATTCAGCGGGGGAAAAGGACGATCAATCGGAATAATGGAAATTCAAGCAAACGATCGAAAACCCATTTCCAGATTCAACCGGAAAATTTTAAAAAAATACCAATCAAAGGAGAAATCTTGCAAGAAACTGAGATCTGAGAGGAGGCACAATAAATATAAGAACAGAGGAGGTTAATTTCATCCTCTTTCTTCTCTCTTTTTTTGCCTTCCCTCCTTAAGATAATATCTTGTGAATTTTCCAATCTTTTTTTCTTCTTATACACCCAAAATGCAAATTCAGTTAAGAGAGATATTTATATACATGATTATTATTTATACAAATACAATGATTTTTATCCGTTGGGTGGAAAAGAGAAAATTTTCCATTAGAAAACAATGGAAGCGGCGGCGGCGGCGGCGGCGGCAGCAGAAGCAGTTGTCCTCCTTTTATACTTTATGGCTCATCATTTGTACTCTACTGCTGCACATTTACACGCGTAAAGATATTAAACTTTGTAATAAAAATTTAAACTTTATAGAATTCAAATAATAAGCAATTTAATATAATTTAAATTAAAAATATTTAAATAATTAATCAATTAATTAATCGAATATTTTTTTTAAAAAAAAATAGTCTTACATCAATTTTTCTATAACCCTGTAGGCTGTAGCCATAGATTCACAAACGCAGCGCAACCATCCAGATTCACTCACACTACAAACAAAAGAAACCTGCAACGATGCGTTTTGGTTAGCTTTGAATTCTGCTGAAAATTTTCTCCACGGTGCTGCTTGATTTCTTTCCTGTCGTTTTGATTGAAACTCAGGTATACGAAAACCATGTTTAAATTTCATTTTATTTTATTATTTCCCCGTCCGGCGTCGTTTCTTCCCCACACCCACACCTTGCTTATCGATTCACATTTTCGTGTATTCTTTTTTACGTTTATTGTTTTTTTTTTTTCTTTTAAAGAGAAGAACTTTATCGAACCTAAACAACCGAATATTGATTCTATGGAGAATTAAACAGAAACTAGGGTTTCAATTTGAATGGTCTTTTTTATATGCATTTCATTTAACTGCAATTAAATCGCAAAAAAAGTTCCAAATTGATCTAAACTATCTTAATATTGTTCAGGGTTTTGATTACATTTGGCTCCAAAATGTAAAATTTAAGTTTGCTAACGGTCAATGAGGGTTATTTAGCTATTTTTCGAGACTAAAGTTTCCATTTTGGCATGCCTTTCAGGCCACTTTGTTTATAAAATATATTATTGATTTATTTGGGTTTAGTTTTAGAACATAAAATCGATGGAAGAGATTGGAATGGACCCATCTGCAGCCAATCCTGGACCCATTGATCCTTCAGTTCTGTATGATCAAGAAAAGCATGTATCTTCTGCTGTTTGGGATGGCCAGGTTCGTTTTCCATTCACACCAATCTTCTCCTCCCTTTATCTATTTGCAAATGTGTAGATTATGTGAACAAACTATTCTCAAAAGCATTTAGTTTTCAATCAGGTTTAGTCTTATTTTATGTTGTATTTTCTCTGCCTATACGCTGGTTCATTAGTTAGTCAATTTGATTGGTTGTATTATAAGTGTTATAAAACTTTTTTACTGTTTCTGAAATATGTTCCGTATTGTCCCCGAACGTGGGTGCCGGAGCACGTGGCCAGGACAATAGCAAACATGTTTCAGAACCCGTTGAAAGGTTCCAAACGAATAAGTTTCATCTCTTCCATGCACTAGACTAGTTTTGTGCCTATATTGAGCTGTTTGATTTTGTGATTGCAATTTTGATTTGTGCATACATTTCATCTAATACATGTACATACACTACAGGAGCGTGGTGCACTTAGATGTCATGAGCATACATCGAAGTTGAGTGAATGGAGACTCACCCCAAAACAGATTGAATTGGTTGAGAAAGCAGGATTTGGGTACTTGAGGGAGATACCTGCCATTAGTTTAGATAATCCGCTCATATCAGCATTAGTTGAGAGGTGGAGGAAAGAAACCAATACATTTCACTTCACGACTGGAGAAATGACTGTGACTCTTCAAGATGTTGCCTTCTTGTTGGGATTGGCTATCGATGGGATGCCTGTAATTGGAATAACATATACCACTTGTGGCACGGTATGTGAAAGGTATCTTGGGAAAGCGCCAGATTCCACTTATGCAAGTGGTGGGATGGTGAAGCTAAGTTGGTTGAAAGAGTTCTTTTCTCAGTGCCGTGAGGATGCATCAATTGAAGAGATTGAGCGCCACACACGTGCTTACCTTTTGTATCTTGTGGGAAGCACTATTTTTTCAACTACAACAGGGAATAAAGTCCCTGTCATGTATCTTCCATTGTTTGAGAATTTTGAAAATGCTGGGAGATATGCATGGGGTGCGGCTGCATTAACATTCTTGTATAGGGCACTGGGGAATGCCTCGGTTAGATCCCAAAGCACTATTTGTGGATGCTTAACACTACTTCAGGTTACTCACTTTTCTTTGTTTGTTTCCCCCTCGCATTTTTTCCTTCTATAATTGCTTTTGCAGGGCCTGGCGTCTTTCGGCTTCTCTTGAAAAAGAAAGCAATCGGGAGGACTTTTAGGTGAAGTTTTCTAACGTTATTGATGATTCATCCTTTCTAGTGCTGGAGTTACTTTCATCTAAATATCGGTCGACCAAAGCTCAACAGGGACCCTATCCACGACCATTTCCCTTTTGTATTGAGGTGGAAGGGAAAGCAGAGTGGTCCAACAACAAACCGTGATGTAGTTTTCTACCGTAAAGCACTTGACTACTTGGAACCATCTGATGTAAGTTGTTATCACCCTCTTTTTTAACAAAAGATAATATATATTCCTATTTGCCATCTGTGAAAGAATCAGCCTTTCACCAAAGGATACAATGAAAAAATGAAAATAAAAAATGAATGAATGATGCAGCTGCATGTTGTTGAAAAATAGGTGGAGTGGCTTCCGTACAAGTACATGGATAGTACTGTAATGCCGGAGGAAACTAGAAATAGTTTGGTTTTGGGGAGGTCTAGAACAACGTTGATCTGCTTTGACAAGGCAGAAAGACACCTTCCTAATCGTGTCCTAAGGCAATTTGGTATGCACCAACCAATCCCAGAAGGTGTTCCACAATGGGTAAGAAAAAGCCGTGGAGTTGATGGTGGAGTGGACTTGTCTGTGAAAATGGAATCAGAACTTAACGAATGGGCAAATCGTGCACTCCATATTGTGGAAGGTGATGATGATGCAGATGAAAATGAATACATGGCATGGTATTTTCGAATAACTCGTAAAATTGTAGGGAGACCTGTTTCTATTTCGTCGGAGTTTCAAAGAACGGTAAGGCTATACTAACTTGTTAACTAATGTGTATGTCCTGTCCCTAGAAAAGTTCATTTGTGTACTCTCTTTTCTTTCTTTTCAATGAAACAGATTGGTGGTGTACGGGAAATTTTATACTTGGCAGAAACTTTCCCATTGAAAGGACTGCTGCCTGAGCAATTTGAGTCAATTTCCAGGATTATGTCTATTGCACAAGAATGCTTGAGAGACCAAGTTGGAGGCACAGTTTTTGTGTCACCTATTGTGGGAACTGATCTTGGCAAAAAGACTAGGGGAAAGGAGAGGGTGAGAAGGAAGGGTACCGTGAAACGGAAGCGTAGTAATGATCCCCTAGAGGGTCATGGAGGTAGTGAGGATGAGTCTCAGTATTGTGGCATAGTGGTTGAGGTAGATCAATTACATTCATATCACACAAATAATGAGGTAGATCATCTGAGCCTTTGTAATACTATTATCGAGGGTGAAGCTGTACTCCTATTGGACACACCCAATAAAGTTGATGACATGCAACTTCATGATGCAACTGATGAGATTGATGCCTCACAGTTTTGTGATGCAAGTAATGAGGCTGACAACTCGAATATACTTATTGCTATGGGTGAAAGTGATATGCAAACTGCCAAAACAGCGGAGGAGGTTATTCCACAGTCGTTTTAGCTACCTGATGCTACCAATGGTACCAACAATTCAGAAATTCATAATGAAACTAACAAGCTTAATTACGCGCAAGCTTGTAATGCTGCTAATGGGATCAATGATCCCCAAACACCTGTCGGCGCTCATGTTAATGAAGCACAAACTTGTGATGCAACTGATAGGGTCAGCGAGTCTCTACCCTCTGATGTTTCTGTTCACAGTGATCAACAAATGGTAAAAGAAGAAGCAGATGTTGTTCCATTGTTGTCTTGAGAAAATACGGAGGATCTCGTTCGGCAGGCTGATAATGTGTTGTAGCGTAAAGCTTGGATGCATGTAATGTATTTTCTGGAGGTAATTTCTTGGGGAATTGGCTAAATGTACTTTCCTATAAAATTAGATACATGTTCACAACACATACAAAAAAACTTTAGGTAATGCACCTTGAATTCCTGTTAACTACATTCTGAAACGAGACATTTTGTTTTCAAACAGGCTGCAAAAGATGAACTGGATTCAGCTTTCTATTCGTGGCAAGGATAATTGGTTGCACAAAGATAAGCCATCTATGTTGTAAGTCCAAATAGTTCAAACTGTCTGACCTGTTTTTCATTCTGTGGTTTGTAGAATTAGCTGTCTGTATTTGTTTTTCTTTTTTGCCATGCAATTTTGGCATCTTCGTGCAGCATAATGCAAACTGCGTGGCATGTTCATTTTTTACCGTATTACAACCAACATTCCAAAGACCCCATTTTTATTCTCACACATTTCGTGGAACACCTTCAATCCAACGTCGAAATACAAGGGGAAAGGTGCTGAGAAAACAATGGCAGACCATATTTTTGCTTATTTTATGTTGCTTTTTGGTTCCTACACATCGACAAACATGTTTTTTTTTACCCCTTTTATCATATAAAATATAGAATTTGGTAGTAAATTTGACTTGAAAATGTAGTAACAGAGCACCTACAAGCACCGATAGTGACAGATGTCAGGACGACAGGACCCATGATTAATTCTATGGTTGCCATTTTTCCTTCTGCACAAGTCTGTTGTATGGTTATGAATGAAATGGCGGCTAGGTGCTAACTTATAATTTTGTAGTCCATAGTTGAGAAAAGGCATTTTAAAACATTTTAAAACGATCGGCCATTGCTCAGTGCCCAGGCTCATAAAACAACATTTAGAAGCATAATTGTCACTTCAATGCGTGCCAGAGGCCTTGGTCAATGGTGCAGAACAGGGGTAACTACGTTCAAACTCCCCTGTTCTCATGTATGAGAGTACAATATATTATAGAGGAGTGGAAATCACTTCCATGCACAAGCAGCAACCAAATCCCTGTGCTTCCATCCGAGATATAAAGCCCCATCCCTCTCCTCGAGCCTATATTGATCACAGTACTTCTCAAGCAGTGTTTTTATGGTGGCATTCACCAAGGAACTTAATGGAGAAGGACTGAACCCTGCCATTCTGAACCTTGACCTCCACTTCCCTAGGAGCTCATGTCGCTCCACTCTCTCAGGCCCCTCACAAGCTATGATGTTAACAACATCCCGTGCCAGGCAATGCTGCTCGACGTTAATCCGCTCCTTATGTTCCCGTGGGAGAGTCATGTCAATGGATTCAAACATGGCCGTATAATAGTTCAACGCCTCACGAAACCTTGGGAAAAATGGAGCAGTATTTGTGTTAGCCTCCTGCTCTACTAGGGTTACAACCTTTGGAGACAGGCTCTTAACCAGCCTCAAGAGTCGGTCGCGATGATTCTTGGTGCTGACACTCTCATCAGGCATGTGGTGAAGCATGAAAGCAAAATTGACAGCTAGAGCCTCTCCGGGTTGAACTTGAAGATGTTCCCGCTGAACCTCACAACCAGATATGGCAGCAGCATTGAACTCAAATGGCACTTTAAAATGCGCTGCAAGCTTAGACAGCCTCTTCCCCACGATGTTTAAGCCGCCTCCACGGGCATAAGCAGATGCGGAATCATCAATACCAGTAATACGAATGTGAGGTGGCCCACCAGGCCTAGCTGCAAACGCTTGAATAAGAGAAATCCATTGACTCCCCTGAGCTATTTGGAAATCAATAATATGAACTCTATCTTCATCCTTCATGGCTTCCGCAATGGCTCCGTTAGCGGACATGTAACCAAACTTGAAGTAGGGACAAACCTCATAAAGAATGTGCATGTAAGATAATAGTTCAGCACTTGCCGGTTCTTTGCATCTCAAAGCCTTGTAGATTGAGCTCCCCGAGGAGGCCAGTCGTGCCACAAGCCCTTCCAACATGTATGCTCCTAACCTCTGGATGGGCTCACCAGAAACTGACACCATCCGCCGTAATTCGTCCATTAACCACTGTGCTGTCAACAGATCATTATCTGATACAGTTTTTGCACAGTAGACAAGGACCTGTTTTAAATCCCGTCTGGAGACCGCATCTGTTACAAGTCTCCAGTTGTCCATCAATGGTGAGGTTGTGCTGTCGATAATATCAGAATCAGGCCCCAACATCACAGTTTCCAGTTCTCTCAGCTTATCCCTCAAATCACTTACATCATCAGTTACACAGGAACCGCTAATAGGAGAGCTATAGGTATTATCCAGAGATTGATGCAGGGCAGACAGATATGACTGAGATTCTTGCTTTGACATCAGGCTTCCATTAGATGAGAAACTGACAGCTGATGAAGAGTTGTATACCGTATAACTGCCATGCGCAGAAGATGACTCCAAAGTGCAATAAAGCTCATGGGAATTCTTAACTGAGAGATGGGATCTGTGTCTGTTGTCGCTATAGCAGAGCGAGCTATCTATAGCAGAGAATTGAACTGAGTAGGGCTCAACTTCTTGCTTTACTTGATGATACAATCCACTGGCCATGATTGAATTTCTATGTTGCTGGGATGCTTGCAATGACAGATAATTCAATTGAACTTCTCTGATCCTTTATGTGGGCTGGAGAAACCAAAGAAATCAAGCATGTCAGGATTGTCATGAAATGAAATCCAAAGTTCTTAGCAGTCAGAATTCAGCATTTTATCGGTGCATCTTGTTTCTCTTTGATAGGCTAAATGCTGCATAGAAACTAAGGAGGGAAAACAACATCACCATGATCCTTTGCCCCCAATTATCCAGAATGTTTCCATCTCGTTTCTTCGTGATCTGCAAAAAAAGAGGAACAAGCTCAGCAAGAATTAGTGGCAGCATCTAGGATACAACGGAAATTCCAGGTTCATCAATCCTAGGTTCACTCTCAATTTCACTGAAACCTAAACAAACATTGAGATTCATAAGTATATTGAATGTATCATTTTATACAGTTAACAAAATGAACATTACCAAAAATACCAAAACAGATTTACTCAAACCCGGGACACCAGTTTCCTAAAGTTAATTAAGACTTTTAGATCATCAAAACAGCTCAAAAACACATCAAAGATAATGTTAATGCATTTCTAAGCACCCTTTCACATTCACCTCTAAATCATCTGCCTTTCCGCCCTTAGATTGGCTAACTGGAGATGCAATTTTGATATATTGAAACCTATACTAAAACAAAGGAAGAGAAACAGTTCCTCGTCGATGCAATTTATACAAACACAAGGATGAAATATCATTACTGAAAACCACTTCAACCATAGACTCCTACATCTCCAACAAGAATAATGCATAACATAATATAACACAACATAAAATAAGTTGAACAATCCAACCTCCTCTAGCTGATACTGTTGTTTTCAAAAGCTGAAGTATACAATGTTATCCGAATTCCGAGGGAAGTGTCGGATATAAATATAACTCTAACAGGGGAACACATCTTTGATGCTGCAGAAGGAAACAAAATAAAGCAAACTAGATGACCTTTACCAAAAATCAACCACGACCTACTACTAAGTACTCCAATTCCAGTCTTACCAAATTGAATTAAGGACTTAAGTTCTTGAAAATGAAGAACTGTGAAGGAGCTTCAACTTTTACAACTAGAAAAGATTAGTCTTTAAACCATGAAACTGTTAAAAAAAACTCAGTTCTTCACAGAAAACATCTCTTTTTTTGTTTCTGACAAGTAAGAACAACCCAGATAGGTATGGAATCAAGACCCATTTCTGGTTCTTTTTAAGTAAAATAAAACTAGAATTACTTAGAAATCATCTTAGTTTTACTCGATCCAGCACCAACCCATTCTCAGTAGACTGGCACTAAATACATTCACCATAATACTCAAAAAAGAAGACGTCAACCATGAAAATAAACACAAATTGGGTAAATAAATTAACTTCTAAACATCAAACCGATGACTTTAACATACCCGTTTTAGAATGAGGAATCTTCAGCTTTCAGAGCTTTGAGTTTTGAAAGTGAGAAGAATTAACTGGTTTTCTTCTGTGAAGACTGAAGAGCCACATGTGCATTATTATATTAATTAAAAACTCATCAATTATGAAAAGCCCATTGATATTGCCAAAATTACAGGATTGCCATATGTGTTAAAGAAAAAAAAAACATCTATTTTTCTTTTCTTTTGGGATATTAAATCGAGGTAGATAAATTCGAGTATAAGATAAAAAAAATATATTATTTCTCGCTCTATTCTATATTTTTTAATTATATTTATATTTACACCTAAAATAAAACAAGAAAAATCTATAAATTTATAGATCGAGACAATAAAAACCCGCATCCGCATTGTTACTCTCCCTAAATTATATTATTTCAATAGATTGAACCTTTAACTAATTTCCATGTCCCGTTTATACACTATCATTAGACTTTGGAAATGATTATGATGCCCTTGTGAAATGCACATGTGGGCTATCCATTGACACGCTCTTTAAATTATATATATATATTACGGAAATATTATATATTACATGAAAAATATATATATATAAATATTTATTTAAAAATAATTTTTTTTAAACTTAAAATTTAAACTCTATAAATAATATATGATGCAAAATTATAAGTTTAGATCGATTTCACTTTAAAAAGCGTTACATATACTGTAAACATATTTTATTAATTTAATTATATTTAAAATGATCAATAAATTTAAATATAAAGATTATGGGAATCAAGATGTATAAATAAAAAAATATTAAGAAGCATGGAATCTTGTTTGTTCTTTATCCCCGCTGGCCCCTCTCTCCAAAGTTTGTGTCCGACAACCCTTATCTCTATCCCCTTTTTCGATGCCATATTTTATTTTAATTTTGTGTTTTGCCTGTAGTTTTAATAAATAAATAAAATTATTTTTATGTTTTAACATTATATAAAATGGTAAAATGCAATGGAGGTCACTTAATTATGAGTAGAATTATATTTAGGTCATTTAATTATTAAAAATTATATTTGGGTCACTCATTTATGGGTAAGGTTACATTTAGATCACCTAAATATTAAAGGTTACATTTAGATCACTCAATTACATGTAAGGTTACATTTGGGTCACTCTTTATATTTGGAAAAAATTATCAATTCGTGTGTTAGATTAATTAATGATTTCAAATAAAGTATTCTAATGTTAACAAGGGTATACAAGTGATTTAAAAAAAAATACCAAATTAATATATTTTTTCAAATATGAAGAGTGATTCAAATGTAGCTTTAATTATAATTAAGTGACCTAAATATAACTTTACTCATAAATAAGTGACTTAATATAATTTTTAATAATTAGATAATTTAAATATAATTATACCCGTAATTAAATGAATTTTTTACGGTTTAGCTTATATAAAATGAGCTCTTCCAAGATTTGATTCATTCTTTTTGAAGGATAGTATGATTGTTTCGGCCTGAGCCTGCTTAGATACAATGAAGTTAAATCATCATTCGAGTCATTTGGGTGGGAATGGAATCATGCAATAATTAATATTTGGAACGAAAACCATATCCCCATCAAATTTACATGTACAGGGTATAAAAGTAATACTGAATTAACTAATAATTTAATAAAAAAAAAATAAAGTTGAAAACATTTTTTACTTTATATTTAAAATAAATTTTGTTGAAATGAATATTATTAATATAATTTTTATAATTTCAATGTTATCTATATCCTTTCTTGGATAATTCTACCCTTTGGAAATATAAATATATTATTTTATAAACTCAAAGGGGTTTCATATTGATCTCTTCTTTTTATAGTCAAAATTTATTTTCACGAACAAATAAAATAAAATGCCACTAGCTTAATGCTTTAGCAATTAAAATAATAAGAAAACAATATGTCCACGGGATGTTATTAAAAATTTAAATTTAATAAATTTTAAAAATATATATACATATAAAAATAATGTTTTATGTTAATCATAGACATTTTTCGTATATATGTTTAACAATTTAATAAGAGATTAATTTTCTCGAGTTAAATAAAAAATAAAGATAATTTTTTTAAATATAATTAGTATTATTGTATTTTTAAAATTTTAAATTTAAATAATTAATATTATTGATCTCAACACTTAATGATATAATTTAACATAATTATATAAATATTTTTTTTTGGTTTGAGTCACAATACAAAAAATATGGGTATTTCGATCACTTGATCAATTAAATGATTGAGATTTACGGTAGAAAGTGATGAGATTTTTATTAAAAAAAATTTTTAATTTAAAAATTTTTAATTTCAGATATTAAATTCAAATAAATATTTATAGGTCTATCCTTAGTCCATAACTTACCAATTTAAATTAAAACCTGAATAAAAGGTCCTTTAGCGTTTTACATTTTAAATGCTTCCAAAACCTAATTTTTTATATGGGACAAGGTGGGTTAGTGTCATAGAAAATCCAAAAACATGTGCATGCGTTGAAAACATTTTGGGAACAAAATCATATTCCGATAAACATATAGTACACTTGTTTTATTAAAAAAATCAAAATAAATATAAAAAATTCATTCTTCTTCTATTATATCTTATATTCGAGTTGAATTTGGTATCAATTAAACTTAATCAAATATGATAATATTTAATTTGATTAAATTTATTAAAAACTCAAACTAAATTCATATCAATTGTTGATCGAATTTGATCAAATCGAACAATAAAAATGAAAGGTTATAAACCCTATAGAGAAATGTTTCCACTGAATGGCCCGTGTACTGTACTCATTTCCACGCATGGCAGACCTGCCCTGGTCTGTGAGTAATCTCTCACCATATTTTTTTAACTTTTCTCACCAAGTTCCATGAAGCAAATCGACAAGGTACTTGTCATGAATGATGGGAAAAGAAGTTGGATTTGTTTCATTTTTCCGACCACATGTTTGAGTTTTTAGGACATTGACTCCTCCAGTTTTGTTCCTTATGAGCATGTTTTGTCTTCACCTTCCCATCTTGTTTTCCATTTTGGGTATATGTGGGACATTTCAAACATTTTGATGTCGGTTTGAGGAACTCAGTCGCCCAGAGCCACAACTCCAGGCTTTTAGATTTCTTTATCAAGGATATTTTGGGTTAATATATATATATATATATTGGATATAAAAAATTTTATTCACCCAAAAAGTACTAATAAACTGTATAAACAATAAAGAAACTAATTATATAATCAAATAAAATTATTTATACAATTTCTCAGTTTATAGAAAGATTTGAAGAATTAAATCATAAATTTTCTTTTAATAATCTTAATCAAACACGTGTCTTTATCAAGGAGACAATAACATCTACTTGCTTTGACTTACTTTCATGCACTCTACTATTTTACTCTTACCAAATGAAATAGAGGTAACAACTCCATGTCAACCGAGTAATAACAGTCAAAAGAGATTTTTTTTCTTATCGTGGATTAGCATCCATTCGATATAGTTGACCAAACATCTAGAGAAGTATTTCTTTGGCAAGCTATCATAATTTTCTAAAAGTACTGGAATAGTTACGCTTCTAAACATTTTAATTTTTTATATATATTTATTAATGATCTAATTTTATACCTTTAAATCTTATAAAGTTATATTCTTTATATTTATTATATAATTTTTTAATAGTTCACACATTTTATATAAAATATTATGTTCGTTTCTCTTTATAATTAATGTCATGTATAGTTTTCATAAATTGTCTTTTTGTCCCTCCGTCCACTGTTTTTCACTCTTGATATAACCGATCTTTTCCTATATTTTTTCCTTTTTTTTTTCGTTTTGATAAGCTCTAATCTTAATCTTATTAGAGGATAAGAGAAAATGATATTTTATCAAAAAAATTTATTATTTATAGATTTAAAACTCATAATTTAAAAAATATATAAAAATAAAGATAAATAATTGAGTACTACAATTAGAAGCGAAACTAAAAATTTATTATAAAGAAAATCAAAATATATTTAAAAAATATATATAGTTTGATGGAGACAAAAAATAATATTTTAAAATATATATTTTAATTTTTTTTATCTTTACTTAATGTAAAAACAATATTCGGTGAAAACTGAACTTTCTTAAACCCCTATATTCTGCCCACAGTATAACTACATATCATTATAGTATTACAACAAAATTGTTAAGAAAAATGTAGTAAGGATACTTAGAAGCTATATCCTAAAGCAGAGACGAAACTAGGATTTAGAGTTGAGGGGGCAAAACATAAATGTTTAAAAATAGGGAACAAATTCATAAAAAAATAAATTTTAGAAAAAATTAAATAGAGGGACAAAAGTGAAAAAAATTCTTCGGAAATGAGAGAGTGATTACCCCTCCCCATCCCACACAACTTCGTCCTATCCCAAAATCGAATATTTGCCGAAGAATGGGAAAATTATAACTTTGAAACTTTAACAATCAACAGTAAGTTCATTAAAAATTTGAAGTCAAGTGATTCAGGTCAGATTTTCGTTAAATGTCAACGGAAATACGCATTTCGATAATTAAAACTATCAAAAATGTAAATGACATAAGGTCAAGAAAAATATGAGTGACTAAAACGTTACTTTTGTAAAATCAGTATTCAAAAGTGAACAATAATGATACAAGAGTGACTATTATGTAGTTTACCCAAATTAAAATGGTAAAAGAACGATAGGGCAGCAAAACAGATCGTCCTTGTATAGCCGGAAGTCAAAACTGGTGAAAGAATGAGGTTTCTGAGAATTTCAGAAATGGATGCTTATCACTGGCAAAAGATTGCTGCTGTTTCTGGTTCTTATCTTCTTCATCTGATCTTTCCAATCCTTTCTTACAGATACTTATTAATGGGGTTTTCTTTTTCTTTTTAAATGATTAAAAAAAAACAGGAATTGCAGCTCTTGGATTGGGCACTTATGGTTTCCATATCTTCAAACCTAAAAATCTCGTTTACAAAGAGGTATCTTTTATTACCCGAGTTCTCTCTTTTTAATTGTTCGTTATTGCTTTTCCTCTTATGGGTTTGTTTCTTATTGTAATTGGATGAACTTAGGTATGGCAAATTGCTTCTACTTACCACTTGTTTCACACAGCTGCTCTTCTTGCTGCTCCTATTACCAAACGCCCACACATTGTTAGTTCCATTTTGCCCCATTTTGTTTATGTTTTGCTCCTTTGTTTCCTGGGGAATTGTTTGGCTATTATTGTTAATGTTGAGAATTACTTTGTTGCTTTATTGTTTTAGTTATAAGAGATTAAGCAAACAATGCCCTGGGTTTTATTGCTTCATGTCCAGTTATCAATGGGTTAAGAGCTCTCTTTTGTTCTGTTTCAGTTTGGAGGCCTTTTGACTGCTGGAATTCTCTGTTTCTCTGGATCGTAAGTTGCCTTATCTTTGAATTATATTTATTTTTGACTCAAGTTTTCATTTGATGAATGCTTCCTCTGAAAACATGGGATTTGGTGAAAGGGAAGTTCCAGGTCTCGGACTTCGATTGATCGATATTTGTTGAGATTCCGTATTTTGGGTTTATTTCCTTGATGAAAATCATACATTTAATGGTTTTAAACTTGAGTTTCTGGTTTATGCATTTGTTTGGCTATTCTTACATTGTATGGTATTACAATAAAGCAATCTATAATTAGCCTATAATTATGCACCATTGCTGTTAAGGACAGCATTGAACTTAACACCAGCATCCCTCGTAATATCTAGTGCTACCGTGTGCTAGTTTTGCCGAATCCAGATTACATGTAGAATGTAAGAGTAAATTTATAGTAATCTTTACAAACAACTGGGACCTGTTCACATGATAGCAACTTTGAAGGCATTTTTGTATAGCACAAAAAATCCTTGTCGGAATTAGGCTGGACCTTGATATCGTTTAATATCGTCCGATCCTTCTCGTTCCAAATGCATTTTGCACTCATCGAAAACTGCTTCCCTATTGTGTTTCTCATTTTGGTCATTTCATCTCTATGTTGTTAATGGTGAAATTATAATGGACTATGTCTGCAGGTGTTACACGGCTGCATATTTTGAGGATAGAAAATATTCTGGCCTTGTTCCGTTTGGTGGCTTAGCTTTCGTCGCCGGTTGGGCAAGCCTGTTATTCTAAGGACTGTGTTTTTCATACAAGACCTTATGCTATCACGTAAAGAAGTTGTCAAACTTATGTTCTATTTGTCATGCCATTTACTTACAATGTAACCTGTGTATAGTTACTGTCTTTGTTGTTGTCTCATAAGAATAAGCTGTGACTTGATACAATTTTAATACCAAATATGTGATTATAAGGACATAATTTGTTGGTTTATTTGAGCAATTACGTGTTTGCTAATTTAAAAGGTAAATGTAGAGAGAAAATGAAAGATATTAGTTAATTCAAATGAATCACAGACGTTAAATATAAAATCTTTAATCGAACAAAGCTAAAATTTAAATTTAATAAATTATTTTAAATCAAGATTAAATTAATAAAATATAAAAGTTTTAAGACTAAAATTTTTATTTTTCTAAATATAATCGTAATATTAATTAAGTGATTTAAATATCATTTTAAAATTAAGTAACCAAATGTAATCTGGACCGTAAGCGACTGATCTATTGTAGTTTACGCGGTCAAAAAAACGGCAGCTAAGATTCCCTGCAGGCTGCAGATTTTGGCATACACTTGTTTGCTCAAACGGCTAGCCCTTGGCATCCCAAAAATGCGAACTCTAATACCTTCCGACACCCTCCACCAGTACTTCCCTCACTCCCTTCATTTTTCGCTTCTTAAATCCTCCAAAACCCACCAAGAAACCCAACAGCTCCATGCATTTTCCCTCAAAATCGGCGTTTTCTCTCACCCTTCCGTCTCTTCTCGTCTCCTTTCTCTCTATGCTGACCCCAACATCAACAACCTCCGCTACGCTCGCTCCGTCTTCGATCGAATTCAGCACCGCTCGTTGCTTCTCTGGAACATCATCATCAAATGCTACGTGCAAAACCAACAATCCCATGAAGCCATATCCCTTTTCGTCCATATGCTTGGTTATTTTCCGCCCGATGAATTCACCTTTCCTTGTGTGATAAAGGGATGTGCTAAGTTAAATGCTCTGGAAGAAGGGAAACAAATTCATGGGTTGGTTTTGAAGCTTGGCTTCGGATTAGATAAATTTGTGCAGGGTAGTTTGGTTAATTTGTATTCCCAGTGCAGCGACATTGGTTCTGCTCACCAAGTGTTTGATCAAATAGGCGAGAAAGATTTGGTTTTATGGAATTCCTTGCTTGCTGGTTATGGAAGGTGTGGAGAAGTTAAGGCTGCGATGAAGGTGTTCGATGAAATGCCTGAGAAGGATTGTTTTTCATGGTCGATTTTGATTGATGGATTGGCTAAGTGTGGGGATATTGAGTCTGCTAGAGAGATATTCGAGGGGATGCCTAATAGGAATTTAGTTTCGTGGAACACTATGATTAACGGGTTTATGAAAGCTGGAGATGTTAATTCCGCTTCTAAATTGTTTGATCGAATGCCTACAAGGAATTTGATCACGTGGAATTCAATGATAGGAGGATTCGAATCGAATTTGCACTTTTTGGAAGCTTTGAAAATGTTTAGGAGAATGTTGGAGGAGGAATTTAGGCCTACTCATGCAACATTAGTTAGTGTTATTTCGTCTGTCTCTGGATTAGCTAGTCTCGGTAAGGGAAGATCGATACATTCATATATTGCTAAAAATGGGGTTGAATTAGACGGAGTTATTGGGACAGTACTGATAGAAATGTATTCCAAGTGTGGTTGCATTGATAGTGCTGTAACCGTTTTTGAGACAATACACCGCAAAAAGTTGGGGCATTGGACTGCTATAATTGTCGGCTTGAGTATTCATGGTATGGCTGAACATGCACTTGAACTATTTCTCGAGATGTGCCGAATTGGTGTGAAGCCTAATGCTGTAACTTTTGTTGGTGTGCTTAATGCTTGTAGTCACACAGGACTGATTAACGACGGTCGTGGATATTTTAATATGATGATAAATGAATATGGAATTAAACCTACTATAGAACATTATGGTTGTCTGGTGGACATATTTTGTCGAGCCGGTTATCTTGGAGAAGCAAAAAATATCATTAGAGAGATGCCCATGAGACCAAACAAAGTAATTTGGATGACATTGCTTAATGGTGCTCGGAAACATGGAAATGCAAAAGTAGGTGAATATGCTGCTCAACATTTGATTGAATTGGCTCCGGAGACTATTGGTGGTTACGTTGTCCTTTCCAACATATATGCTGTAGCTGGTGAATGGGACAAAGTTTCCAAGGTAAGAGAAATGATGAAGAAGAGAGGATTAAGAAAAGAACCAGGCTGCAGTTCAATAGAGCATAAAGGTGTGGTTCATAAGTTTATTGTGGGGGATAAATCACATCCGCAAAGAAAAGAAATATATTCCAAACTGAGCGAGATGAGAGACAAGTTGAAATTAGCCGGACATGTTCCTGACACAAGTCAAGTGTTGTTGAATATTGAAGAGGAGGAAGAAAGGGAGGCTGAATTGGAAAACCATAGCGAGAGGTTGGCTATTGCTTTTGGTCTGATCAATATTGAAGCCGGATGTCCCATTCGCATCATGAAAAACCTTCGGGTTTGTAGTGATTGTCATTCTGTCAGTAAACTGCTGTCTAAAATATATAGGTGTGAGATTATTGTGAGAGATAACAGCCGGTTTCATCATTTTAAAAATGGATTGTGTTCCTGCAAAGATTTTTGGTGATTGCCTTAGCTGCTGGCTGGTATTATTATTGCCTTCTTTTAATAGGACTGAAAGAAAGATCCTCATGATAGCTTTAAGGTGTTCTAATTGTGTGTATCATCACTTTTGAGGGTTTTATTGAAATGGCTACATATGTTTCCTGTGCTTTTTATATCAACTAATTAAACCTGTTTCTTGGGCATTATGATCGGATATCAAGAATGATCATATTTCAGGTAAAGAGGACATGGGTTTTAATGATGCAATAGCTCCAAAAACAAGCAGTGAATTACATCAGTATCTGAGCTCATAACAACAGATGCCACGTAGCAAATAATTTTGGAGCTTTTAGGGCATATATCTCTGATCTAAGTTGTTCATTTTCCCGGGACAAAGTTAGTGGCATAAGCCCATGCATTGTTGGTTACCGGATCAGCAAGGTGGTCGGAAAGGTTCTCAATGGGACCCTTTCCTGTAACAATAGCCTGGACAAAGAATCCAAACATGGAGAACATTGCCAGGCGGCCATTCTTGATCTCCTTAACCTTCAATTCTGCAAATGCATCAGGATCGTCAGCCAATCCAAGTGGGTCAAAAGCACCGCCTGGGTAAATCGGGTCAAGTCCTTCACCAAGTGGTCCACCACCAACTCTGTATCCTTCAACAAATCCCATGAGCACAACTTGGCAAGCCCAGATTGCAAGAATGCTCTGAGCATGGATGAGGTTTGGGTTCCCAAGATAGTCGAGGCCACCCTCAGAGAAGATCTGAGAACCAGCCTTGAACCAGACGGCCTCTCCAAATTTGACACCATTCTTTGAAAGAACTTCAGGGAAGACACAGCCAAGGGCACCAAGCATTGCCCATCTGCAGTGGATCACCTCGAGCTCACGGTTCTTAGCAAATGTCTCGGGGTCAGCTGATAATCCAGCTGTGTCCCACCCATAGTCACCAGGGAATTCACCGGTCAGGTATGATGGAATTTGGTCTGAGAATGGACCCAAGTATTTTGGGCGGTCGGGTCCGTACCTGTTTTCAAAACCAAATCTTAGGTCAGATTATGAACCAGAAATATATTTCACTCACAGTTTAATACTTGTATATTTTCTCTACTTCCATGCAACAGAATTTAATATGTTTCTAATGTTCAACTAATGTTTAGTCTCTCCACAAGGTTCCTTTTTTTACGTACTACTGTACAAATTGATTTTTTTTTCCAGACTATTGTTTCACAACATTTTGATTAACTACATTTAATTACTGAAAAATTCTTTACAGCAAAATGCTACTAGCTCCTCCTAGGAAGTAGCAACAAAAGCACAACATACCAGATGCTGGTGGGTGCACTTTTCACAGTTCTGCGCATGGTAACACGACCACCATCAAAAGCGCCAGCTTTTTGTACGAGCTCATTGGATCGCTTCAAAGCGGTCTGACCAACGAAAGCAGATTGTTGGATAGCAGAGGTCGCCATGGTGATGATGCTCCAAGGCTTTAGCTGGGTTTGTTCTGTTTGCTGATAGTAATTGGAGTCTATTTTGGAGAGGAGAAGAGAAGGGGTTATAATGGAGAGGAAAAGATATTATGGATCAGGAAATCTACATCTCAGCAGCAATCAATTGGTTGCTGCATTGGGTGTGGATTTGCATTCTGAATTGCTGATTTTTTTTGGAGAGATGTAGTGGTTGATGTTATGCCACATCGAGTTTGAGAATCAGTCAACATGAATGCTTGTTGAGCATGAAAGATACATTGGATCGAATATGGTGGACGACACAATTTTGAGAAATAAGCAAATAGTTCATCAATTAATTTTTCATTAATTTTAGCACGTGTTATTCTATTAACGATAACTTATGATGTGATATTTATTTTGTAATATTTGAAAGTTTGAGCGATTAAATTGAACATTTTAAGATCAACTTTAACCTGAAATAAGTCAGCATCATACACATCCTTGAAGCAAACATGTCAAAGGCTGCGAAGGCTTTTTAGATTTACTGAAAGGCTGAAAGCTTGTGGCGTTGATGCAACATTTAAAGAGAATATTAATGGAGTTTTAACATGTTTTGCCCGACTGACCCTGTCATCAAAGGACAGTATCCCTGTTGATGTGCCATGGCATTCAAATGCTGAAATCCGACAATGGGACACAATGGCAACAGATGGAGCAAATAAGTACAATTTCACTCAGCAAAATGATGACTGGTCATGATGACAAAGTTTACCGGGATTCTGAGGATGAAGAGTCGTTGGAAGCGGCGACACACCGAAGCCATCCAAATCCGAGCACAAGGCATTGGTGCAGATGGTATCTATTCTGCACTGAACAACCGCTGCATCTGGATTGTAACTTCTGATACAGAATGTCGGAACCAGAAACTAATTTGAAAATGATATCATATTACCAAATATGTATGATGCCATATACTCAAATATAAATACAATCCAAGCATCAAAGCACGCAAACAACTCTCGACTTATTCATACCAACTTACTACACAAAACCACACATTATTCTTGAAATCCTATAATACAGAATCACCATCAACCACTGCTAGGTTTTCGGTTACTTTGCTATGCTACACATGGAGTAAAAATGAAAATGTCATCAAGCCTATCATTGCTAGGGGAGTTGCCACCATAAACCAGAAGCCCAAGTTGGCCATCCCTCAAGCTGCTGGCAAAAGCACACCATCCACGAGGACCGGGATGAGTTTCCAGATCCAGATCATCCTCCCACTTCTTCCACACCAATGTCTCTGTGTCCAAACCGTAAACGTCTCCAGAAAATTTCCCAGCACCAAGGTGACCTAAGTCACTAGGATCCACTTCCCCACCATATATGATTATGTATTTGCCAATCACAACTGTAGAAAAAACACTCCGAGCTGTTGGTTTCTCCCCGCTTGTCTCGACTTGGGACCATTTTCCTTGGACTGGATCAAAGCAATGCACATCATCCATTTCCATTCCAGCAAAGCCATAAACCACCCATATTTTCTCTTGGATGACAGCCAATCCAGGCCCACCTCTTCCCTTGCAACTATCACCCGGGGTTGGATATTTGACCCATTTTTGGCAAGCAACATCATAAGCCCATAGATCATTAAGTCGGCCTGAAACACCACACCCTCCAAAGACATATACATGTCGATCATCAGCAGTCATGGAGTGGTAGCTGCGATGAGTCGGGCCACTGTCATCGTTGCAAAGCAGTACCCACTTGTTTGTACGTGTATCAAAAGAATATAACTCATTAAGCTCCTTGTGTGCAGAATCTCTACCACCAAACACATAGATGGTTTCACCGACAGTGGCCATTGTGACACCAACCCGCGGAGGCGGGACATCGCCAGTTGCATTGACAACCGACCATGTTAAGGTATTGAGATCAAATACATAGAGCTTGTTGTCAACCGGAAGTCTTGGGGTGAACTCACCTCCGAAGATATAGGCCTTCTGTCCCACAATGGTTATGGCATGTGAGCTTCTAGCTCCAGGACTAGTTCCATTCTGGTTAAGCTAATACAGATTTACAAACACAAAGAGTAAAACTGGAGATCAAAATCTCATAGTAACAATTTTGATAATAATCAACGATAAAGTTAAACAGGAAAATGCAGGTAAATCAGGAGGCACGTGGGTTCTCAAATAAGCTAAAACTCATAAATACATTGAAAGACAAGTGTATAATCGACAAAACAAAAGTAGAGGCAAAGAAAACAACTTCAAAAAAGATGGAAATAAATCAAGAGATCTTTGATTGTGTAAAGCTCTTATATTTTCACTCTTCTTTAACAAGATAAGCCCTATTTTTTATTCATAAAATCTGCAATTTTTGCAAAACAAATAAACCCCATAAACCATATAATAGATAAAAAAAATGCTTTTAAAAACACATGAAAAGAAAAACCCAGATAAATAGAGTAGAAAATACATGATCTAGTAGGAATCTGAGGCTAATAATCCCTAAAGATTAGGTTAGCAATGGTAGAAAATTATGGTAATACCCCATCAATTAACCTCTTTAGTGATTTTGCAATATAAAAAGGCAAGATTCCAAGAAACCCAAATTAGGGGAAAATTATTAGTTTAGCATGAATCCAAAAGGAATTCCCCCAACCAAACACGAAAATTTGCATATGGAACAGTCAACCTATCTGATGATATGATCAAAGACAGATATTCAACAGAAAATCAAAATTAAAAAGTCCAGAGATTAAAAAAAACATATCAGACATGAATTGAAGAGGAGATTGGACAAACCTTGACCCATTTCCCTTGAACTCCCGCCATCAATAGAAAAGTGAAAGATCTGTATACAAATTTCAGTCTTGGACCTGGAGAGTGAGCTTCACAGGCATCACTCCATGTAATTTATAAGTGAAAAGCTAGCGCATTATAATTCCTTTTCTTTTTTAAATATTGGGTAAAATGCAATACATGTCACTTATTTATACGTTTGGTAACAAATTGGTTACTTTTCTTCTAAAAATAATAATTCAACCATTCAATTATAGGTTTAAAAAAATATTATTTTTAAAAGTAACATTTAAATCATTCAATTATAAGTTTAAGAACAAATATAAAAAATATTTTTTATACTAATCATAATGTCATTAAAATAATAACTTGATATAATAAAAATTTTAATTTATTAATTTTACTAATTTAATTATAATTTAAGATAATTTAATAAGTTAAATCTTTTATATTTATAAATTTTAATATTACACCGATACTAACACATCTTTCTACCACTATTTGTATTTTATACTATTATCCATCAGTCTAATAATCAATAGATATTATAACTCGATAAATATGTTCATTTTATTATTTGACAATCATCACATTAATAGAATATATTTATTATGACATTAATGTTTTTTTTAATAGACACAGTCATTTCGTTAATAAATTTATTTTAAATATAATAATTAAATTTATTGAGTTATTTTAAATTAAAACTAAATAATAAAATGCATAAATTTCGGAGATTAAAATTATTATATAAAATTCTTTTACTCAATTTTAATAATAAAATAATTTATTCATCACAAAGTGCTCTATTTATTTTTAAATTTATAATTGAGAAATTAAATTATTATTTAATATATTTATTAATTAAGTGATCAAATTGTTATTTTTATAAAAGGAATAATACATTTGTACTAAACCTATAACTATATGACTTGTGCTATAATTTCCCCTTTCATATTTCATTTATTAAATCTGTCCGTAAATGAGTGACGTTGCATTAGGTCTTGTCCATGTGAAACCAAATATTAAATTTCAGATACTCTTGAAAGGCATGGACATGGCCAATTGATGATAATAAAAAATGGTTATTTAGAATGAAATTTCATTTTTTTTAAAATTTTTAATTCAATAAGTAACTGGTTGAGGTGGGATAGATTAGTATTTCAGTTAAACTTTTTTATGTCTTAGCCGAGGACGAAGTTAAAAAATTATTTAAAATAAGTTATTTTTCTTGAATTATATTTAAGATATATTAATTATTTATAAATTAAGATTATTTATTTATTTAAAAAATTATATATAATTTAGGGTTAGTTTGTAAATTATAGTATTATTGTAAGTGAAGATAATAAACTTTGAAGTTTGAATATAAATTAATTTTGTATTTAGGTTTCATAAGTGATTAAAAAATATATAAAAATAATTTATATTTTAATCAGCACGAAAAAGTCACAAAATGAGTTTTTTTTATATATAAATATTATTATTTATCTTAATCAATATGGCTTCAAACACGAGGCAGATGCATGCAGTCTATAAGGGAACGAAATCAAGTTTAATTTATTTTATATAAAAAAATCTTCATTACAAATATAAAACTAAAATATTTATTTTATAAAAATAGAAACATATTTGAACCAACTATTAAGAATTTGATATAATTCATATACTAATAGAGTAATTAACCCTTTACATAAATACAACAATTATACTATACCCGACATGCGTATAACCCGACCCGACGTGTATAAGAATCCGAATATTGAACAGCGGTGGTGAACGTGGCTTCCTGTGATGCTTTTGTCTTTTTTGTTTAAACGGTCAAAGTCACAAAACCAGAAAAAATGACTAAAAGAAGACGGAGAAAAAGAAAGAGGCAAACGTTACTTGCAAAGTCCAAAAAATCTTGGTTTGGAAACCTTGAATCTTGGGGAAACGAAGGAAAGACACGTCAACACTCCACCCTTCTCATTCATACAGGTAAGCGTGGCTTGCTTGCTTGTTTCTCCTTCTTTTGTTTTCCACTAAGGGACTCCTCTTTCTAATCAGTGCAGGCTTCAGAAGAAAGAAAGAGTCTTTAAATAACAACATATAGCTTTACCCCAGATTCAAGAAAATCAGACATCTTCTTTACTGGTGTCTGGTGGGTGTTTTATTCAAAAAGAAAGAAAATTGGGGTTACGATTATATTATTCTTTTATGTTCATTTGTTGTTTGAATTTATAGTATTTGAGATTTTGTATGTTTTTTTTACAGTTCAAATGTCTTGCCATATGCAAATTTGTCTTGTTTACTTTGTTGGATCAGTTGTTTTGCTGTAAACATTCATTTATTCTTTTAGAGAAGTTTCTTAGTTCATATAGTAGTGTTAGAATATGATTGTGTTCCTATTAGGTTAATTTTTCATTGATAGGCCTACTAACTTTAAAGCTTCCATTCTTTGGTCAACTATTTAATGCTTAAGTTTGAGGTTCCTACTTCTCATCCCATATTTTGAATTACTATCAATTTCTGTAGGTGTTTGCTGCTGATATGACAGCCATACTGGCATCACACACTTGTTATTCTTACAATTTTGAAGTGATGAACCAAGGAAGAACAATGGGGACTCTTGGTTTTTCGAGCTCGTTTTCAAATCAGTTTTCGAAGTTGGAGAGGCAAATACGTAATCTTCCTATGGCAGATAAGTCATTCAGGTTTCAAGTGGAAATGCAACAAACTGAACCAGCCCCAAAAGTAGGAATCAATGGGCGATCTGTTAGAATGGTGCCTGCGAGTGAGGTAGTGAAAAGAAAGGCTTCTGCTACTGGGAAAGTGGAGAAGGTGAATGGTGTAAAGCAGGTTATAAATGGGGGTAGCATAGTTAGGAGAAACAACAGTCCATCCCTTGTAAAGAAGTCTGTGTCAAGAGTATCTAAAGAACTTCCACCATTAGAGGAGTTAAAGGTTCTGCCTTCAGATGAAAATTTCAGTTGGGCCAACGAGAATTACAGTACCTTGCAAAGGACTATAGATGTATGGTCATTTGTTATTTCTTTACGTGTACGAGTTCTATTGGACAATGCTAAATGGGCATATGCAGGGGGCTTCACAGAGGATAAGCAGGTGAGTTTGTAGTCTTCTGTGTCATATTCATACCTATCCAAATTCCAATCAATAGCTTGTATAGTAGAATATAATTATTTCTTGCCTAGCTAATATCCATGATCTCCCAGCTTGGCTGTTTCATTTGAAGTTGAACTGTATCTTTTGTCTTGCTTTTGTTCTTATAGCTTTTCTTTATCTCCTGCAGAAAAAGAGGCGAAGAAAGACTGCCTCATGGCTAAGAGAGCGTGTGTTGCAACTCGGTCCTACTTTTATTAAGCTTGGACAGTTATCGTCAACAAGGTCAGATTTATTTCCACGTGAGTTCGTGGACGAGCTTACCAAATTGCAGGTACTCTTGCTTTCTTAGTCATCGTTAATTCGGATGAGACTTTTTGTCATCGCATTATGCTCCTAGATATTTACATTTAACTCTATACATGAATACTTTTTTGTAGAACAATTGTAGTTCCAAATCCTCATTTCTCTAGCGTGAAGTGTATGTGTTGCATGTATAATTTCTATTGCTTTACAGGATAAAGTCCCTGCATTCTCGCCAAAGAAAGCAAGAGGCTTCATTGAGAATGAACTGGGAGCTCCTATCAATGTACTCTTTAAGGAATTCGAGGACCAGCCAATTGCTGCAGCTAGCCTTGGTCAGGTGTTAGTTTCACTCTCTCTTTTCGTATTTTTATAAATTTTCTGCTCAAGGTTTAAAATTGTGTTAGTTTTACTCTTTCTTTTTTCGTATTTTCATAAATTTTCTGCTCATGGTTTAAAATTCTAACATTCATTTTTTCCTATTGTTTAGGCAAATATAAACTTGAATGAATTTAAAGGAAACTAGAAATTAGATATCTAAAATTACTGCCGGCTTATGTTAAAATACTATAGAGAAGCCGCAGGTCCAAATTGTTGCCCATATCAGTTTATAGTTCTGTTGCTTCTGCATGGTGAATATGGAAGTTGTGACAGATAATGCGAAATGATCTTTGGTAATATGGTAGAAATTGTTAAACACAAAAATGTCTTTCTGTGATCTGAAGTTCAAAGCATTCTTTGTTTAGGTACATCGGGCTATTCTGCATAATGGGGAGAAAGTTGTTGTCAAGGTTCAAAGGCCTGGTCTTAGGAAGCTTTTCGATATTGATCTACGTAAGGAATATTCTTTTCCTGTCAACCTTACGAAAATGATTGTCTTCTTAATTATAAATTCTAAAACACCTTTTTCCATCACATGTACTCGGCGGGTTCTTTAATTTCTGCACCTTCCACAGGAAATCTAAAGTTAATTGCAGAGTATTTTCAAAACAGTGAAACTTTTGGTGGTTCAACAAGAGATTGGGTTGGTATATATGAGGAATGCTCGACGTAAGTAGTAATCATATATTTGTTTTTACGTTACAAAAACCGTAGGCACTTTAACTAATTACATTTTATTTGATCTCAGGATCTTGTATCAAGAAATTGATTATATAAACGAAGGGAAAAATGCTGATAGGTTTTCACGAGATTTTCGAAATATAAAGTGGGTTCGTGTACCTGTATGTTCCGTGCTATCACACTTCTACATGTTAATGCTTATTCGTTTCCATTTTTCTGTTATATTCATCCCATCGTTTGCCCTTTGCTTGTCCATGGAAGTAGTTTGCAGTTTAACTTTAAGAGGCTCCCTTTCCTTTGCAGATGGTGTTTTGGGACTACACTGCTACAAAGGTGCTGACCTTGGAGTATGTACCAGGTTTCCATCTAATTTAATGCATTTTGTTTCTTTCAAGTGATGGGGCCTCGTTAAAAAAACCCTTCATAACCAACACAGCAAATTAGGTGTCAGACAGAGGACTTTTAAAGTTCATAACAATGAGTTTGTTCCGATTATAACTGATATGTCATTGTTACTTCTGTATCAGGCATTAAAATCAATCAATTAGATGCATTAGATGCTCGGGGATATAATCGTTCTCGAATTTCATCACGTGCCATTGAAGCATACTTGATTCAGGCAAGTAGATATGACCTATCTCGAATGACATTCTGACTACTTATTCTGGAATTCTAAATATAATGGCAACTGACAAACTATTCACTTAGACCTTGTTATGAATTGCAGATACTGAGAACTGGCTTCTTTCATGCTGATCCACACCCCGGAAATCTTGCTGTTGATGTAGATGAATCAATCATCTATTATGATTTTGGTATGATGGGGGATATTAAATCCTTCACTCGTGAAAGATTGCTAGAACTTTTCTACGCAATCTATGAGAAAGATGCAAAAAAGGTACTTTCTATCTCATGATATTTTTTCCTTGACATTTTCCCTCTTCAAATTGTTAGAAGTAAAAAAAATTAATCTTTGCATGCTCTGTATAGTGGACAGAAAATATAAGATCTTCATTTTAAGACCAACTTAGCATAAACACTGGATTCAACTGCGCAAATAACTGGTAACAACCATGCAGGTTATGCAGAGCCTCATAGATCTTGGAGCCCTTCAACCCACTGGAGATCTGTCATCAGTAGGCCATCTTTCCTACTTATAAAACAAGAAAAGAGAGAGAAAAGTATGGATTAACAAACACTTATTTGACATTCTTTAATGATGTTTTTGTTGCATGATGCTAGGTGAGGAGATCTGTGCAATTCTTCTTGGACAATTTATTGAACCAGAGGCCAGATCAGGAGACTACTTTAGCTGCTATAGGAGAGGTGCGCAGAAGTGGATACTCTTGTTTAACATCTAAACCAGAGAAGTGTCATGTCAATTAAGTAGATAAATAGAAATGTTGATATATTTTTTTTGTTAGAACAAACAATATGTCGATTTCAAGAGGATCAATTCTGAATTTTGGTTAGTTTGATGACTGGAACATGAAATTCTATTAAAGGTCACTAGATAGAAGTTGATGTGTTAGTAGTGCGTAATCGTTTGGAATTGTTCGTATTTTCCAACGGAGTAAAGTGTGATATACCCTCGTTTTCTTCCATCAAATAACCCTTTCATGATAAGTAACTTTTTTATTTATGTGTTCTTTTGTGCAGGATTTGTTTGCAATAGCTCAGGATCAACCATTCCGGTTCCCATCCACGTTTACCTTTGTTTTGAGGGCGTTTTCCACGCTCGAAGGTGAGTCTCACGCGTTATAATAGTGTTTTGAACTAAGTCACCATGCTTCATTTTACATAAAGATAGCAGAAGATCTTGTAAATTATATCATCACTGCTTGGTTCTGAGGATTGTAATTTTCTTGCAGGTATTGGGTACATACTTGATCCAAATTTCTCCTTTGCAAAGATTGCTGCACCTTATGCACAGGTTCTTCACAATCTCCTTTTCAAATTAGTTTTTTTCTCCATGAAGTTCGCTATTGACCGGCAATTCATTACGGTAAAAAAATTAAGGTCTAATATTTCATGCTACCTACAGGAGCTTTTAGATATTAGACAAAGGCAGCGAACGGGGACACAACTAGTGCAGGAGATAAGGAAACAAGCTGATGATGTACCACACTTTTCATCATGCTTCTTCAGTTCCTTTATTTGCAATAGATAGAAACTTTGCTTCCATCAAAGTGTGTATACATAGCTTATCATTTTGGATACTATCCTGTTTGTATTTCAGGCAAGGTCCTACACCATGTCTATGCCATACCGAGTTCAGCGAATAGAAGAGATCCTGAAACAATTAGAATCTGGAGATTTGAGACTCCGAGTCCGGGTGCTAGAGGTAGTACACTGTATTTTGAAATTTACATTCCAAGGGAGGATTCAAGTAGACTACGGGTTGTACTTGAATCTCCTCATTCTTGTTCGTTCACTACTGTTAATTCTTAATGTTAAAAACTTGTGAACAGTCTGAGAGAGCGGCACGGAAGGCAACAATTCTGCAAATGGCAACCATGTACACAGTACTAGGAGGAACCTTACTAAACATAGGTGTTACCTTCAGTAATCAGGGAAGCCAAACTATTTCAAATGGATCATTCATCGGGGCAGGTGATATGATCTATCTGTGATCGCCTTCGAATCATGATATTTAACTATTTACATGCAGAAGTAACTAGCTACCACCTGCAGGACTGACGACAATGCTTAAAACTTGTTCATCTGCAGGAGTTTTCTTGACACTTCTTCTTAGGTCAATGCAAAGGGTGAAGATGCTCGATAAATTCGAGAAGATGATATGATTTTTAACCTCACAAGGCAAAGGCAAAGGATTTCTTTCGTGTATATGCTTGTTGATCACCAGTAAGTTAATTGTGGTATTTGCAAGAAACCAAAGTTAAATATAATTTTTTCCCTCAAATATTTGAGGGTGATCCACATTGACTTCCATATTAAGCACAAAAGAAAAAAATGATGAGGAAATTCCTCCTTTCTGGGAATGTATAGTTTTGCATTATAAAATTATTGAATTATATCAAACTGTTTTTAACATGATGAATATATTTGGCAAGATGAAAATTTTAACATAAAAGACTTGGGTTTCTATTAATAAACAAGTGAAGAATTTTATATAACCAAAATTTGGATGACCAATGTGAAAATGTCATACATAACATAACTGGATATGAAATAAAAGGTGTAGGAACAGACTGATACACAACCTGAATGTACTTGTCAATGTGGAGGAGAGTTCCCTTTGAATAAGTAGAGGCCACCACATAATTCAACACTGTCAATCAGCCTGGCAGCCTCCTTGAATGCATTGTCTGAAATTCACAAAGTTGAAATAGATTTCAGTGACACAGTTTAAATCACTAGATAATTTATTAACTGAAATCAAATTGCATGCCAGGTTGGGAACATAACAGAGGATAGGAGGAGGGGTTCTTTGTTAATTGAATGAATTCAATCTCTTCCACTTTAGAGAGTGATCTATTGGTCGTTCGAACAATACTAAAAAGAAGATTTGTGCAGGTGAGCTTATCGCATGTGGTAGAAACCCACGGCTTGTTTTGGCAGCAAAGACGATATAAGAAGATCTTGAAGTGAGATGTTGAGATCCGTCGATCTTTTATGCAGTGGAGAACCATTCCACTGTGATTTATTCATGGCATTTTCCGGTTTCTGTATCCAACTTCTGATAAAAACCTGGAGCCCTGTTATAAAACCATACAACTTATCATTTAACTAGTTAAAAGAGAAGACATCCAGCATCAATCTGTGTTTAGCTAAGAATAACAAATGCTTTCGAATCTTTCTCTTGTTTTGAACACGGTTAGAAAAAGGTTGTACTCAGCATCTTCTGGTTTGGTTCAACGGATCATAATCATAGGCATCGCCAGCTTTGACAAAGCGTCCCTTCACACGCTTTCTCACATCAGCCGTTGCTTTGCGAGAGGCATACCTCACTTGCTTATCAAACCTATCATGCAATGAGAACAAAGTTAAACATATAAATTCCTGCAAAAAGGGAATAGAACACTAATTCCATTTTTCTTTAAAAAATGAGGTACAAAGAAGACAAGCAGTAAAATTCGATGTTATTTCTACTTTCTTATTGGATTGTTGATAGGTATACACAGACGTAGCCAAAGGACACAAATCCATATATCCTTACTAGAGAGCAGCAAAGTAATATGTATGCCTTCAATGTCAGGAATAATGACAAAACTACACAGCTCATGCATTATGATACTGAGATACAAGAAAACAAAAGTTAAAATGATACAGACATGATATATTTTTATCTAGAGGCATGTGAATTCTATTCTAAATTAGGTATATGTAGAGCATATGTACATATTATATGGGTTATTGGCATATGCTTACTTCCGTGTCTTCTTCTTTTCCTTGTAACGCATGACAGCATTGCTTCGAGTTGCTGATTGGAGGGAGCTCTCAGCACATGGAGGACACCAGGGAGATTCTCCCATGAGAAGCATTGATGAAGCCCCATAATCTTGGTAATCTCCTGCACTACTCTCTCCGGTAAGGCCAGAAAATGATAGGCTTGAATGCGTCTGCCTTTCCGTAAAACACAGGATTGTATCGGTTTTATTGCTCATCATGGAATCAGCTGATGCTGCATTGCTGCAAGCTGGCTGGACTGCATTGACCAGTCCAACAGATGATCCCTGGACAAGGATATCGTTCCAGCCATAAGAACATTTCCAAGTACAAACTTGAAATTCAAAACGATTGGAATTATGGAATGGTTCCTTACATTATTACTCATAAGGCAGAAAAAACATGTAATGTCCAAGCAGATTAAAGTACAAATGTTTATAAGCAAGCTTTAGAGACGTACATAATGTACAAGAATACTGAAAGGAAAGATAACCACAAGATATTTGTTGGTGACTAACAATCAATATCGACAAAGATAGGGTTATTTTCCCCCGTGGAAGGACAGTAAACTTCCTTTAGGTACATTGATCTGAAAATCAAAGGTTATTTCCCCATAGATACTACTGAACCCAAGCAAAATGGGTATTTCCCATTGATCATTGTTTAAATAAAGACCCGGGAAATGGATGGACAGTAAACTTCATTTCGGTACACCAATCTCATATCTGAAACTCAAGGTTATCAATGGTATTGATAGTTGATACCCCACTAAAGCGGTCCAATCACAACTATACCGAACTTGTACTTTAAGAAAAACAAGAACTTTAAAACCCAATCATCAATAAAGATTCTCTGCACTGTCAATTCCACCCCCATCCCCTCTTTTTTTAATTTGGCAAAGAATGCATCCATTTTCACGTTAAGAAAAATATTTAATACTCCCTTAAGCATGGTATATGTTACATATACTAAACAACAGGACAAAGAAAAGGATTACATCTAGAAAAACGACACTACTATCATCATAAAAAGGTGATAAGATATCAAAATGCAAGATGAAAAGAGATAAAAGAAGTAGAGAACCTCAGTAGCCACTGCACCCTGGCAATGGGAATCAGCAACAAGCATATCCTTTGTCCCAAATAAGCTACTGATACCGCCATTCTCTACCAGTTCTTTTGAATGATTGAGAGTTACCCCAAAGAACTCTCCATAGTTTTCAAGGTTCAAATCAACTTCATCCATGTTGAAGTCATCATACAGATCATCTTCACATATACCAGGACACTTTGTTTGAGGGCAAAATAACTGTAAAATATTTAAAATAAAAAATTTACCAAGCAATATCAAAATATGTCAGAAATGAACACGGACCACCTAATTAAAAAACTCTATAGAATTATGATTGATGAAACCCTATACTACCATGATTGAAATAAAATTTTGATAACTTCCAGCAGTAAACACAACCAGCAAAAGTAACATCTTTTGCAAATTGCAGAGTACCTTGTTTATATGCTTTTCAGAATTATGTGCAGATTGCAGAGTACTTTTGCAAATATGAACCCAATTTTCTTGAAATTCTTTAGTATTTTCCCATGAAACTCAGATAGCAAGGCCTTAAAAGTACCACAAGAACCATTTATTTATACTCTTTAAAGATAAAATATTCAAAATCAATCATCTACCTTGGGTAATGATGCATCTGTTGAACCAGGTGGCTGATCCAGAACTTGTGGCACGGATCTGAGATTGGGAATTGAAGAAGACCCACCACAGTCATTTCCCTTATCCACATTGTTGTCAAGATTAACTTCCGTGACACCCATACTGTTGTGGTTAATGGTATTTTCTACAGTGCCCCAGGAAGTCTTCTCTATGTCCTCCGTGATGCTCATTGGACCTAATTCCTGCTGGCAACTAAATTCATCTACTGGAGGGGAATGTGGAAAAAATGAGCATATAGAAGAAAGTTCCAAAGATGATGGGCAACCAGAATACCAATTAATCGTTTGCCTCCTATGTATTGACTTTGAGGGAGAGGTACCATGACCTATTGAAACACAATTCTGACAGAGGTAAACTCTTTCTTCAACACATCTAATGAAAGCAGGTTCAGAATTGCATCTTTCACACAACAACGTTCTTGAATGACGTCTCGACAGTGCATTAGCAGAATGAACATTTCGATCGCATGACAAACATAAACAGGCTGCATCAGATCGGCAATATACCATCGACAGTTGATCACCACAGAAGTCACAAATGTAACCCATCTTTCCAATCACACTATTCCTGATCAAAACCTAAAACTAGCAAACCACATATCAAACCAAGGCAAGTAGCTTCTCAGATGATCCCCAACTAGGTTGTTTCAGCTGGTAGTCTGGCACCTCAATAGCTGCCTGAGGGATTGCAGTTACAACATAATTCAATTCATGTCTGATGTAAGAGCAAGCTAATAAATAAGAAGGCTAGAATATTTATATTAATTTACTTCAAAATTTCTCGTACAATAATGATAAAGTATACACTATACACTGTAAGTAATCATGGAATATTTCATATGATCAGCTCTGTTTAAGTGTAGTCTTGTCCTTTTATAAATTACATACAAAAAGCAAACATTTTTAACCACCTAAAGTAACTAAGAAATTATTATCAGATGAGAAGAAGTAAATGTGCAAAAAGTAACACATGGAAACACACTCTCACATAGAATAAGAGTGATGTAAGAGCTTATATCATTGATAACCAGAGCCTCGTTAGACCTAAGGCTTAAGGTAATATTGATTTTGAAGCCATGGTTGGAGGCGGTAGAGGCTGTCCAAGAGAAAATCAGAGTCAAGAGACGGATTTAGCTGCGATAGAAAAATTGTCGCGCAAATCATGATCCATATAACTAAACTCCATAATCAAAACTAGATAAATAGATTTACCATAAATCAAAGAAAAAGTTAAGACTTCAATCCAAATAAATAAACTTCATAATCAAAACTCGACCAATAGATTAAACCAAATGGAACAGAGGATAACAAACCAAGAGACTCAGAATCACTAACCCAGAAAAAAGGAAAAACAAATCTAAAACCCAGAAATAAAACTAAAAATAAATTGAATGAAAAGGAAATCAAATTAACAGATTAAATAAAAGAGAATGAGAAATTTACCTTCGGATTTCTCTCAATTTCTCAGTTGAACTGTTCTTATTGCTCTGTTTTCTTTTTTTCTTTCCTCTGTTTTTAGTTGATGCAAAGTAATAGGGAACTGGTGAGTGTTATAAGGAAATGTTATACACATTACGATGATCAAATCAAATGTGCAAAATATTGACTATTAAAAATATTAAGAAAACAAGAAAATTTAAAAATAACGGTAAAATACATTCAAGGCCACTGAATTATTGGTATGATTTATACAATTATATATTTAGTTCTCTTATATGATTTAATAAATTTTCATCATTTTAATTTAATTTTATAAATTTAAAAATTAATTGAATGATGATACGTGTTATCATCAATTGGTCAAAAGGAAAATAAATAAATTTGAAATAATAGTTAGTAGGGGTTCTTATCGAATAAATCGATTGCGAGTTGAGTAATATTCAACTCATGTTCTTTAAAAAATATCGTTATTTAACTTGACTCGTTCGTAAATTCAATAAAATTTTATTCAATTATTGTTTATTAAAAAAATCTCATTACTTGACTGTTTTCCAATTATAATACAACGATTAAACGTTATTAACTAGACTAATATTCTTAGGAAAGTGACATCCCTCTGATCTTCTCCCATGTCTGAGGAAGTCGATTGGACGCCTCTTTATAATTTCTTGTTTCTGACAACCACACAGACAAATCCATCCATTGTGCAGCATAGCATGTAGGATTTTCTGATTAAAAAAAACAGACGTGTTTTGTCGGGACGAGTGGAAATTGTATATTTTTTTAATGCTTTTTTTTATATCTTCGTTTTAAATTAGATGGTCTAGAGTTTAAGATTTATAGGGTTGTGATTAGGGTTTAAGAAATTAAGAGTATAATATATTTTTTTAGAACGTAAGGTTTAGGTTTAGAATATAGAAAATAAGAGTTAAAATAAAAATTCAATTTTTTAAAAAAAATTCAAAAAAAATAAAAATACATAATAAAAAGGTAAAAGATTTTTACTCGGTCGGGATTTGGGATTAATGTCTGTACTTGTTGGGGTAAATTTCTATGGTTACATCTGAACACGGTAGACTTGTCTGCAAGTTACCTAGTCTCAGGCTCAGTTGAAGAATTCCTTAGGCTTGACGCTACAATTCTCAAAGAATTTCAGTATTTCACCTGACAGCCAGAACAGACTACAAGGAGAAAATCTTTATTTGAAAGCGTTTCTTAATCCATCAAAGATTCTTAAAGCCTTCAATTCACCACTCCTCATGGCCCTCCTCGGTATCTGAAACCCTTCCCATCAGCAGACTGAAGCAAAAGCGTTAGGTCTCTCACGACGTAACATGCAAGCATTTATTCCATGGCTTTAATTCTTTTTATTTCATGAAACCTAGAACATGCAGGCAGCATCAGACCGAGTTCAGTGAAAATAAGTGGTGGGGTTTGATGACAGAACATGAATAACAAGGGAAAAAAACACTGAGCCTGAGCAGTAAGCAGACTACTAACCGTAGACACGACATTCGTCGAGGGAGTTTAAACCTGTCTGACCGATTGTTTATGAAACAAGCATCAACAATGTCCAATGATGGATTAAAAACCTTGAGTAGAAGTTTGGAAGGAGAAAAGAAGTGTAGTAGTTCACGTAAAATAGTTATTTATCTTATGCAGATAATTTAGAAGTCTCCCTCAACTCTAATTACTAATTAGTACTAACGTTGAAGAAAATAAAGGACGCTAATGGTCTGTTCCGCTCTGTCGGTGAGAGAAAATCGCCATCAAATTACTTTGATTGCCCATATATCTTAGCCGTCCATGTGTAACAATCCTAACCAATGTGCGCATTCCGATCCACACACTGATGATTATAGAACTCTTTTGACTTGAGGCAAATCTCACTAAGCCCCAGCTCGTTCCCCTCTGTCGCAGCCGAGTGAGGAAATCTGGTTTTCAATTTTATCACTGCTTTCTTTCAAAGGTAAGTCAAGTTCTGAAATTGCTTGTCGTTTTTTGAGTATCAAGGTCTTTGAACCCAGATCTGTAATCTCGTTGCTGCGTTCTTGCATTTTAGTGATCTGGGTTCTTTTCTTCAAGATTTAGTTCATTGAAAAGGTTTTTTTAGTAACATAAAAGATGTTGGGTCGGTCTGGGTTTTCTAGAACTGGAAGCTTTAGGCCAGAGAATCTAGGACAGAATGCCTTACATATGATTGGCAACCTTTGCTTCACTATATTTGTAGTCGCTGTCTTAGTTTTCACCATTATAGCTGCTACTTATGAGCCAGAGGATCCACTTTTCCACCCTTCCACTAAGATCACAACTTTCCTGACTTCCACGTCGAATGCCACGTTTCAATCGGATAACACTGTTGTTAGAACCGGCGAGGACTTTATGGCCGCCAATGAGACTGCGTTTGCCACTTTTATCAATGTGACAGATGTAACAGAAGTGAAGGAGGCGAGTACGGATGAAACTAGTTCATCCGGATGCGAGGGTGGTTCAAAAGGACCTGTTGATTGTAAGGACCCCGAAGTGTTCCATCTCATGATGAAAGAGGCAATTGAGCATTTTAAGGATATACACTTCTATCGGTTTGGGAAGCCAGCTCCGGGGCCTGAGGAGAATACTTGTGATATGGCATGGCGGTTTAGGCCTAAGGAAGGGAAGACAGCTTCTTTTTATAAGGATTATAGGCGGTTTGTGATTGATAGATCTGAGAATTGTACACTTAGTGTGGTGAGCATAGGGGATTATCATTCAGGTGTGAATGCTAGGAAGAAGAAGAAGAAGAATCAAAAGCCTGGATTTGAGAAAACATCTGGTACACAGGAGCAAGCTGTTGTGGCTTTGCCTGTTGTTGGGGAGACGGTGAACGATTCGCTTCCAGTGGTCGAGTCTGAAAATGCATTTAGTCGTGGGAAGTATTTGATTTATGTGGGTGGTGGTGATAGGTGCAAGAGCATGAACCATTATCTGTGGAGTTTCTTGTGTGCATTAGGTGAAGCACAATATTTGAATAGAACTCTGGTTATGGATTTGACGCTTTGTTTGTCTTCAATTTATACTTCTTCAAATCAGGATGAGGAAGGGAAGGATTTTAGGTTTTACTTTGATTTTGAGCATCTGAAAGAGGCAGCATCTGTGCTGGACCATGAGCAGTTTTGGCAAGATTGGAGTAAATGGCAAAAAAAAGATGGCTTGAGTCTTCATCTTGTTGAGGATTTTAAGGTGACGCCAATGAAGCTTTCTGAGGTGAAGGATTCTTTGATTATGAGAAAGTTTGGATCCGTGGAGCCTGATAATTATTGGTACAGGGTTTGTGAAGGAGAGACAGAATCTGTTGTTCAAAGGCCATGGCATCTGGTATGGAAATCAAGGAGGTTGATGGATATAGTGTCGGCAATCGCATCAAGGTTGAACTGGGATTATGACTCTGTTCATGTCGTGAGAGGGGAGAAGGCCAAGAACAGGGACCTGTGGCCTAATCTTGCGCAAGATACCGCTCCTGATGCCCTTATCTCAACCTTGCAGAATAAGATTGAAGAGGGGAGGAATGTTTATATTGCAACAAATGAACCCGATACATCCTTCTTTGATCCCTTGAAAGACAAATATTCGACTCACTTTGTTGATGAATATAAGGATCTTTGGGATGAGAACAGTGAGTGGTATTCAGAAACAACAAAGCTTAACAAAGGAGTACCAGTTGAATTTGATGGTTACATGAGGGTCTCCGTCGATACAGAAGTTTTCTTGAGAGGGAAGAAACAGATCGAGACTTTCAACGAACTGACCAACGATTGCAAAGATGGCATTAACACTTGCAATACTGCAGCCAGTTAACCCCCTGCATATGCACTCCAAGAATTCGTCGCAACATCAGGGTATATCCACCTGTACTTTTAGCTCTTGTCTTTGTCGCCTTCAATAAACTGTCTTATGGGGTGGTATTGTCTTGTCGTGGCATTTCTTGAATTTTGTACTTGTACAATATTTTATGACCTGGCATCATGTTGAGGTTTAAGACTAGGTTGAACTCTGCTTATGTGAAATGCTTTTGAACTACCTTGTTATATTATGGTCTTGTGATGGAAGTTGAGATTTTTAGATTACTCTTTGAAATTCTCTCTTTTGAACTAAACCTTGATCTATGGACTTGTTCCAGACGTTGATCACTTCGACAACATCCGGTGCTTGTGTGCCTGTTTTTATGACCTTGAGATCTAAATAAAGACATGATATCAAGTTGTTTACCCATTTGGGTTAATCCGATGATAATAAGCCTCCGACTTTGGTTCTATTAATTATCTACCTTTGGATTCAGTCTGATCCGATAATAGAAAGGCAGTAAACCTCCTGCTCGAATTAATTAGTTGTAAGTGATTAACAATCAATTATCTACTATGTTGTTAAAAACTGTATGTTGTTAATTAAGTAGGCAAACTGACCGACTCTGTGTAACAAATGGGAGGTTTTGATTTTAGCACATTTCCTCCTGTCTTGACCCTCGTGTTTCGGTTTTCAACTTGTAACATAATGGACATCACTTTTCATCATCCCCAGTCTGGTTTTCTGCTCCTTTCAGTTCCCCTGCAAACATTCCAAGCCAAGGTCTGTATTCTTGGTAACCAATCGCAGGTAGTATATATAAGAGATTGGATTATCCCATTTGCATGCAAATTGCATTACGATGAAGAACCTCAGCGGCTCAGCCTCAGGTAAACAATAAAAATGCTCCGACCACCATCAAGGTGGTGGTAATGTACCAAACAAATATACTAGGCTATGTGCGGTGCATTCAGATTTTGTGGCCTTATCAACCATTCTCTCAACATCATCATAGACAGTACCACCCATTGCGGATAAGCATGAAATGTGGATCGAAACAACACGACATCATTGTGAAGAGCTTGACGATTGGATCGAAAGACCCCTGAAATATGGACAGGGTAGTATTGGTTCATGTTCGGAATTTGCAGTGGAAGTTCAGGGGAAACCAGACGGTTCTGGTGGATAAACAACTAGTTCAAGTAAGGGATGTGCATGATTGGTTGTTCGGCATCCCAGGAACGGGTCAGGGGCTGTTTATATTCATGCCCATTGTGGCTGAAGTAGACCCAATGTATGGCCTTGACCCGAACTCGTCTTGTATCTGGGAACCCGACCCGTATCAACTGAAAATATTTAGTAAGGCTAGTTACGAATTATATGCATGTGATGGTTAAAGTGAAATAACAGCCACTAGTTAATGGTTACTAATTTTTGCACATAAATCCCGGCAAGTATTTCCCAAAATGGAAACATCACGTCAAACTTGAGATCCATAAAGCTGCCCCGACACAGAGAGTAAAACCACGAAACCACAAATGGCTGCAATGGGTGCACTCAGCTTCTCCGCTATGACATCCATCAATGGTTGCTCCGTTTCTTGGAGACACCGTACATCCACCGCTCCTCCGAACTTGTCCTTCTCGGCTTCCACTCTGTCTGGTGACAAGGTTGATTTCAGAACCGTTACAGGTTCCTACCGAACAAAACGGACTGCGTTGACCATTTCGCCGAAAGCAGTTTCAGATTCCAGGAACTCGCAAACATGCCTTGAACCGGACACCAGTCGAGTAACTCTCTCGTTTGTTTGTCTGATCAGCCGATTTTATTATTGTAGTTGTTGTTGATGTTGTTTCATGAAAGTTTGATTGTTTTGGCAGAGTGTTTTGGGGATTATATTAGGAGGTGGAGCAGGGACAAGGTTGTACCCACTAACAAAGAAGAGAGCAAAGCCAGCCGTTCCATTAGGAGCAAATTATAGGCTAATTGATATTCCCGTTAGCAATTGCTTGAACAGCAATATTTCCAAAATCTACGTTCTGACTCAGTTCAATTCCGCTTCTCTGAATCGCCACCTTTCCCGTGCATATGCAAGTAACATGGGCGGTTACAAGAGAGAAGGGTTCGTGGAAGTTCTTGCTGCTCAGCAGAGTCCTGAAAACCCAAATTGGTTCCAGGTTAGCTAAAATGGATGACTCCATCCATACTGTTTATGAATTGTGAATTTGGTTGTGTTTTATATGAATGTACTACAGGGGACAGCAGATGCCGTGAGGCAGTATTTGTGGTTGTTTGAGGAGCATAATATTCTGGAATTCTTGGTTCTTGCTGGTGACCATTTATATAGAATGGATTATGAAAGGTTTATTCAGGCCCATAGAGAGACAAGTGCTGATATTACTGTGGCTGCATTGCCCATGGATGAGAAACGGGCTACTGCATTTGGTTTGATGAAGATCGATGAAGAAGGGCGTATAATTGAGTTCTCTGAGAAACCAAAAGGGGATCAGCTGAAAGCTATGCAGGTAGACAGTATTCAGGTTATGACTTTAGAGCTGTGTGGTTTTAATTTTGATGTTGTTGTTTTAGGTTGACACCACAATTTTAGGACTTGAAGATAAGAGAGCAAAAGAAATGCCATTCATTGCTAGTATGGGCATATATGTTGTCAGTAAAGATGCCATGTTGGATCTTCTTTCGAATAAGTTTCCAGACGCCAACGATTTCGGAAGTGAAGTCATTCCCGGTGCTACTTCCATTGGGATGAGGGTAATCATTCTGAATCACTAGTCCTTGAATTATGGCCTTAAAAATAAACCCATGTAGCTTGTTTGTTTGCTTTTCAATATTGGTGGCAGGGCACCCAGTTTTGTTTCTATTGTTTTCTTGGAAACCAGCCATCTTGTTTAACATGATCATTTTAGGTACAAGCTTACTTGTATGAGGGTTACTGGGAAGACATTGGTACAATAGAGGCATTTTACAATGCAAATCTGGGAATCACCAAAAAGCCAGTACCAGATTTTAGGTATTTTAATTCCTCACCGGAACCACCAGTTAACATTTTTCGAGCTTGAACTTAGATACTTGTATGGTTTTGGACATTTTCCCCAGTTTCTATGACCGTTCATCTCCGATCTACACACAGCCTCGTTATTTGCCTCCATCCAAAATGATGGATGCTGATGTTACAGATAGTGTTATTGGTGAGGGCTGTGTTATCAAGGTTTGTTCCATGTCCATGGGGCTAGTTTTTCTGTTTGACCAATGCAGATGCTTCAAAATGGAGAGTTAATCCTAATCCTATTCGTATTTCGGTTGGTCGCAGAACTGCAGAATTCACCATTCTGTTGTTGGTCTTCGGTCTTGCATTTCAGAGGGTGCAATCATAGAGGATACCTTACTGATGGGAGCAGATTATTACGAGGTAGTCATAGTCATAGCCATAGTATACTCAGAAATTTGTTAGCTTCTGTCTGTAGTATTGTTTTAGACATTGTTAATAATCTATCTCCAGACTGAGGCTGACAGAAAGTCTCTAGCTGGAAAGGGCAGCGTTCCGATCGGAATCGGAAAGAATTCACACATCAAGCGAGCCATTATCGACAAGAATGCTCGTATTGGCGACGAAGTGAAGGTTGGTTTGTGTCTATTTTTTGTCCTGATCACAAAATTTGGCATCATCATTGAGTTGAGTGCTGCCATTTCAGATCATTAACCGTGACAATGTTCAAGAAGCTGCTAGGGAAAGCGATGGATACTTCATCAAGAGTGGTATTGTGACGATAGTGAAGGATGCCTTGATTCCTGGTGGAACTTTCATCTGAGTTATTCTTCTCTTACTGTTTCCCATATTTAATGCCTACAAGAGACTGTAAAGGTCATGTCAAGTTTAAATAAATATTTTATGTCTGTAGATTAAATTCTTAAGATAAATATCGAGATTTAAATTCTTATTTAATCAATTAATAGATTTTAAAGTATTTTATTTATCGATGAATCGGATAAATTACGTATGAGAATTGTTAGACTTGTAAAATCCTAAGAATAAGATGGAATACATAAAAACATCTTTGAACACAATACTAATAAAGTAAAATAAATAAAATAATTCATAATTTATTTAAATATACCAATAAAATAAATGATAAATATGACCCATTCAATATTCAGTATATTATTGATTCAAATAAATAAAAATATTTATATTAATGGTATATTCTCAAACGATACGAAAGATACTTTTATTTATCTAATAATTCTGATACTATCTTTTCAGAACGTCAAAATATTAAATACTTCTAACAACATCAACGTATGATAAATTAAATTAATCCTTTAATCAATGTTATACTTATTAGTTAATTTAAGGACATTAAAATTTTAAATTAATCTATCGATAAATTTATATCTTTTTAAATATCAATTAGATTTTATCTCAATCATCATCTATAAAAACAAAAATTAAAAAAAAACGTCAATATTTTCGATCAAATCTCCGAAATTAACAAAAGATGAGTCTTTGTATATAAAGGCCTTTATAAAAATATAAAAGATTTAAAATTTAAAATTTAATTTTTAACAATTTTTAATATATATTCAAAGTCGAAGATTCTTGTTCGATTCTTTTATTAAAAAACAATCGTTATAAATATATTAAAAAGACTCTAAATATAAAATAATCATCCTATATATCTATTTTTTTTACGAAGTTAGACATTTAAGATTTAATAATATTTAAATTTAGAAATTTCAATTACTATCCAAAATGAATTTAAAGAGAATATGTATACTAACTTTCATATATTTAATTACCCTCATAAAAAACTTTGTATATTAACTTTCATATATTTACCCTAAAAAACTGTCAAATATTATTTGTTTTAAATTTATTTTTAATTAGTAAATATAAATTTTTAACGGATTAAAATCCCCCAAATTACGTTAAGAAGCATATTTATTAACTAAAATAAAAAAATAATCCCAAAATAGACCCTTTGTATATTGTCAAAAACCATTCATTTCATGGAACATTTTTTAGTTAATTATCTACCCCATCTTCCATTCCAATATTCCTCTTTCTTTCTTTTTCACTTTATTTTCTTTTTCTTCTCAAATTGTTTTTAAAAAAATAAATATTGTTTAAATTTATATATATTCTTGTGATGGAAGGAATGGATCCTACGGAGCTTCGTCGTATGTTTCAAATGTTCGATAAAAATGGAGATGGTAAAATTACGAACAAAGAGCTTAGCGAATCTCTAGAGAATTTAGGTATTTTTATCCCAAGCAAAGAACTAATTCAAATGGTTGAAAAGATCGACGTAAACGGGGATGGTTTCGTGGACATTGACGAATTCGGTGCATTATATCAAACCATAATGCACGAGAGAGATGAAGAAGAGGACATGATGGAAGCCTTCAACGTGTTTGATCAAAATCGAGACGGATTCATCACGGTGGAGGAACTGAGGTCGGTGTTGTTGTCGTTGGGGCTGAAACAAGGAAGAACCATAGAGGATTGCAAGAGGATGATACAGAAAGTCGATGAAGATGGTGATGGTATGGTTAATTTCAAAGAGTTCAAAGAGATGATGAAAAATGGTGGCTTTGCTGCTTTGAGTTCGAGTTAATGGAGATCGAAAAGAAAGGGGAGGGAGGGGGAGAAAGAACACATGGTAAAAAATTATAATGTTCGAGTTCGAATTCGAGTTAATGTTCGGTAAATACGAGGAACCCTAGCTAGAAATCCAATGTCTGATCATATAATTGTAATATTTTTAATATTATTAGTTTGATTTTATGACACTGCTGAGAAAATACATGGAAGTCTAGCTAAGAATCCAATGTATGATCATATAGTAAGAAATTTGTAATGTTTATTTGACACTTTATTATCATTAGTTTGATTTTATTTGTTAAAATTTTGTTAATATTTAATTTATAATTAAATGATTGAATTATTTTTTAAAAATATTTATTTATTTAAATAATAATTAAGTGGTTGTTAAATTGAAAAAAGAAAGTAACGTCATTAATAATTAGAGAGCCGAAGGCTTGAGACAAAAAGAAGAGCGAAGAAAAGGAGACTTTTCTTGTCTTTGACGTTAGTCCGCTCCAATGGAACCCTAAGAAAGTAGGACTGTTCATTGTTTTCATTGTCTGCTCCTGAAAACTCTCCAACTTCATACGGTTTACTTATTCTACGCTTCCACTCTCTTCAATTTCAAGCTATTTCGCTCTGGTCAATATCTCCACCGATTTTAATTCTTTCTAAATTTTGCGCGGGTTTTATTGTTAGTTTGAATTTATTTATTTACTCACAGCTTTTCTTTTACTTGCATCGAAACGTCAAGGACTGGATTACTGGAGGAAGAGAAAAGAGCTTGAATTTCATGCGTTTGCTTTCTTTTTCTCCTGATCTGAGAAAAGATTCCCCCACCGACTTAGCGCCGATTCATGGTAGAGGTATGCTCGCTTTATTTTCTTTTTCTTAGGACTGGATTTACTGGAGGCAGTCTTTTGGCTTGTGGCTTGTTTTTCATGGGGTTCTTTAGACATTTGAATTGAATTAGTTTTTGTGTCAACTTAGAGACATGAGTAGTTGAAACACTCGTATATGTGGGTACATGAGAAAAACATGTGGTAATACCAACTGATGCTCAGAAATAAAAAGATACTAATATTGAATCAATCACGAACAAAGAAGTGGCACTCCCATGTTGCGGCATAAGTGTGTGATCGATGGCATAAATAAAAAAAAATGTGGATTTGGTAGGAACATGATAAAATCAATGTATATGTAACGACAAAGTTTTACCATTTTTTTATATAAGCATAGCAAAATTTATAACAATTGATCAAAATATCTAAAAATATTGTCTTTAAATTGTGGTATACTCTTAAAAAGCTTGGAGACGATTGGAGTTTTCTGCAAGAACTTTTTTAAGGAACGCAACAGCAGAAGCTCCCCAGTCTCCTGATTATTCTGCAATTCTTGCTAAACAGCATTCGGTGCCATCAATTTAGGCAAGCAACCATGGAACTGTGTCTAGAGCTAAACAGCCTGAGCAACTGGTTCATCTGTACTCGACGGTTCCAGACTGAAAATAATGATGGCATGAGCCAAAAGACCCGAATTTAGCAAGAGTTATTGCAGGAGACATCAAGTGAAAGCAGCTGATAAAAGGGGTCAACCAAATTGAACTTACTGTTAAAAGATCATCAAATGAAAAAAAAAGTGTTTTTAATGATCGATTTACCTTTGAATTCCTTCTCCAACTTCCATTCTGAAAAAGTTGCCAATCTTCACTGGTGAACCAACTTCCTTGGATAGATTATCCAAAATCGTCTGGTGCAAGGTTAAGTTTTAATCAACCATTATACTGAATAAATCATACGCACATGGACTATCACAGTATTTCTAGTCAACAAGTGTTTTAAAGCACTCAAATCTTACACCTATGAAGGTAACTGCGTCCATCTAGAGTCTAGACAGAAAGTTCCAAGCAAGAAATATCACTACTCCATAAGTTGGTAAAAGTGGCACCGTATCGAGTGAGTGCACTAACTATCAAGGCCGACTACTTTGAAAGTCTCAACCGTCTAAATTTATCCCTCTTTAGCCCTTTGAACTCCCAACCCCATATGCAAACTAGACAGGGCAATGAATTTCAGATCAGTAAAAGCAACTATAAGTTTAAAATACAACAGAGAGTATACCTTGATACTTAAAGAATCATTTAAGAAATACTTTTGCTCCATAAAAACAACCTCCTCAAAGTATTTGCGCAGACGACCTTCGACCATTTTCTCCATGGCCATCTGAGACTTTCCAGTACTTTCAGCCTGACATACAAATATATTAATATTCATATAAATGAAGTTTAAGATTGGATAGTTGCATTACATTGTACATGATGCATCAAGATAAAACTACTTCAAAAGAATTTATTTTTCTATTGGTAGAAAGTATGTCATCAAGGATACCCAGGACAAAACTGATAGAAACACTTCCAAATCTTATGCAAGACACTACATATTGACATGTATTTTGCAGATGTCCAAGAAGGTTTTGTACTTTCCAAGGCTCTATGTGTAACTTGCTATTAATTTCAAATGAAGTAATCACACTAGAAAAAGGGGAAAATAGATATATTTTACATGTGTAAATTCAACCATCAAATCACAAAGAAAGCAATAGTACATCCGCAAAAAAAAAAAAAAAAAAAAAAAACCCAGAACTAAACCAAACTACTAGATAAAAAAATCATTTCTTTGTGGCTCATTTACAGCCAACATAATCTGTTGAACAAATCTTCTCCACAGACCCAATAAAACACTCTTTCACTAGAGTTGGGATTATTTACATTCATTAAATGAACAAAAGCATAGAAATCATAGTTACTAAAACATGCTCCCGTTACTGACCCTGTAAAATATTTTAGTCGCATTGGGTCACCAGGTCAATAGGTGAAACCTTTCAATAAATGAATATATGTACCCATATATATATACACCAACTAAAATGCTTAATTCGGCAGAAAATATCCATTTTTAACTTGTAAGTCGTTAACTGCACATGACAAGATCTAATCTAAAAAGTATCACCCTATAATGCACATGACCAGGGTTCAATTCCCACCTTATGTGATTTCACTTGACACAAATTTGCGAAGGAGTTTATTGATAAAAACTTTGATCAAGTACAGACCCTTTCCAGACAGGAACTTCATAACGGTGGTCCAGCCACTATGGTTAGTCCAAGTTTAACAACTATTCTTACAATGACTTTCTTGTCATCTCCTTGCTAGTGCCTAAAGAATGTGGCAAACATTGTTTTCACAAACAGAAAACATAGTCTCGGCATCCATGAAATAATTGGATTCAAATATGCAAACAATAGGGGCAATCGATAATGGAATTACATGTACCTGAGACTTTAGAACCTCACGTTCATTGTTAAGCACATCAGAGGTCACAAATTCCTTTGTCAAGAATAATGGCTTTGCTGCCACAATATGCATTGCTAGCTCAGAGCCAACCTTCTTGATGGCATCCAATTGAGAAATCTCATTCTCAACTTCAAGAGATAAAATTCCTGCAATTCGACCCAAACCTACATCCACATAAAAAATTAGTATCTTTTGTCATGTCAAATCCTATTATTCCTGCAAAGCATTAATATCACAAATAAGATAACATGTTGAAAGATAGGAGATAAATGCAGTTTATGTTGGTGTGGACAGGGATGCAAGCATGCTGTCCACCATGCAATACAATAACAGCACTAAAACAAACCTGGTTGAGGACATCTGTGTAGGTAAGCAGAAACAACTCCATGTGACGATGTTGACATCAGAAAACCCCTCCTGAGTTTTATATTCTCTCCCATCATTGCAGCCACTTCTGTAACTGCATTTTGAATGGTTGTTTCCCCACTAATTTTTGGATGGTCAAGATTTAGCTTTAAGTCCTGGTAGCAATTGAATAATCAAGGAACTTCAAGCCATAGCAATTCCAGTTATAGTTGCAAAAGAGTGGAAGATTGGAACTGGTATTTGATGTATATACCGAATGAAATACCAACATAAGTAACTTACGCTAACGGCTAACCTACCAAATCTTCACTCAATGGTTCGATGGGGAAAGAAATTAGTGCTTCATGACATGTATAAACAAGAAATAGTTCAAACTAAAATTTTAAAATTACAAACGACTACCTTTTACCACAATAAGAGTATAATGCGCTTAGAAACCAAGACCAAAGTCATTTCATTTGAAGAGACAAGACAAGAATGCATTCACGAATAAATATAGTCCATTTTTTCATACTCAGAAAGAATGCCAAACATGTACACTTGGGAGGCTTAGAGAAGGTCCTATAAAAATAATTCTTATTTATCCCAAAGACCAAAGATAGAATGAAACAGTAAAATAAAATTTCAACTTATAAATATGGATTAAGACATTATGTAAATACAAAAGAGTAAAATTGAACACATCTCATGCCGGTTCAATAAGAAAAAATAACAAGCTTTTGTATAGAGATTTCTCACCTCTAAACACTCAGGCCCAAATGAGAAAACCCCGGGAACCTGTTGGGAAGAATTCTCAACCAGCAAAGCTTTCTTTGCCAATGCGAAAGCCTGAATGAAACAATATATCAATAAATTACAAGCAATAATGCAGTGCTGATAATAGTAACAACAACAATACAACAAAGGAAACAGAGAGCACAAATTTTCACATCAAATGAATAAAAGAAAAAACTTCCAAGGATAGATTTCCATTGAGATTTTGCATAAATAATAAATTACTAATCCCCACTAACCAAGTACTCAAAAATTTCATTCCTTGCAACGAAATCAGTCTCGCAATTAAGTTCAATTACAGCAGCCCTGCGCTCATTTTGAGCCAGAGCAAGCAGACCCTCAGTAGCAGCCCTTGACGACTTTTTCATGGCCAAAACTTTTCCCTTTTTCCTCAGTTCCTTCTGTGCAGCCTCTGCATTCAATCAAAACCATAATCCAAAAGGTTTTTAATATAAATCCAATCCAAAAGGCAAACATACAGAAAAAAGGCTATTTGCTGTTGTCTACCAATATCCCAATTGCAAGCAACAAGGGAAGCCTTGACATCCTTTATGGGAGCACTTGTTCTTTCCCTGAGTTGCTTTATGAGGCTAATTTGCTCAGCAGAAGAAGCTGCCTGAGAGTTGAACCTTCTCGAAACCCAATACAAATAAGCAGTTTTTGAGGGTTTGGTATCTGTAGATTGAAGAACAGGTGCTCCTTTGCTTAACAAAGTAGAGTATCCATGGCGACTGCAAGTACCCAGTTTGGTGTTGTACAATAAGATCCCAAGTGGTTGCCTTGCATTTTTGAAGAAAGCCATTTTCTAGTCCAAAAGAAATCCAAACAAAAAATAAACCCAGAGCTCCGGTGAAAATCAGGGTTTAAGGGTTTTGGATAGAAGAATCAAAAGTAAACAGATGATTAGTGGAAAAACAAACAATTTACCTTAGAATGAAACGAGCGGATTCCAAAGATGCAGAAGCGGAATACTGAAAATGTTGATGGAACGGTGAAGTATGAAACTCCGTTTCTGCAAATTGAGAGAAGAAAAAAAAAACTCCAGTAAATGGGCTTAAAACCCAAATGAATTTGATGTCGGCCATGGCTTCTTTTGTTTAATTTTAATTAATAAAAATGAATATAAAAAATTATATGAATATTTTTTTTATTTGGGTTCGTTTATTAATATAATAATTAAATATAAATAAATATAAAATATAAAAGTAATAACCAAAAAAAATCATTAATATAAGTGCAACTGTGAAATTGAATGGAAGAATAGTTTAGGATTTTTTAAAACAATAATCATAAAAAAAATATTAATATAAATTAAAAACGATGTCCGATGATCGTCAATTATTGACATCGATCGGTCACATCATAACATTATTAAAAACTAATCGAAAAATAATAAAAATATTTAATATAAATAAATTAAATATTTTAATAACTAAAGTAAATTTTAAAAATAATAGTAATTTATATAATTTACCTTATATAATATAATATAATATTTATATAATCTAAGAAAATAAACAAACGAATTAATGAAATAAAAATAAGGGTAAAATACTCAAAAACCACTAAATTATTTTCAAAAGAATAAAATATATTAAGTATTATAAAAAATTAATAATTTTTTAATTTTTTGGAAATTTAGATAGTATTTTATTTTTAAATAATTTATTGACTATTTGGTACTTTACCCTAAAATTAAACCCACCCGCACTTATTTTGTCCATATATAAGACATAAACCCGACGCATCCATTGAAAACAAAAAGAAAGGAATTAATAAATTAAAGAGAAATCGCAGATCATAGAAAAACCCTAACCTAAATGGGGAAGAAGAAGAAAAGAGTTCCGTCCAAGGTATGGTGTTACTATTGCGACAGAGAATTCGACGATGAGAAGATCCTGGTGCAGCACCAGAAGGCCAAACACTTCAAGTGCCATGTCTGTCACAAGAAGCTTTCCACCGCCGGTGGGATGGCCATACATGTTCTCCAGGTTCACAAGGAGTCCGTCACCAAGTATCTACGTTCCATATCCTAATATTATTCCCAATACCTTTGCCAATTGCTTCTATTTTCTATTTACTATCATTTTCTCTAAATTCTGCTCGTCTTTTTAGGGTTTTCTTGGGTTAAGAAATAATTTTTTGGATATTATTTCGCTTTTTTCTTCAATAATATTTTTTCAATAGACTTATATCATGAAAGCGAAAATTGTCTAGGGTTGAGTTTTTTGTACTTTGGCATTTACATTTTCAGATTTCTCTTGTCTGTAGCAAATAGCCCGTCCTGTTTTTATTTTTTTAACTACAAGAAATTGTTTCTTGGCCAAATGTTACCCAAATACCTTTCGGTTTTAGATGAATAAATCTATTAAGGGAACTGGCTACGCAATGAAACCTATATTATTGAGGGTAGCTATTAGTTCTTTACCCCAGTTTTATTGATTTCTAGAAGTTGCATTCAGTGCACTTTCTGTGCACAAGATAAAACAGATAGATACTTGGTAGTTAATTATTTATCTATATTAATTAATAAGTAGTAGTTGTTTCTGAAGTAATTTTAAATAACATAAAGAAAGTGAGTAACCTCTTTCAAATTATTGCATTACCTTGCTTCTTAAAAGTTGTCTAAGAAGTTCTATTTCATGTTTGAATCTTAAGTGTTTGCTAGAGTACACCCATAAATTCCATTTCCAGAAGCTTTCTATCAATAAAGGTCGAAGCCTACTATGTTTTTTCTTTCAGTGCACTTTGCGTTACACTGATAACAGTAATTCTTTATAGGGTTCCAAATGCAAAACCTGGCAGAGAATCGACTGATATTGAGATATATGGAATGCAAGGAATCCTGCCTGATGTACTAGCTGCTCACTATGGAGAAGAAGGTACACCATACACATATTGATGTATCATTTATAATTATTTTCTACTTGAGTTTTTTTTCTTCTTCTGGTTTTTTGCTTGCCTTTTCTAAATTTATATTGCAGAAAAGGTAAGTAGTAAATAAAATACATCTGTAAACCAGTAAGTAAACACAATGTATGCGAATTTATCTAAATATTTCTTTCTGATTTTAATATATAATTTTTACTAAAAGTACATTTTGTATTTGCACCAAAACATTGCTTTTTCATTTTTTTTCTCTTATGGAAGAATTAAGCAAGTATTAACAAGTGGCAACTTGAAGGTTCCTTTCTTAAATATTATTGTGATAACATGTGTGAATCAAATCAACATTTTAAAGTTGAATGGATCCACATATTTTTATTTAAGAGAAAGAAATATGGTTTTCAGTTTTTCTCTAAAGTAAGCAATTCACTTTGCAGGCAGAAGTGATGTGTATAAAATATTTTTGCTGATTTCTGCATTTTTCATGAATTTTCCTTTATGTGAAACTATTATTTTGTTGCAAATATTTTCTAGGTCTGCTTGTGCTTGGGGTGTTCATATTGTAATTGATATTTTAACTATCAAGTTTGATGCTGTTTCATATTGATTCTGATTTAATATTTGCTACCGAGTCTTCCTAATTCATAAAATAAATTTTCTTACAGAAGAAGAGACCCCATCAAAAGCGGCCAAACTGGATATACCATCTACTCAGCTTGTGGGAGGACTGATGCCAGGGCCACTTGGTGTTGGATATCCTCAATCAACTTTAGGGGCAGTGCGGGCAGTGTATGTTCTCTTTAGGCTTTTGTCCTAGCAAACTCTTCCATTTATAGCTAAAGCCTTTGGGTTTTGAAATACAATTGTTGAAACTTAGAATTGATGTTATTTGAGAATAATTGGACTTTTCTTATGTCTGTTGCTTTCATTGTGGCTCCTGTCATGTGTGTATATTAAATCATGCAGCATTTCAGTATGTATTTTTTAAGAATATTCTTCATCTTCAAAAGTTGTTAATATAGTTAATCAGTCCATTTAATTTGTTGTTTGCCTCAGATATAATGCTTCAGTGCCTGTACCTCCTCTTGGCTGGGCAGTGCCTCCTCGTCCACAACCCTGGCTCCCGCAGCATCCTGCAGCTTCAGTTTCTCCATCTGCACCTATGGGATATGTGCAGCAGCCATTATTTCCAGTGCAAAGTGTTAGACCTCCTTTGGCTGTGCCTTCAACAACACCTCTTCAACCTTCACAAATTGCTCCACCAGGATTGCCAACATCAATACCCTCACTTCCTGTATCCCAACCTTTGTTCCCTGTTGTCAATAATAGTGTACCTACTCAGAGCTCATCATTTTCTGCTTCTTTGCCGACAAGTGTTACAGAAGGAAAAACTTCATTTGAAGTGCATTCAAGTGGTAGTGCGTCTGTGACAGGTAGCTGTCAACCTGCTAATATTCATTTTGACTGCCTCAATGACTAGGCACAAAAATTACATTTACATTGTTAGTTGTCTACAGGCGTATATAAAACTAACTTGCACCCAGTGTTCAATAGTGGGAAACTTGGTGATAAAGTGGAGAGAATAAAACTAGGAAAAACCCATAAGATCATATGAACAATTGCTTTGGTGTTTGCTGTCCTTTATAGGGTTGATGACTGAAAAAAAGTTTAAAGCACCCTTTCTAATCAATTAATAATTTAGTTGTCATTTGTGACCCAACTCAACCATGGTAGGTGAGGTAGCCCACCACTGTCACTCCCATGCATTTATAATTTCATTAGAAATAGAATTGAAAGTTGTCTTGCAACCACAGATGCAAGTGTGCGGAGTACCGTGCTTATAATTAAGGGTCCTATCTTGAGTGCTTTACATGCTTTGTAATAATCACAATTCCCCCTCCCAACGGTTTGTGTTGCTTTGTCCAGTAGACTAGATCCTTTTTTCAAATATTTTAAGAAGTTGGATCTTGCAATGTGCTTGACATATTTTTTTAATCCTTTTCATCTTACTTGCTGTAACTAATGTTTTTATTTGTTTGCTTATAGGTGGAGTTGGTGTCAATTCTCATTCTTATGCCTCTGGTCCAAATACTGGTGGTCCATCTATTGGACCACCCCCTGTTATTGCAAATAAAGCTCCTGCTATCCAGCCTGCAGTAAACGAGGTTTATTTAGTTTGGGATGACGAGGCAATGTCCATGGTCAGTTCCTTCTTTTTAATTGGTTTTATTTGCTCTTTTCTAGATGATGTTTGCAAAATGTTGTTAGAGGATTCTGATTTATATACTTACAGGAAGAGAGAAGAATGTCCTTAGCCAAATATCAGACGCATGATGAAAATAGCCAGGTAAGTCGTAACTATCTCTCTACTATAGGGACCTGGTTTGCACATCTAACCAGATGGGTAGGCTTTATGTTTCATTTTTTCAGATTCAGTTGTTTATGCACTTCTTACCCATTTGATGAGGTATTTTCATGTGATTCCTTTTTTACTGTATATTAAAAAACGAATCACAATTTGTGGAGGATCCATGAGTTCTTACCTCAAGTACTCCCATTGATTGTTAGGCATCCACTTTTATTTTAAAATATGATTGTTCCACTTTGCAAGCAATTGCCTCCAACTGTTTGTGTCAAAATATTCAAGTAGGTATTTATGCTTTTATTCCTGCTGTTGGTAAGTACAACTTTGACAAGCTTGGTACAATCCAGTCAAGAATATCTTCCATCTAGCATTGAACTCGGTTAAGAACAGAATATGTATGTGTGTATGCATGTAAATAATCACTTAAAATTTGGATTTTATTCAATGCTATTCATTCTCCCTATGCTTTATTTTAAATTGTGGGGGTTTGGGTGGAACAAGATGATACCCAACAGATTTTTGCTCAAATAAATAGCATTGATGGTGAGTTCAGACTTTTCCAGGTCAGCTTCTTTCGCAAAGTTTGGTATCTTTTGCATAGGACGAGGGCCAAGCTTCTAATAAATAAGTTTTTATCCAAGTGAGGGAATGGTTGTGGTTCCTCGCTGATCATTTTGTTTGTATTTTGATTTCAGATGAGCTCTATTGATGCAGCAATAGACAGAAGGATCCTGGAAAGTAGACTTGCCGGTCGAATGGCATTTTAGTTGGGAGGAATGGAATGCCATCTTGGGATTAACGAGCATGATGCACTACTTACATGAATTGGAAAGAGGGATCCTCAATCAATTTTTAAGCGAGTTATGGCAACCAGGGCGGATGTAATTGTGTTGTATTCTTTTGCCAAGTGACGCAGACGAGAGAAGATAAGTCAATTGTTTCTAATTTTACTGAAAAAACTGTTATTGTGGATTTGATTGCCCTGTTAGGATATTCATTTGAGTTTATTTATATAGCATATGGATTTTTATTGAAGGAAATGGAGTGATGATGATATTTGAAGGGAGAGTATAATAATGTACTTTTTCATGCTTATAATATTACCAATACATTTCACACCAAGCTTTGAAAAATCAAGTTATGTGTTACATTGGACAAGAAAACGGAGATATGGTTGGAGCCAGTATGTGCCACACTTTTTATGCCCATTTTTTTTAGATTTTCAAGGTGTGTACTAGAGCGAGTTCAATGATTAATTTTTTAGGTCCAGATTCCTCATACTTTGATCCTAAGGAAAATTTGTGTACAATGATTACTCATGGTGGGTGTGCCTGTATAACAGCTAAACAAGTGTCTTTTTTCCTGTAATTTTCATAAGAGTTCTATATATAGGTGGCTGGAATTTCAGGGGAGGGGCTAATCCATACTTCCGAGTTCGACTGCAGGTAACATCCTCCATCTGTAAATAGTGCAGCCACTTATACTGTTGAGCTTTGTCGCAAAGGTTGTGCCTCACTAGGAACTTCATTGCTCTGCTGATTGTCAAGTGGCATGTACTGCGACATGATCGCCATGATCTCTGAGTCCATGTATGACTGCAGGTGGAAATAATCAAAACATATAAATATGTATGTATAACCAAACCATGATACAAGTAAAGCAACATGTCTAGTCAGTTACCCGGAGCCTATATTTGTAGAATATATACCCAGCTACGCCAACGCCCGTCACCGCTGCCAGCACCAAGAAGGTGATGAACCACCCAAAGCGTGATCCATTTCTCTCTGTTTCACTTTCAATGATGAGCAACAATTGGAAACTCTGAGGCAAAAACTGACTTGTAACTTGAATTCACGAGGATCTTACCAATGCAAGCATCTTGATCCCTTATGTAGAGAAGATCCCCTTTACACTTGCATTCATATGCACCCCAAGTGTTTTTACAGGAGCAACCGTCGCACCGGCAAACACTTCCTTCTTTGCATTCATTAACATCTGAAGCAAAATCAACAGATGGGGATGAACAAATTCCAATGCAACAGGGAGGGTAAGACTTGAGAACAAGTTAAGGTAAAAGCACCTTCACATTTATGACCATCCCCCCGGAAGCCTTGTGGACACTGACAACCTCTTAAATGGTTCTCCTGCTTTATGCAATGGAGTGGGTTTAGTCAAAACAAAAGAATTTGCAGGCAGAATAATAGAAAAACATTGGAGTAACAAGTCACTAAACTGGGCAGGCAGAGAAAGTTGATCCATGTTTTGTTTCAGACCAGCAACCTCCGTTGTTAATTGTACATCTCGCAGGTCCAAAGGCTGTAAATGGTAAGCACTAAGCAGTCATTGCATGGGGGAAATAAGTGTCAACGAGTGTTGAATCTAATTTAACACAATGGAACAGGCTGCACCTTCACAAGATATGTAACCATCTCCTCTATACTGCACTCCCTTCACAATGGGGCATTCACATACCTTTCCCCTGAAGGTGTCCTAAACAAATTCAACATCCCTTTTTGTTACTAGGATATTCGATTGAAACGTTGAACTGTGTAAACTTTCCATACATTACCTTGCATGCTGTTATGTTTGCTCTTTTATCCTGCCAACACCCACCATTTCTTTCAAGGCACTCATTAGTTTCAACATCTGTTAAAATAACATGAACCCAATATTGAACAAGAGTTAATGAAAAAACACATTCCTGAGCTGAATGTGGACCTAGAGTAGAAGGTAAGCAGGTCCAATCTACCTGCACTTAAACAGACTGAAGGTTCCGTAGTCTCCTTAAATCCGGCACAGATGGCCTTAAGCACGGCACTTCTCTCCAGTTTTCCTTCATAGCAGGCAAAACAACAACTTCAGCATCATTTAAGTAATTGAACAGCGACTTCTCAATCTCATCCACCAACATGTTATGTAACAAACCTCGATATTGAACATTATTGATAACCAATGTTGGCAAGATGGTAACGTCACCACGAGAACCTCGTCCCACCTAAGTTACACAGATTGTAGCAAAATAAGAAAGTTAATATTTGCTTCTATTTAGGATCATTAATCTTATGATATGGAAGAAGAAAAAGGTGCACCTGAAGTTGTTGCTCCTGTTTCAAGACTTCATTCTCGACATCAGCTTCAGGATCGCCCATGCACTTTTTTATTTTCTCAATAGGCAAATCTGGTTAAGAATACTAAGCCGATCAAGCAAGAATGCTAGAAGATAGGTCAAAAATCCCAGCAGAAAAGAGAACTTACCAAGAGCACTCATAACACCCTCGGCGCATTCTTTGCTATATCGCTTCTCCTTCATCGAACATCTGATATGGAAATCTGTCACATAGTCCCACCAAATCCATGGCCTCTTGCTATCGTTGGTGACTCTGTGCACACAGAGCTGTCTCAAATTCTCAAACACCACATCCTTTCCTTGATATCCCTCTCCAAAATCTTGTTCTGGATCTGGTGCACAATATCTCCCTCGGTTTATACACTGGGACTTGCACTGACTGCTAAAGATGAAAGCTTCAGGACAATACCAAGTTATGTAATGTGGTGTGAACAAAGTGTAACCCCCCTTTTCAAGTATCTGTGCATGGCCTTTAAAATTCTTTACAAAATTCATCTGTTCATCACATCGAACGCCACACTCGTCATTGCTATTAGTCCACAGCTCATATTCAACCCTCTGGTCAGGATGGGGCATTGACTCCCTCCAGTCTAATTTCACCACTACATCTTCATGCTTCTTCAGGGCCTCCTTAAGGCTGTCACCAAAAGACTTCTCTATCAGAGCCGAAGGAATTCGTATCTTCTCCACATACTCGTTTGCATCGATGCTTTCCTCGGGAGAATCCATAGTTATCAGAGGTTCATCTATGCTATCAGCCACCAATACTGCTGCAGCTCCAGCCTGTTGGGCATACCATACCTTCAAGGCAAAGTAACATTCTACAAGTGCAAGAAAACAAGTCAAGAATGATGATGAGACTGAAATACAAGGCTTTCTTTTAAATTAAAAAAAAGAAGGAAAAGTTTGTTTCTTCCATAAGCAATCAAGAGACTAAATGAATGAAATCCTTAAGAAAGCAAGTCAAATTAGACAAATTTAGCATAAAAACTAAATAAGAAAAAAGAAACTATATTCATTGATTTCAAATATACTGTGAATGGAGAAATACCTCCACGATCAAGAAGGAGAACGGAGGGGCGAGGAGACATAGACTTGAAGGGCTGACCATCAAAGGATTCACAACCATTGGCTCCTTTGTCTGGATAAACCACAGAGCCTATAATGAAGCCACCATAATCTGGTATTCCAAAGTTACCTATGGAACCATCATGTTTTCCTCTCAGAGTCAATGGAGATAGCACCCGGATGCTATTCTTCTCAACCACAAACCTTGCAGACACTCCACCGAATACAAGGATGGATGCTAAAAAAAGAGGAAGCATGCATATCCATGTCATCTTCTTGAGCAAAGGAATCAGCTGCTATGGAGTATGGACTTGTTCTGTTTGTTTTCTTCAGGAAATTAAAACATGTAATATGAATAATCTATGGTAGGGGCGGTGAGAAAGGGAGAATAAAGAACAGCATGTAACCAACGACTAGTTGGTCCAGTGTGACGATGCGTTAGATCCCCTAAGCAAGGTTAGGGGTTCGAATAAAAAAGAGAGGTCTGCGGTTTAATTGCTTTCTAGAAATCTAAGTGTGACGTGAAGGTAACGACAGAGAAAGATAGGTGGGTGGTGGACTAAATCATCAGAACTACCATATTTCATTGCCACGGCTACATTTCAACTACTCACCAAAATAAAAACACTTGTAAATTCTCCAATATTTTCCTTCAAATATAATTATTTATTGATTTACTTCCATACCAAGGGAAAACGACCTCTTTTCTTCATTTCAATTAATTAAGCATATTTGAAAAAAAGATATGAAAATGGAAGGAACCAAGGTGTTGACATAAATAAGAACATCGAAAAGGTATATAAGATTTATATTCGATTAAGAACATAAGATTAAAAGAAGCTATGTATGCTCTACATGTGTATAGTAAGGAGGACAACTCTTAAGACAGTATTATTAGCACAAGACTGATTCTGGGTCTTGAGGTCTATTTCATGGATGCTTCTTTTGGTTACAAAGATGGAGTCAATGTGGAACTGATGAGGAAATAGCCCAAGTTGCAACCCAAGTCTTTGTCCAGATTGGGAACTTTTGAAGAAAAGGAGAAATAGCCCTACGTGCAAGCCAAGTTGGAGTATTGGAAGGTTCAACAATTTAAGTTATGGGTAAATTACAAATCCATCACTAAACTTTCTTTTCACTCTTATTTTGATCATTTAAATTTAAAATTTTCAATTAAAACACAAAAATTTTGAATGATCTAGTTTTGACTAATCTACAGACTACAATGACATGGCATGTCATTTCATTAACATTTAATGTCACATAGGATTTATGGTCCCATTCCTCATCAGACAAGTGAAATGCTCAGCAAAGAAAAACCTTGCTCCTCTTCTGGTGCATGAAAGTGTTGCAGGTAATGCTCAGTCATCATTGCCAACAAGCTCCCACAACAATTGCTATCCAACACTTCGCTTTATGATTCAAAAATCTTGTAAAGGATTGGGTTGTGCCTACACTGCAGAGTGAGCTAACCAGTTTTGGTGATGATGGGTGGCTGTTTCAGAGAAACCAAAATCTCAGCATCAAGGTTAAAAGCAGCAAAGATGGGAACATTAGCTCTTGTTAAATGAACTCAACAAGTTGGCCACATGCTCGTTGCTTGCCCGGGACTGATACCGTTCTGAACTATATTTGCTGAGGGAAAATGTTCAAAAGTGTACGTGAAAACTAGAAAATGGCTACCTCGTTTGTTGCCAGCACTTAGCTCCTTTCTTCTCGTTTATGTCTGAGATTAGGACAAGATTGAGGAGGATAAATTTTGTTCGGCGACACATACTGGTAAAATGGCCACTGAGTATATTTCTTTTAACCCATATTATTGGGGAAGAAGATGACCACAGGCACTGTGCTGCTTGGGAAAGAAAAGAACATAATTTTTACTCTAATAATAACTTATTTCGTTTTGGAGAACTTAGACCAATTTGTCAAATAATGGGGAAGTTTGACCAACATACAGAGGAAGAAGAAAAACAGTTCACGTAAGTAGGGTTGATAATCAACGGCCTCATGAGTTTTTTGGGCTCCACTCAATCAAAGTTTGGGCTCAGATTCGGTTCGAGACATTAACAAGTCGAGTCGAGCCTATCTAAATTCGTCTCGAAAAGCAATAAAATAAAATAAAAAATCTATTAAAAATAAATTAATTAAAATAAATTAAACACTTTTTTCCTTTTTTTCAATATTGAATTTTATTTTCGGTGTTAATTATGAAAAAAGTTTTTAAAAAGAGGTCTTTTATATAAAAATATAACAAAATTGTCTATTTTGAGTTGAGACGAGCCGAGCCTTACGAGCTTCGAGCTCGAGTCGAGCCCAATAATATTATTTTCGAGCCGAGACCAAGCCTAAAATTCTGAGCCAAGCCGAATCTGACCAGACTCAGTCTCGGCTCGTTATCACCTACATGTAAGGGATTAAAATAAATAAAAAATAAAATCTAATATACTTAATTTGTAATATACCTTTTTATTCAAGTTATTGTTAATAAAATGATATGTGGCACGTTATGATTGGTCATGAGAATTCGTTTAACGAATGTTAACATAAGGGGACATACGAGATTACAATCTTTAATTAAGAAATAAAATATCTTAAAAATACTTTAAGGGTTAACTAAAAAAATATAATTTAAGAGATAATAAAATCATGAAACCTTAAAATTTTAACATGTACCAAATATATATTCAGTCAAAATATATTTTTCCATAAAATTTATTAATTAATTGAGATATTAAAAATATTTATATTATTTTATTACATATTATAAGCATTTATTTTATAAATATAATTATTTTTATTTAATAAAAAATATCTGTACCACAATTTCTTACCTTTTGATAAAGATGTCCTAAAATATAAAAGTCATGTCGATATACGATTCCTTAGCTAATGTATAATTATACAAAATATAATCTTGTGCTGCATCATTGTTGATCAGGTCAAAGTTGACGTCTATATCTTTATTGGTTTATTTCATTTTTTCTTGTTTAATTTTGGTTTAAATCCTTTATTAGGCTATAATTCTTAATTAATTTAGTGTATGTACTCTTATAATATTTTTAGTAGATTCAAATCATTGAATGATAATGTAGGTTTTTTCTCTAAATAAATTTTAAGCGATGAGTTGGTAAATAAATTTATCATCAAAATAAATATAATTGATTGGATTTTTAAAGATCATTGATCCAGATCAGATAATATAGAAAATTGTTACGAGTCCTCTAGGCCAAGTGATTAAAGGAACAATTGTTTTTCTTAGAGGTCACAGGTTCGAGCACCAGCGATGCCAGTAGAGTGATTGAGCGATCAAGTCAAATGGTGGAGATTATATTCTAAAAACATATGCTACTGTAATCACTATTAGCTTGTTAAAAAGTTATATATTAAAAAAATTGGACCCGGAACTTATTTACAAGAAAAGTTAAGATTTTAGATGTCTTTCTTGAGGCAGTATTATTGCTACATGTCCAAATAATCTTGAGCTGATGTTCCAAGGGCCAGTGCAGAAATGGTTATGGAAGGAATCTGAAGTGAGGTGACTGGTGAGGTTCATTTGGAGTAGGCTACCCATCGAAAAAAGAATCAAAATGCCACAAAAAGACGAGGGTGTGGGTGGCTCAAACCAACACTAATATGATTAAGATTTGTTGTTAAGGTAATTAAAAAAAACAGAAGGCAAAACGTCGTATTAGTTGTGTTCTTATCCATATAAAGCAGGAGAATATAGTAGTCATAAAACATGATTATTGTCATTGTTTAGAATAATAAGCAGAGCAGCTAAGGGACATGGGGGTTTGGAGAATATATATGTCATGGGAAGAATATTGAAGTGGGGACTCCATTTGCCAACTTTGACTTTGAGGACACAAGGCGAAGGCGAAGGCTAAGGGATTAGGCTAAGCTTCTTCCATTCAGACACACAGCCACAGGCCACAGCTAACACACTAGTAGTATACAGCTTAAAAACAAAACAAGCCCACCTTCCCCACAATACTCAGCTCTCTGACCCATGACTGACTTTGACCTTGCTCATGTAATAAATATATTTATGAGCAGGACAGTTGGAACCAAACCTCTATCTATACCAAGCTGCAGTGCCTACTTTTACAAACCATGTTCCCAATGCAGCAGTGTCATTTATGGCGCTCTACTCAGACACCCCAACGACAGAGACAACGCTTTCTGCTAGTGCTATCTAAAGTCTAATCCTCTTCACCCGGTTTAAGGCATCTGAAGAAACATTGGGATTTCATTACTACCAACTTACAACGCGGGGTTAATAAATCATCTTCACCATGTCCATCAAGGAGTAGTCTAGAGGCATCAGCTTGGCCTTGCTTACACTGCAATGCTCTGTTTCTTCGTAAAGATGATGGCCTGCTTTAACAAGGATATCCTCGTACGCCTGGCTACACTGTTTTTAGTATTGGCGTCTGTTCTGTGTCAAACTCAAAACCAGGATTTGTCGATTCTCCTGCAGATCAAGAGGTCGTTTGTTGAAGACACGAACAAGGTTCTGCATGATTGGTCTTTCCAAGCCAAACCCAATTTTTGCGCTTGGACTGGAGTGACTTGTGGCTTCTCCTCCCCTGCCAACAACGTCCATGTTCGGAGTCTAAACCTTTCAGGGTGCTCACTCGGCGGTTCCATATCACCATGGCTCGGTGGGTTACGAAATCTGCAGCACCTTGACCTTTCCTCTAACCGACTCACGGGTCCCATCCCAACCACCCTCTCTAACCTTTCTTCTTTGGAATCTTTGCTTCTATACTCAAACCAACTCTCTGGACCCATCCCACCTCAGCTGGGTTCACTCACCAGTCTCCGAGTCATTCGAATTGGTGACAATGAACTCACGGGTCCTATTCCTTCCACTTTTGGAAACCTTGTCAACTTGGTCACCCTCGGCTTGGCCTCATGCCGTCTCACAGGCTCAATCCCCCCGGAACTGGGTCAGCTGGCACGACTCGAGAACTTGATTCTTCAGGATAACCAACTCGACGGCCCTATCCCACCTCAGCTTGGCAACTGTTCGAGCCTCACCGTATTCACTGCAGCTTTCAACAACCTTAATGGATCCATTCCGTTGGAATTGGGTCGTCTCATGAACCTTCAAACTCTCAATCTGATAAACAACACTCTGTCAGGGGATTTACCCACCCAACTCGGTGATTTGAGCCAGCTAGTTTATCTCAGTTTAATGGGGAACCATCTCGAGGGTGCAATTCCCAAGTCATTAGCCAACTTGGGCAATCTTCAGACTCTTGATCTGTCGTTAAACAAGTTCACAGGACACATTCCGGAAGAACTAGGCCAGTTGGGTCAGCTGGTGTACTTGGTTCTATCAAACAACAACCTTTCGGGTCCAATACCGAGAAATATATGTTCCAACACCAGCCATTTGGAGCATCTGATCCTTTCAGAGGTTCAACTTTCGGGTGAAATTCCAGTGGAACTGAAGGATTGTACATCTTTGAAGCAGCTTGATTTGTCCAACAACACGCTGAATGGATCAATACCAGTTGAGCTTTATGAGCTGCATCAACTGACCGATCTGTATCTCCACAACAACAGCCTGGTTGGTTCGATTTCTCCATTCATAGCAAACCTCAGCAACTTGCAGACACTTGCTTTGTTTCACAACAATTTAGAGGGCAACCTTCCGGGAGAAATAGGAATGCTGGGTAAACTTGAAATCTTATATCTGTATGAAAACCGACTCTCTGGACATATCCCGTGGGAGATTGGTAATTGTTCAAGCTTGAAAATGATGGACTTCTTCGGTAATGGTTTCATTGGTGAGATCCCCGTTACTATTGGCAAACTGAAGGAGCTGCAGCTGCTTCATCTGAGGCAGAATGCGCTTGTGGGAGAAATTCCAACCACTTTAGGTAACTGCCATCACCTGACCATCCTGGACTTAGCAGACAATCGCCTGTCCGGAGGCATTCCAACTAGTTTCGGATTCCTTCAAGCCTTGGAGCAGCTCATGCTTTACAACAATTCACTTGAAGGTAATCTCCCTGCTTCGTTGATCAACTTAGCCAACCTAACAAAAATCAATCTCTCCAAAAACAAAATGAATGGAAGCATTGCTGCATTATGTAGTTCACGTTCTTTCCTTTCCTTTGATGTAACGAACAATGCTTTCGATGGTGAAATTCCTGAGAAGCTTGGTAATTCACATGCTCTTGATAGATTAAGATTGGGGCAAAACAAGTTCACTGGAAGCATCCCCAGATCGTTGGGCATGGTTCGTGAACTGTCACTATTAGACCTTTCAGGTAATTTGCTTACTGGACCTATACCAGCTGAGCTCAAGTTGTGCAGGAAATTGAGCCGTATAGATTTAAACGACAACATGCTTTCTGGACCGATACCGCCATGGCTGGGTGATTTGCCTCAACTTGGAGATCTCAGGCTCTCCTCCAATCATTTTTTCGGGGGTCTTCCTCGACAACTTTTCAATTGTTCCAAGCTTTTGGTACTGCACCTTGATGACAACTCGCTCAATGGAAGTCTCCCCGATGAAATTGGTGATGTGTTATCTCTTAATATACTCAACCTCAATGGAAACCAACTTTCCGGACCCATTCCTACAACCATAGGCAAGCTAAGCAATCTATATGAGCTGCAGCTCTCAAGGAATGACTTCAATGGTGATATACCAACTGAGCTCGGACAACTCAAGAATCTCCAAAGCATTCTAGACCTCAGTTTCAACAACCTCACCGGAAATATCCCACCTTCTATTGGAATGCTATCCAAGCTGGAAATCCTTGATCTTTCTCACAACCAACTCATAGGACAGGTCCCTCCTGAAATTGGTGATATGAGCAGCTTGGGGAAGCTTAATCTCTCCCAAAACAATCTCCAAGGCAAATTAAGCAAACAATTGTCACACTGGCCAGCTGAAGCATTTGAAGGGAACTTAAATCTTTGTGGAAGCCCTCTTGATGGTTGCCACAACCTTGCATCCAGCAAGAAGCGGTCAGTAAGTGAAACATTTGTGGTGGTGATATCAGCAATTTCGACTCTAGCGGCAATTGCGCTGCTGGTGATGGTAGCAGCCATCTTCTGGAGACAGAGGAGAGAATATTTCAAGAGAAGTAACGAAGTGACATGCACCTACTCTTCTTCCAGTTCTTCCCAAGCAAGGAGAAGGCTACTCTTCAATCATGGGGTTACTAAGCAAGACTACAAATGGGAAGACATCATGCAAGCCACAAAAAACCTAAGCGATGAGTTTGCTATCGGCTCAGGAGGGTCTGGAACGGTCTACAAAGGTGAATTACGAACAGGAGAAACAGTAGCCATCAAAAAGATTCTGTGGAAGGAGGATCTTCTAATGTATAGAAGTTTCACAAGAGAGATCAGGACACTTGGGAGGATAAGGCACAGACATTTGGTGAAGTTGATTGGGTATTGTAGAAACCAAGTAGCTGGCTTCAATCTCCTGATCTACGAGTACATGGAGAATGGAAGTGTATGGGATTGGCTGCATAAGCAGCCGGTGAATATGAAGAAGAAGAGCCTCGATTGGGAGGCTAGGATGAGGATTGCCGTGGGATTAGCACAAGGAGTGGAGTACCTCCATCATGACTGCATGCCAAAGATTGTTCACAGGGACATCAAATCAAGCAATGTATTGCTAGATTCTAACATGGAAGCACATTTGGGAGATTTTGGTCTAGCAAAATCAGTCGTGGAGAATTATGACTCCACCTCCAACACAGATTCAAACTCCTTGTTTGCAGGGTCTTATGGTTATATTGCGCCAGGTAGTAGAAGTTAACATCTTCAATATTCTTTTATGCATGGTTTAAAGCTCAAAAATGTTTGGTTCATGTTTGCAGAGTATGCTTATACGCTCAAGGCAACTGAGATGACTGACGTTTACAGCATGGGAATTGTGCTAATGGAGCTTGTCAGCGGAAAAATGCCGACCGATAACCTTTTTGGTGTAGATATGGACATGGTGAGATGGGTGGAGATGCGTATCCAAATGCAAGGCTCCGATCGCGGGGAGCTGATAGATCCTACATTGAAACCGCTCTTACCTTGCGAGGAGTCCGCAGCATATCAGGTGCTTGAAATAGCACTGCAGTGCACGAGGAGGACTGCACAGGATAGGCCATCTGCCCGTCAAGCCAGTGATCTCCTTATTAATGTATTGAACAACAGGAAGGTGGTTACCGACAAGGTGAACATGGAACCCTACAAATGACCTACTTTCAAATCAAAATAAGTAGAAATCATCTCATAGTATGGAACTTGCATTTAAACACATTGTTGCTACGTAACTTATGCCAAAGTTGGAGTGAGTAGTGACTCCTAGACGGTTAAATATATCCAGCTTGTTTGAAGTGTTCTGTTGAGAATTCTTTCAAAAATAGGCGTTATGAACATAATGTTAGTGGTGCTGAACACCAAGCTATTATATTTTTTTTCTTCCACATAAAATCCACCAAGCATCCATGATGATTATTTTTCAGTTAAATGAACTTTTATTAGTAATAAAACTCACGATTAGTTTAATCATAATCATCAATGTGATTTAGAGGAAGTTTGCCTAATGCGATAACGAAGACTTCAAGAGTATAACACGACTAAATTTAGAATGAAAGATTTAAATTTTTTTTATAAAAAAGTTTGAATAAATTCTTTTGATTTTTTTAATAACGCACGCACATCGTGCACACGTGATACTCAAATTCGGATCATTTGGATGAATTATATCATCTTTTATCGTTGGAATCACTCCACGGATTCAATCACCGATGAAGGTTGACCTTTCCCACAAAATTGCTTTTGTTCCTTCGAGGGTAGAATTTTAGATTGGAAATTTAATTAAAAGGCGGAAAAAAAAATAAAAATTATTTGCAACTAATCATGTCCTTTTTTACGTCTTTACTAAAAATATTAAAAAAATAAATTTTAAACTTTAATCCTAATTTTTACACTTTAAAATCTATCCTCTATACATAATTTCTTAAACCCTAACTATAACTTTTAACCCTAAACTCGTTATTTTAAAATAAAGACATAAATAAAAATAAAATAAAAAGACAAACGATTTAAATCCGAAAAAGATAAAGTTCATTGAAAAACATGAAACAAACTAAATTAAAGCAATATTTTAATGTTAAAAGTATTTTTTTAATTAAAATCAAATAAATAAATAAAATTTAAAAAATAAATTTATTATTATGTTAATTTTATTAATCATCAGTTATCACTAAGAGATTTTAAACAGCAACGAGCCAACGACTAATTTGTTGCTTTTTAGAATTGAGTGACTATTTTATAATTTTTCATAATCTGAACTTCAATGAAAAAACTCTCTATAATTGAAGGACTATTTGTATACTTCACCCATAATAAATCTGTAACACATTTTGAAGACAAGTATTTACCGAGTGGTTTGATTTGGATCCACCGTCCGGAGAACGCCTCTTCCAAAGTAAGAATACTGCAATAGAACCAACGATCCCAACCAATTCCTAGAAGAAAAGAACAAAAAAACTCAGACTGATAGTTCGAATTTGTTCATTTTTCATCTTTTTCGATCCACGGAGAAAGAAATCGATGATACTTTTACAATCCCATTCACGATTCCTTCTCCAGACTTTGCTGAATCGAGTTCAGAAGTACTTTTCCCTTGTCTTTTCTTTTAATCCGATGAATTTAAACTTTTGTTATGGTATTTGATTTCTTTTGTCTTACTTCTTAGTTTTCTTTTTTAATTGCATCTTAGTTCTTGTACGGATTTTATGTATTTGAAAGACATGTTTGGAATTCAAGCAGAATCAGGTCGAAGTATCCAACTTCATTTCTAATTCATAGATGTATTTATCATTCTTTATGGCCTTCTCATATGAGGAGTTTGATGGTTCCTCTTCTTCATCAAATGCCCAATCTTCCATTGTTGGTCGCAGTGTATTGCTCGTCTCAATTTCTTTTCTTTTTTTTTAAACTAGTAATGTTAGGGTTTAGATACCTGACCCCTACCCTACGTGTTGGTATGCCGAAGTTGTATCTCCTTTGAAGTTGTGAGGGTTTAGCTTTTCCAGAATTATTTTTTTTTCTTTTATTATTTTAAAAGATTATTTGTCTTAACAGTAATTAGCATGAAAGATAACAATTCCCATTCAAAACTATAGTATACTGGGGTTATTTTGTTTTTCATGGTTCAACTTTATTGTTAAAGCTGTGTGCCAAGTCGGAACCATGCTGTGCGTGCTGTCAATGGTCATGAACTCATATGTGCCATGCTGGGTAATATTTGTATATAAATTACACATGCTGGTGTTGAGTATAGAGACACATTTATTTCAGTTGAAAACACAGAATATTTTTAGGCTACCTGGACAGTTCCAGCTTATTGTTTCCACTTTCTTGCACAGCTTGCTGATTTTTCTCATGTTGATTTTGCAGCCTTGAAAAGGCAATTGAGCTAGACCATCACTGGGTTGAGTTTGATGATGTCCGTTACCATGTTCAGGTGATTTTTAAAAGCTTTTTATTTGTTACAGCTATGTAAAAGAAATTGAGTCATTCATGCCGATGTATTAGTTTTTGCTCCGTTAGGTTCTCTGAACTGATGGGATGCCAAAGCCACTGTAATTATGTTATGCTTATATAAGTTATAAATAATGTTCAGGTGTCAACGAAGAATCCACATATTCTACAGCTTTCATTATCATTACCTACCCCACCTCTGGAAACTGTTTTCGTTGGTGGACTTCCATTTGGAGCCATAGAAGCTATAAAGGCAGCTTATGGTGTAATCGTGCAAATTCTTGATCCTCCAAGGGATGGCTTCAATCTGACATTGAAACTGAATTTGTCCAAACTTCCTCAAGATGAAGGTCAACAAGTTAATTTTTAGGTCTTTATGAGCTTGCACAGTTGTATGCCAAAATTTAGCATATACCTGTTAAAAATTCCTTTCCTTGATTAAAAGTTAATAACTAATGTTCAGAGCATATTAATGTGTCTAAGGTTTGTCATTCTTTGATAAAATGTTTTTTCAATAACTTCTATACCTAATTCTCTTGGTTTTAAACTTAATGTTATTAAGTACTGCTATACGTGAATTTGAAAGGTACAATATTACCAGGTGAATAGTCATAGATTTAGAAAGGCATATGCAATGTTCATTATATCCATATGAGAAAGAATGCTTCTACCAAGTAGCTTCCATGTCAAATAGGATGGTTGTCTGACAGTTTCAGAGGCATATGCAATGTTCATCATACCATATGAGAAAGAATGCTTGTCATAGCAAATAATGTTAATCTGCCAGTGGCCAAGGGAGTCGGTGTCATAGCAAATAGAATCAGCTATGTTTAAAGTGTGCTCCAAATGCAGAAATGGAGTAATGTGTTCTTTTTCTTGCACTCTCTGGTTGGGTTTATTGCCTCTTATAGGTTTGCTCTTCAAAGCCACCCCATTAATCACACAAATTAAATGTGGTTGAATTTTATCAACTAACAAACCTAACTTTTATTATATGTAACTTTCTTCTGAAAATGCAATGAGTTTCTCTTTAGAGCGAAGCGATCCTGTAAAATTTTCTACAGTCAACAACTAACCTTATTCCTTTATTCTTAATTGATGGAAGGGAGAAAGCACATTACTGTTAGTGACAGTGTTTACAAATGAATTACAAGCATTAATAGACTGAATTTTGTGTTTTTTCCTTAAATAAAAACAAAATATTTGAGCCTTTCTGTTACAAAAGGATGGGGTATGCTGTTCAGCTTGTGGCAGGGGGAGGATATCAAAAAGTTATCTCTATCCATTATTTAGCTTCTTTCATGTCTGACTTACAGTAGAAAACTTATTAGAGTTGTTAATTAGATGCACCTTCACACTAAGTTCAGCTTTTTCTTGTTTCCTTGGTCTGCAATCTGCATTCATTCATGTTCTTGTGCGACAGTTTTGACTCTTTATATCCTGCAGAGCAGAAACATACTCTTTTGGTAAAGATTGCTTCTGTTAGAGAAGTGGTATTGGGGGCCCCTTTAAGAGTAATCCTAAGACACCTTGCTTCAAGGACTGTTGCTCCTGATATAAATCAGTTTGTTGCCCTTGTGCATCGACCAAATGAGTCCTTCTTCCTTGTTCCTCAGGTATTGTTTCAAGTGCAGAGCCTGATTTTTGTTTTAATGAACATAAATTTGTAAGTTAATTTACATTTCATTCTCTTATCATCACTCATGCAGATATAGATTTATTTGCTGTGCCTCAGAGAAGGTGAAAATTTGTATTGTTATTTAACTGGGTAGCAAATTTTACTTAAGCAGGCAGAGAAGGTGACAGTGATATTTCCAATGAGATTCAAGGACTCAATAGACACCATTCTAGCAACCTCCTTCCTCCAGGTACATTAAGTGGGTGCAACAATTATATTCTGATCTTGTGGTTATATTTCTTGTTTTCCTCTCTAAATGCTTCATCATCTTTCAGGAATTCATGGAGTCAAGGCGTACAGCTGCAGTGAGTAATGCACCTCCTTGTTTGTGGTCTCAGTCTCCACCTCTAGAACTGAAGGGATTAACTGATGATGCATTATCAACAAATGCGGGATTTGTTACGTTTGGTAATATCAGAATATTAGAGTATCTTTTTCCACTTTAGTTCTGTGTACTTCTGTTGCCAATATTGACAAACTCTGATGTTTAATAATGCAGTTATTTTCCCTCGGCATGTGGAAGGCAGAAAATTAGACCGTACTGTGTGGAATTTATCAACATTTCATGCATATGTGAATTATCACGTTAAGGTAAGTTTTATTTTGTCTAAATTTCTTTACGTCTTTCACTTCCTTCAGCTTGCTGCTTGATTAGACAATGTTTACTTTATATGATTTACATTCTGTTCCTTAGTGCTCAGAAGGTTTTATGCACAGCCGGATGCGGCGGCGTGTGGAGTCCCTGATTCAGGTAGTACCATCTGTCACTTGATTTTGATTGTGTCGACAGCATGTGCAGTTTGACGGTTGTTCTGTATGATCCATTTTGCTTCAAGCTTTCTTGTTCATATCATTTGAAAATTATGGCCGTCATCCTTTACTTCTGTTAAGAATCTATATATATATTTTTTTCATGCAGACTCTGAATTGTGCGAAACCGGATCAGGATAAGACCAATAAAACACCCCATACAAAATCTTTCAAACGTCTGGTATGTGATGTAAACAATAAACTCCGTAGTTGATATGGAACCTGGTGATGCTAAATACTAACTATGCTTGTTTGTAGAGTCTCCATGACAGTCGAACCAATTCAAGTTCATAAATGTGGTAGCTGTTGATATTCCCTTCTGGTTCGTACCACTAAGAATACAAGTAGATGGCCTGCCTTGGGTACAAAATAGAACGATTTTGGATGGTATGAAATGATTCTGTCTGTTTTTTGTGTGAAGGTGGATATCAACTGTGCTGTTCATGATAAATTTGGATATGAATTCTTAGTACAGGAATTCGGTTTGGTTTATTTATCCCTAATATTTGATATCATTTTTCTTTTAATTATCAAATTTGAGGTAATTATCAAACGAATTCTTTAATGGGATGCTAATCAAGGAAGTAATACTTCTATTTATCCCTTGTTTTCACTTTTGGCATTCCAACTTGTCTTATTTTAGTCGCAAATCAAGTTATAATTTAATTCAGACAAACATTTAATGACTATAAAATTTATTCTAATGTTTGAAATTTTTATTTAATTGTCAAAAATTAGAAAAATTATATTATGAGTTATTTTCTAGAGAAAATTTTAAACCTACATTCTTCATATTCACTACAAATTTGGGCCCATCCAGATGATCTGCATCAGTCAAAGCCAACCCATTAACCCGCAACAGTGAAACGCTTTGAATTTAGGATATATGATTATAATTTAAAGTTTAGGCTTTTATGAGATTTAGTGTACGAATTTATAATTTAAGGTTTATGGTTATAATATAGAGTTTAGAGGTAGATTTAGGTTTAGGGTAATATGATTAAAGATTTAGATTTTAATTTATTTACCTTGAATTCAGGGACGAAGTTGTGTACTCTTCCCAAATTTTTTAGTATAATTGTATTTTTAAATTTTTTTAATTTAAATATTACTTAAATAAAGATTTTTGCCATTCCAAATTTTTAAATTTAAAGGTTTAATAGATTATTGTCCCTCTCAATATTAAATTCTAACTCTATTCTTACTTAAACTTATAATTATATCAACAATTCCTAAACTTAAATTTATTATACTTAAACTCCTAAATCTTAAATACTAAATAGAATCCTTCAATCTTAAAAATTAAATAATTATTTAGACAAATTTTTATGTACGGTTGTGCATAGAATAGTAATTAATTCAATTACTATTATATCCGCTTGTTAGGTCCAACGTAATTACTGTTTAAGGCTATTGCTATTGCTGTTGTTAATATTTCTGTTATAACATAGGTTTTAATGTCCTGACACGCGGTGTAATTAGATTGATTTAGGAATTTGGTGATGGATGTTCACCTACACTGGACTTCGGACCAATTTTAAGATTGAATTCGCACACAATATAATTACACTGTTATAACATATAATTTTATTTTATAAATTTTATTTTAAGATTATCGTTTAAATTTTTTGAAATGTTTTAGATAGATCTGGATTTTAGTCCTATCATAAAACCATTTTACCTAGATTTACAGATCTCGATCACTTATTTTTAATGTTTTAACCGTAAGATAATTTGTGAAAAACAAATCACTCGTTTCTTTTATATGACTCTCGTATTCACTATAAATTAAATAACAATCATTTTATATTAAATCGTTCATTATCAGAATATAAAATTTGAATTAATACTTGGGTTTATTATTTTTTTAATACTTGAATTATTATTAAAATCGACATCCAAAATATCCCTATGTTTGTATTTTTGTCGTGCATGTTTGTTTTTTTTTGGATGACAAGGGAGGAACAATCCATGAGAGTGTGGAGAACAACGTGGGGTACCCAACCTCACATGGCCTTGCCGAGACAGGCATAAAATCTACAACTGTAAGATAGGGTTAGGTACGGTAGTTGGGAAGGTGAAAGCCACGCTCCTATCAGATACAAACACACGGGAGACAAAGATTAAGACTAATAACAGAATAATCGGATTAGTGTCAGTATTAAATAATTTAATATCATTTAAATAAATATTTATTTAAAAATTTTATTTATTAAAATTAGAATATAAATTGATTTGAGTTAATTGAGATCTATTGACATCATTTGATAGTACATAATTTAATTTGATTTTTTTATTTTAAGGTCTCTCTTTTAGAGACTTTGTAGGGTCATTTTTATTATATTTATCCGGAACTTGAGCTTGACAGGTACAAACTCAATTTGATCAAGTTGGTTTTTTTAATGAAAAAATTGAATTTGGGTCAAGTTTTGCTTTTGGAGAGACATTGGGTTAGGTTTGGTTTTAGGGTGGAAAAAATCCGAACTGACCCATGATTAATAGTATAATTTATATATATATATATATATGTATATGAATATTTATAATAATGATCCCTTCTTATATATATTATATACAATTAGGTCACTCAAATTGATTTTTTTACAATTAAGTCATTAAAAATTTATTTTTTTTAGAATTACATTCCTAAATTATTTTTTACCATTAAATTACTAAAAACTAATAATTCGTGTCGGATCGAATTTTTTACCTTAAACTTGAGTCGGATTGGGTAGCGGACAGCGAATATACATATTCGAATCGAATGCGAGTAGATAAAAATCCAACCCTACCCAACTCATACCATCCTTACTATCATCCATTAAATATTGATCTTTAATGAACCTGAAAAGGATGAATGATTGTCTACGTGTATCGTGTTTTATTACACTTCCTGTATCGCGGCAAGGAGAAGACAACGAGTTTCATGTTTCATTACTCCTTTCGCTGAGTGTGGACTGTGGTGTTGAAGAACTATCGAGTCACGGTTATTGTCGGTTTATGACAGTTTTGCCACGTGCTATTCCCATCCGCTGTTAGTTTGTGTTAGTTGAGTTGGGTCCCAGATCATGCTTGACGGTTGACCCTTCTAATTGTACGGCTACAGGACCCCACTTATCCCAGTCTCTGCCGACAATTTTGCTTTGGAAAACTTTATTAATTAATTAATCTAATTTTTATTATAAATTTATTTTAAACAAAATTTTACCAAGTGAAAAAATGAGATATCAAAGTTAAATAAATTTATTAATTAATTAATCTAATTAATTATATGACGAGAATCACTTATATAATTTCTGATAAATATGAGATATCATACCACGTCTGAATGAGTGGATTCAGTATCCTTCATGTGATGACTGATTTGTCAACTTCACAACATGACCGACTTTGTTGATTTCACTCGGTCACAGTCCGAGTCACGCGTAGAACAAACGAAAAGAAATTACAAAGGATTAAAAAATACAAATAGATTTTTAATAATTAAAAAAATTATATAAATTTAAAATTTTCAGAAAAGATGTCTGTCTTTGATCTGGTAGGGTCCATCCCTGTCCACGCGCCTTTCTTTACTGTCTGCAGTGTGCCCCCACCCCTGCTCTGCTCTGCAACCCCAAGGCAGGGGCAGGGGCAGGGCTCACTCTCTATTTTTACATAAAAATATTCCCCCCATGCTATGATTTCACGACTTAATGACACATGCAGCATGGCCCACTGCTTTGGGTGGGACACAATCCATGGAATCAAAACCCTGAATTCAAGCTTAGGACTCTTCTTTTTTACCGCCAAAGGAAATAATCACTCAAGTGGTAGGTGGAAATGGAATGGGAAAGGGAAAGTTCCAAGCAGATTGATGACTGAATTATAAAAAAATAATATTTCTTACTAAAAAGTTTAAAACCGAAAGATATATTAATTATTCGAAAAATAAAAATATTTATTTAAATTTAAATTTTAATATTTAAAATAAAAATGTAAATATCTCTATTCGAGGTCAACGCATTGCAGCGCTTAATGTCGTGTCCTCTTCAATAATTTAAGGTTAAACCCTAAATTGCGGAGGTTTGTTCAATTGCATGTTTTGTAGGGCAGAATCCAATGTGTTTGCCCTGTTTTTCAAACGTTTTTTTATTAACCACACGAAAAGTCATAAAACTACGAAAAAAATAATCATTTCAGTCTTTGATTTTTAATAATTATTAAATTAATCAAAAACGGTCACTAAATATTTTAAAATTTTATTGTAAAATTTATACTTTTATATAAATGTCTTCGATTTCTTCGTAATTAAATATTAAAAGTGTTTTTAGATCATTTCTAGTTGTAAAATTCTTCATTTATTAATTAAATATATTTTAAAATGGTACTTGTAATCGTAGAGTTTACATCATCTTCTAAAAGAATTCCATTTCAACTTCTCTAGATTACAAAGAATCTTTTAAACCTCAAATAAAATAAAAATAATTTTCGTTTGAACTGTGTATAGATAAGATCTTGACATGACCTGTTTGACTAGGATTGTGCCTCGTCAGCGACAACGCAGCGAAGTGGTGTGGAGACAATGAATGTCGTGCTTGACATGGTTGGTGTCGAAAGTCTTGTGTCACAGTTTCTAACACACGTTATTCTGTGAAGATGTGTTTTCTTTGACAAAACAAAAGGTTTTGAAAGGATTGGTATTTAATTAATTAATTTAAATTGAATTTTATAGATGTTTTAAGAGGTATAATTTAGGGTATGATTACTTTAATTTTTATCCACATACTAAGTAATTAATTGTTAATTGCTCATTGCTAAACACAATTTAATTTCAATAAAATGTGTATTAAAAATATTAAGTACACAATTTTTTTTGAATTACCTAATAATAATTATAATAATATCTGTTTTAAAATATAATTTTAACCGTTTGACATTGATTGTTCGATCACTCTATTGGTATTGCTAGTGCTTGAACCCATAAACTTTAGGGAACAACAACCGTTCCGTTAATCACTTAAGCTATAAAGTTTGTACGTATCAAGTATATAATTTGGTAAGAGTGATTTTAAATTGTTATATGCAATTTAAGATAAAATTATTAATCATCTTAAAACTATTAATGAAAATTTAACAAGTGATTTTAATAAAAAAATAATATATATACTATTAGATCTGAGTTCAAATATATGTATATAATATATACGCTCATATATAGACATAAAACTTTATAGTAAACGTGAATTTATTAAATTCTAGAGGATCGTAAATAATTTTTTAAAAAAATACACAATTTAAAAAATAAAAAAATTATATATAAATTTTAAAATTTAAGGAATAATTATTTATTAAATATAAAAATCAGATAATTTTATTTATGATTTTTTTTCATTTAATGATGAAACTAAAAACATAAGAAATTGAAGTACCAAAAAAGTAGTCGTGCCCATTACTTAAATCTACGTGTAAATCTGACCTGTGTGCATAGATTTTATTATCTATTCCCTGGTGTTGAAAGGTCTTGGTCAAGTCAAAATGCGTGCCGACCTGACGTAAGATATAAACAGTGTGGTTAATCCTATATCCAGAATAAATAGAAACAAACAAACAGACATTGAATCTTCCTCATAGTTTATAATAAAAAAATTGTACAACAGCGTTAAATATTATTAATATTAAATATTATTAAATTAATTAATAAAAATAAAAAGTTTTATAAATTATATATAATTTAAAATAAATAAAATTTTAATTAAATTAATTGTATATTAAATTTTTAATTTTTATTAATTAATTTAATAATATTTAACTGTATTCGATACACGTAATAAGCTTATCTTTAATATTACGAGGTTGTTGGTGTATAGACTAGTGATTGCAACAAGTGGATAAGATGTTCGTTATAATACGTTGAAACATCAACCACAACACAACAGGATCTCCAAAGCTCTACGATGTTCATCTCAGAAGCATGTCGGCAGTCAAACACAAAAACTACAAGACAAGGAAGAAGAGACCAATGGGACAAAGAAACGTGGCAGTTTCGTTGTCTATGCACCCTAACGTGTTAAAAAAGGACCACACTGAAGCAACAATACACTGTGTGCAGGAAGAATAACATAAACATTACAAATATAGGGAGAATGTTTTACCCAAATATCTCATTTTTTAAAAATATTATTCATGTTTCTCACATTAAAATAAAATTATTTTTAAATATAACACGTATTTGTAAAAACTTGACTAGTATGATAAAATTATAATGTATCACTTGATTATACTATTACATAAAAATATTATAAAAATTAATAGTTAAAATTTATCTAATAATTTAAAACAATTATAATAATTTTTTATTTTAAAAAAAAATTAATATAACAAATTAAAGCTAACATTCTCGAAAAAAAATTTAAAATGGATCAAATACGTAACGAAGAACATCAAAAGATAAAATCATGTAATAGTATTTTTTGTCCGACCTTATAATATAACTTAAAATTAAAAATCAAAATTAAAAATAATAAATTCAAAAAATTCAAAATTTTATTTTCAAAACATATGAGATATTTTATATAGATTCTCAATTAGTTGTTACAAGCTATTCGTGAAAATACACTGAGAACAACTAACAAATCTATCGTATCAAAACAAAAAATTAATATTGTCTAAGTGATCAAAAGGACAAAATCAAGAAAAAAAGTTAATGAACGGACGTCGACAAGAACGAGAAGAATAATTTAAGAGTTGGATTCAACATAATCCTGACAATGAACATTATTCTCTCAAAATTTTACTTAAAGTTTGATATTTTTGAACTATTTTTTTTAATTTATTGTTTAAAATCGGATTAACGAAATTTAACTTTTTAAAATATAATAACAGATACAATATTTCAAAAATTAAAATAATGAGTACCATATTTTTGAAAAAGAGTGATAGATGAAAAGTAACTTCATTAAACAACTTATCCATCATAAATTGTTTGCGTGTATTTCTCGTCTTTGCAAAAAGCTTCAACCAAAATGTTATTTTCAATTCATTTTTTTTGCTATTCAGTTGATCAGCTGTATGAGCATGAGTCTCTATTTAATCTACATTACAGATTATGTAAGCAAGCTGATTTGTTGATTGTCTGTATGTTGTTAATGGGCCCTACAGATACCAATGCCGGGAAAGGGATGGGGGTGTATAAAAAGCAGCCACTGGTGTTACCCAATCTCAGTCATCCTTGCCTTTCTACTTCATTCTCTGCTTCTCTCTCCTCCTGTGTCTTCTTCCATTACCAAGGGAACATCTCTCTGGATATATCTGTTTTGGTTAATGCAACTGGTTTTGATTTAAGGTTAGCACAAAGTCTTCCATCTGAACTGAAGTTTTTCTTCAAAAATCTTCCTTTGTTATGCTATGCTTTGTCTTTGTTGTTTTAAGAGTTGTTTCTATGTATTGGTAAAGATGAAGAAAATGAAGTACGTGCTGGTGACTGGGGGAGTAGTAAGCGGACTGGGGAAAGGAGTGACTGCTAGCAGCATCGGCTTACTTATCAAGGCTTCTGGACTTCGTGTTACTTGTATCAAGATTGGTCTCTTGCTAATCTCTCAGATTTTATTCTTCTTCTTCTTCTTTAATCTTCCTGGTTTACAAGTTTTAAATCATTTTCCTTTTGGCAACGTATGAGGGGAAGGAAAGGAAAACTATTTCAGTTTCATTTCATATTTTGTTTAGTTGATGGGTGGATTCTTACCTTTTCCATTCATCTTGAAAAAGAAATTAGAATTTAGCCTTCCCTCTGTGTTGTGTTTCCCATGTATCTTCTTCTTCTTCTCAATTTCCTTGTATTTATATTACTTGCTGTCAAACATGGGGTTAATTGGTTTCGTTTCTGAAGGTAGATCCTTACTTGAATAACGATGCTGGAACCATGTCCCCTTTTGAGCACGGTGAAGTTTTTGTCTTAGACGATGGTGGTGAGGTAAAATCTTTTCTTTTCTTTTCTTCTTTCCTGCACTGTCCTGTCAGAAAAGAGTTTATTAAAGATGGAATCTTAAGACAGGATTTACAAGTTTGAGTTGAGTTGAGATTATTCAGTTATTCATTCACTCTTGCTTGAAAATTAGTTGCTTCTCCTTAATCTTCTTTCCTCTATCAAAGATCAAAGAATATAGTTTTTATACATGAAGAAGATAAATGCTTAACCAGGATAAAAACAAACATGTTTTTGGGGCTGCTTGCCATGTTAACTAATTGTTTTGCTTTTGCTGTTGAAAGGTGGACTTGGACCTTGGGAATTATGAACGCTTTCTAGACGTCAAACTCACCCGTGATAATAACATCACCACCGGAAAGATTTACCAAGTAAGTTGCCTAATCTTCACGTCTCTTGTATATTTCTTGTATCCCAGTCTAAACTATTCCACTTTAATATCTATGGATTTTTCAGTTTTCTTTTATGTATTGGGTGGCAGTTTGTTCTTGACAAGGAGAGAAAGGGAGACTACCTTGGGAAAACTGTTCAGGTTCCTCTTATGGCAGATGCTGGGCTACAAGTAAATACAATATGTTGTTTGCACCAGCATAGCCTTACTTCCGTCTGCTTATTCTTTCAATATATAGGTCGTTCCTCACATTACAGATGCCATTCAAGAATGGATCGAGCGCGTGGCCATGATTCCGGTTGATGGGAAGGAAGGTCCAGCTGATGTTTGTGTCATAGAATTAGGTGGAACAATAGGTACACATGCGGTTACACTCTTGATCTGTGCAATTTGCTGTAAGATGGAATCCATTTACGTTGAAAGAAACGTTTTTTGCATGCAGGAGACATTGAATCCATGCCGTTTATAGAGGCATTAGGGCAGTTCTCGTGCCGTGTAGGTAAGGACTAAGGAATATATTATATGGAAGTCATAACGCAAAAATATCTACGCCTTTTTTTTATTATTATTATTTTAGATCATTTATTTTCCTTGACACTACTTCTTCTTTAGGTGCTGGCAACTTCTGTCTCATTCATGTCAGCCTGGTACCTGTTCTAAATGTTGTTGGTGAACAAGTAAGTCTTTGAACGCTTGGAATGATGTGATTCAATGTCCTAAAAATCGGAAAGAAGCAACTTTCTAATCAATTCTAGGCACCACCTTTTCGTAAGATGATTGATTCTCCTTGCGCAAAACAAACTAATCCATTGTTTACTTCTTCCATCTTGTCTGATGTGTTCAGAAAACAAAGCCTACACAGCACAGTGTTCGCGGATTGAGATGCCTGGGACTGACACCAAATATCTTAGCTTGTCGCAGTACAATGGTTTGATTTCCTTTTTATCACTCCCGTCGTCTTACACATAACAAATGCATGGATGCTCTGTTCTGTAGTATATTTCTGAATACAGATTCCTCTTTACAGGCACTTGATCACAATGTGAAGGAGAAACTCTCTCAATTTTGTAATGTCTCGGTATGGTAATTATGAGAAGAACGTTTTATTTAGGTATCATCTGAAAAAAAATTAATTAATTGAAAATACTTGTAGGCAGAAAATATTATCACTCTTTATGATGTTCCCAACATCTGGCACATCCCTATGCTACTGAGAGTAAGCGGCTTGAATTCGTTTTGATGTATAATATTGTATTTGCTGCCTAATCACGAAAATTAATGATAGGGTATATGTTTTAATACTTGACCAGGATCAGAAGGCTCATGAGGCAATTTTCAAAGTGCTTAATCTTCCAAGGTGTGTATGACATGGTCAATTATTTCTCCTTTTCTTCGTTTGTCTGGATATTCAACTTAAACACTGAACATTGACCTTACATCAACTTGGGTCTATGTCGCAATTTGCCTGTGTTTTTATTTTTCGTGCAGCATCGCCAAGGAGCAGTCTTTAAAGGAGTGGACAACTAGGGCTGAAATTTGTGATAAGTTAAATGTGCTGGTGCGTTGCAAATAATTGTCAACTTTCATCTGTATCTCTTATCTCTTCCAGTTTTATCTATGTTTGGCTATCATGTACAGGTCAGAATTGCTATAGTGCGGAAGTACACAGGCCTTTCTGATACCTATCTCTCGATACTCAAGGTGCACAATTAACTACTGTTAGCTTTCTTGTCTGAACAATAGCTATTATTGTTCTTTGTAATATATGAACATTTCATCATAAAACTGTTTTGATGTTTGTTCAGGCTCTGTTGCACGCTTCTGTCGCCTGTGGCAAGAAACTTGTTGTGGAGTGGGTTCCTGCTAGTGACCTAGAAGATGTGACTGAGATAGAGGTCAAACTGATTCTAAATCCTTGAATGTATTATGCTTTGGTCTTTACTTCTTTAGCTTGTTGACAAAAATATTTGTTTACAGAATCCCGGCGCCTATAAGGCAGCATGGAAGTTGTTAAAGGTGCTTATCATTACGTTTTGTTATTGTCTTGGTCATAATTGTTTGCTGAAAACGATCTCTGATAGTGGCTGCTATGTTCAGAGTGCAGATGGCGTTGTTGTTCCTGGAGGGTTTGGCGACAGAGGGGTGCAAGGCAAAATTCTTGCAGCAAAGCATGCACGGGAAAACAAAATTCCTTATCTTGGAATATGTCTGGGAATGCAGATTGCTGTCATTGAGTTTGCACGATCGGTTCTAGGACTGAAGGATGCTAACAGCACCGAGTTTGATCCTAACACCAGCAGTCCTTGTGTTATATTTATGCCTGAGGTTTAGCGTTTTCTGATCACTACTAGTACCCAATTTCATCAAATCGAGTTATTTTATCATTTTCTAAAACCATCTTCATTCAACCAGGGCTCAAAAACACATATGGGCGCCACAATGCGTCTTGGATCGAGGAGGACCTATTTCAAAGTCCCGGACAGCAAATCTGTGAAATTGTTAGCACTGTGGACCTGTTTTACACATTCGTATATTTATCTATACATCATCAAGAAAACAAATGATGCCATTTCGTTAATGCTTTTTTTATGACATCGATAATGTATTTATACATCGAATATAAATCCTTAGTCTGGTGTTGGAGTGTATGGGGGTAAATATCAAATGGTTGGCAAGTCCAGAGAACTTTGGCAATATAATAGAGGTTCTGTCTATGTATATGATAAAGACAATTAATTAGCTTATTCTCTTATTTTTCATTCCTGTAGATATGGGAATAGAAGTTTCATAGATGAGAGACATAGGCATAGATTTGAGGTAAGTGACATTGAGATGGTTATGTTTGATGTGCAAACAAACACACAGCCTTAAAGTCTGTATTTGCAGGTAAACCCTGATATGGTAACACGTCTTGAAAATGCTGGCATGTCGTTCACCGGAAAGGACGAAACTGGTCAGCGCATGGAGGTGTTAATTCTTTGCTCTTCAAGCCTGTCTCTGTCTCTATCCCTGTCTTCCTCTTTCATTTATGTATTTATTTGATTACCGCTTGGTGGTCTGAAATGGTAATATTTGTCCCATTCATGATGCAGATTGTTGAACTACCTGATCATCCATACTACATTGGTGTTCAATTCCATCCTGAATTCAAATCAAGACCAGGAAAACCTTCTCCCTTGTTCTTAGGTACTTCTATCGTCGATTCATCATACGGAATCTACTTACAATTTGTGTTGTACGAAACTAACACTCGGTTTTGATGAAACACACTCAGGTTTAATAGCTGCAGCCTGCGGAGAATTAGACGTCGTGTTAGAATCGGTGTTAGGGAGTCGAGAGAAGTTGACGTATGAACTTGTGACTGGTCCCAAAGTTTACCAGAATGGATTTCCTAGTCCTATAAGAGATGGTGCATACAGTTATTGCAATGGTGTGCATTCCTAAGTTTTAGTTTCTGTCATATTGATGTAGGCCTTTGCTGGTTACATATATTCAGCCAGTAAGCCAAGTTGGGTCCCTATATTTTGGCAAGGGTCCACCAGAGTGCTTGTTGTATGTATGGTTTCAGTTATAATAGTTTTATTCTTAGCCACCTTGGAATGATGATGACGTGGATCAGGTTTCAAACTTCCATTTTGTTCATGTATAACAAAGATAAAGGATATTTTATAATAAAAAAATTAAAATTTAATATTTATTTTATAATTTTTAAAAATTAATAGTTAAAACATTTTCTTTTATACTTTGAACTTTTATTTAGATGAAAAAGAAAAATTAGAAAAGAAAAGGATGCTACCTGTGGTAGAGATAAAAATAAAAGAAAGTTTTATAGCGGATTTAATTTAAGATTTAAAATTTTAATTTCAAAATTATAATATAGAAATTAAAGATATAAAGTATGAATTTATGAGTTAAAATTTAATTTTTAGGGTTTTAAGAAAAAAATAATAATTTTAATGTAAATTTAGATGCTTAGCTTTATAGCTTGTGGAAAGAATAATATACAGACTTGAAACATCGGTAGATTATTTGAACCTAGACAAAAACAACAGAGAAAATGTTAGGGACATCTGCTTCTTCTGCCGCCACCATCCCTACCACTGCTCACGCCGGCAACACCGTTCGCCGCGCTTTTCTAAGTAACACATTCAATTCTTTCTCTTATTCTACTTCTAACCATTCCATTTTCTGCGGTCGCTTTCATTTTGTCTCGCTACGCTCATTCATCGCTGTTTCAACCAAAGGCATGTCGCACTCCCAAACCCTCGTTACTTCTGAACTCCGCCCTCAATCCCCTGCCTCCGGTATTGTTCCATGTTCTAAGGTTTTCTTTAACAAAGTTCACCACTTTTTTGTTTTCTTCCTGGAAAAGAAGACAAGAAAGTAATTTGCTTTTTGGTGGCTTTTCTGTTCTTTGTCAGGCAATAAACAAGCACTAATATCTTTGTCGGACAAGAAAGACTTGACCTTGCTTGGCAATGGTCTTCAAGAATTAGGGTAAATAAATGACCCCTTTTTTTCTTTAGATATTTTCGTGTTTTATTTCATCTTTTACAATGGACGTTTGTTGTTTATTCTCTTTAGAAGAAAAAAGAGGGAAAATTATAATCTTTAGCATTGACTATTTAAGAGTGACAGAGGAATACGTGAACAAATTGTCATAAAGACCGCATCATTTACGTTTTCAAGTCTGTAAAACTTTGTTTATGTTATCAGTATCTGTGTAAAATTTAAATCAGCTGGTTTGAAGTTTCGGTTTGGACTTGCTTCTTTGGAAACTATAGGTACACAATCGTTTCAACTGGAGGAACTGCATCTGCCTTAGAAAATGCTGGTGTCTCTGTAACCAAAGTGGAGCAGCTTACATATTTCCCTGAAATGGTAATCCTGGTTCTTATTTTGTGCTGACCTCCCTTGCTTAAATCTTTTCTTTGTGGTAACCCTGGTTCTTATTCCATGGCCTTGCTAGGGAATCTAGGGCTATTTAAGGGGATAAAAAAGAATCAGCTGAAGTGATTATGTGTTCAAAACTGGCCCAAATGTACTCAACGACCCAATAAACTCATAATGCAAGTTAAAAAAAATGAAAAGAATAGTAATAATATAATATTGATATTAGATTTATTGGGCCGATGGGTACCCATTGAGCCGATTTTGAACACCCCTAATCATGATGTCCTCACTGATCATATAGGAAGCTATTTTTTAATGATATGATGCTAACACTGTCATACCTCTCTGAAATGTTAGTTTCAGCTTTAAAGTTCATCGGGTTTGGAGATTGACTAAATTGTCTTTTACAGCTTGACGGCCGTGTGAAAACACTATATCCCAACATACATGGTGGTATTCTAGCTAGAAGAGATCAAAATCATCACATGGAAGCCCTTAATAAGCATGGCATTGGTGAGTTCTAATTTCCAAACCTTGTGATGAAATGAAACTCCTTAATGGATAAGCATTTCTTTTCCAAGTATGGTATTGGAGTTTCCCCTTTTTTCTTAGTCTTTTAGCTAAAATTGTTTGTATTCAGGTACGTTTGATGTGGTGGTTGTGAACTTGTACCCGTTTTATGATAAAGTTACTTCTATTGGGGGAATTTCATTTGACGATGGCATCGAGAATATTGATATTGGTGGCCCTGCAATGATTAGAGCTGCTGCAAAGGTAACCGTTAACTGTTAAGTTAGTAGTGAAATATTATTTGATTGGTGTATTCTTTTGCCCAAGTTGTGTATTAGCTGGAATCATTGTTATGTAGCTTCATGTTCTAGTAGACAGTCTTATATGCAAGCATGTTAATTGAAAAAGAAAAAGCTAAATAGAAAATTGAACCACATTGGTAAACGAAGGGCTTTTCAACTTGATTTTGGGGGCTATAGAATTAGGTTTGGTTATAGTCCTGAATTGGTATTGACTTCCTAGTCAAGTGCAGTTTTGAATGCAGAGATTTATCATTCCTTAACATACAAGTTGGATAGGCCATTCTTTGTTTTAATCGTTTTCTATTGCAAAATAACACATTTACTTGAACAGAATCACAAGGATGTCTTGGTTGTTGTTGACACACAAGATTATCCTGCACTCCTTGAATTCCTTAAAGGTGGTCTGGATGATCAACAATTCCGGAGAAAGCTTGCCTGGAAAGCTTTTGAGCATGTCGCTTCTTATGATTCTGCTGTTTCAGAGTGGCTCTGGAAACAGACTGCGGGAGGTATTCTCTTACACTTTAGCTACTTGGTCATTGTAGTTAAAATGGTTCATTTAATGTGCTTGAAAGAAAAGAATGCTACTTTACCTGCCATTAGCTTAGGTTTCGGCTAACAAAGTATACCGTTGCATAAAAGGAAAATACTTCTTATTAAGGGCTGCCTATGATTGTTACTAATTTAGATTGACATAATTCTTTATCTGTTGGAAGATAAATTCCCTCCCAACTTGACGGTGCCATTATCCCTCAAAAGTTCACTTCGTTATGGTGAAAATCCCCATCAGAAGGCTGCATTTTATGTTGACAAGAGTCTGTCTGAGGTCAATGCTGGTGGTATTGCAACAGCTGTTCAACACCATGGGAAGGTGATTTAGTTCTCAATGTTATTTTTTATTTTTATTTTCTAGACCTAGTTATTCTTGTTTTTAAGTTAAAAGTTAAAACAATATATAATTATGGAATCATCTTACCTGTTTTTCCTTCCTAGTTTTCTTTTCCAAGGAAGTATTTTGCTTTTACTATTTATTTATTCAGCTTGCTCTGCTGATAAACGCAGTACAGGATATTAGACTTTGTCAATCAGACTATACTTTTTTCTTGGTTCTTATCATGCGAATACAGATAGAATTTATATTATTGGCTATGTTGAAGAGTGTCTTGTTTTGCTGCTGTTCCTTTTCACTATGGTGGTTGAATACAAGTGTTTTTTTTTTGCAAATTGGAATGCTATGATTGTATTCTTTTCCGATTTAATTGTCAGCTGTGTTATTCCATGACATATCCTTAATTCCTTTTTATCTTGGTGCAGGAAATGTCGTATAATAACTATTTAGATGCTGATGCTGCTTGGAATTGCGTCTCTGAGTTTAGAGACCCTACATGTGTGATTGTGAAGCACACAAATCCATGTGGAGTAGCTTCTCGTGATGACATCCTTGAGGCGTACAGGCTTGCTGTGAAAGCTGATCCAGTGAGTGCATTTGGAGGAATTGTAGCCTTCAACGTAGAAGTAGATGAGGCAAGTTAATAAGTCTTTTGGAATCCTTGTATGCAATTGTGGTGGCTTTGTATCACACATTGAATATCATCTTATCGAATGCTACCTTCAAAATCAAGATAGAGTACCCTTTTGACGATTTGATTGTTCACTGTTTCATGTTTAGACTCTTGCTAAGGAAATCCGAGAGTTCCGAAGCCCAACGGATGGTGAAACTCGGATGTTTTATGAGATCGTAGTGGCTCCCAAGCATACAGAGAAGGGACTTGAGGTCCTCCGTGGAAAGTCAAAAACATTGAGGATCCTTGAAGCAAAGAAGAATGAGAAAGGGAAGCTGTCACTACGGCAGGTTGGTGGTGGTTGGTTGGCCCAGGATTCAGATGACTTGACCCCTGAAGATATCCAGTTCAATGTGGTATCTGAGAAGAAGCCACAAGAGAGTGAGCTTTGTGATGCAGAATTTGCATGGCTATGTGTTAAGCATGTCAAGAGCAATGCTATTGCAATAGCAAAGGTTTGTTATTTTGCTAGGATATTAAATTCTGGTTAAAAGGATGCTTAATAACCTTGTTGGCTGAGAGATCCTTATGATAAACATTTCCCCTTTATTGTCTTGTGGGAAAAAAGTTGGGATAAGATTTGCTGAGCCTTGGACATTTTTCTCAGGACAAGTGTATGTTGGGTATGGGAAGTGGGCAGCCAAACCGTGTTGAGAGTTTGAGAATAGCGTTGAGGAAAGCAGGAGATGATGTCAAGGGAGCTGCTTTAGCTAGTGATGCATTCTTCCCATTTGGTAATTACGACCTTGAAAAGCTTTTGCTCCTTAATGTTTGTTAAGATCATATTTCTCACGCATATAAAAGTGAATAATGAAAATGTTGTCAACTAAATAGATGTAGAAATGGTTGTTTGGCCTATGTATATATACTCTGTTTGCTAACGAATATGTTATACATTTTTGCTTCCTATTAATAGCTTGGAAAGATGCAGTGGAAGAAGCTTGTGAAAGCGGGATTGCAGTCATTGCAGAGCCAGGTGGGAGCATCAGAGATGGGGATGCTATCGACTGTTGTAACAAGTATAGTGTTTCATTGCTTTTCACAAATGTGAGGCACTTCAAGCATTGATGCATTTTTGCTAAGGGGAGGATGGAAGTGTATGCAGCAATGTTGTGCAATTGCTTCAATCTTCACAACCGAAAAACTTTGAGTTTGTATTTAGGTTTTGGAGGGCAGTTTTGAGCTGGATGTTTATTGCTCCTCTTACTTCACCAAAATAATAGTTATATTCGGTCGGAACCTTGATGGATCCCCGGAAAAATATTCTTGGTTCCGTTTCTCCGTTCATCAAATCAAAGTAATCGATGGTTGAATGCCGATATTCTATGTTCTGGACATCTCGTCGAAGGTCCCTTGTCAGCAACCTATTCGTTCTTCCAAAAGTCTACAAATTTTTCATCACTTAATTTTCAAACAAGGGACTCTTGAATAGGCTGCTGGATTTTCTTTACCTATAAGTAACGAGATTTTGACACCACCAAGATGACTATTTTCATTCCTTGTAATGATGTAGCTTCTTCATTCCCAGTCTATCATTGTCTAAAGGCTTGTAAACATCCTCTCAGAGCAATAAATCAACACCTCTCTTAACCTTTCCATCTTATTACATATGGATGGAGTTTGAGTTTTAAGTAATTCTAATTCATCTTTAAATTACTATCCGATAATTACTCACTTATTAATTATAGTAAGAAATTAATTTAGTGTCTGTTTAAATTATTTTATTTTGTATAATATTTTATATTTAATAAAAAAAAACAGAGCAGGTAGGCCTCTGGCCTAAGATTTTGGGTCAAAGCCCAAAGAGTTTGATAAATGGGAAGTGATGAAGGGCAGAAGAAAGCAGAAATGGAGAGGAAAATCCGTGACAAGAAGCTTCTCAAACGAGAGATTATTAGGTGAATCATGTTCATCACGTCATTCATGGTTCAAGTAATCTGGATCGTTGATCTTTAAATAACTACCTACCCACTTAGTACATATAGAAAAGAGGTGATGATTCATTTAAAAAAAATTAACATCAACGGTCCAAAGTACTTAAGAGACCATAATTGATGTGACGGAGTTACGAGAGTTGACCTAATAATTTTTCCAAACTCAGAGTATCCACTTAAACTCATTTCCCCAGAAAGGTTGTCTCCCTCTCCCTTGTTACGTACACAACATTATATGTCTTCCTATATCTATTCTTATTCTTCTCCACTGATTCCTGAGGTGGGTCCTTCCGAAACCGATGCTGTCTGGATTTACACCCTCACCTATGGCGGTGGCATTGTTTCCGTATTAATACTCATCAATTCATCACTCTTTGTATCTTTTTTGTTTTTGTTTTGGGATGTTGTGAATATGTTTATCATTTCAGTTGATTTTACCGTCGGAGATGGCTGCACTGTGGTTCTTACTACCCAGTCCTCTGCAAAGGTTTCATCTTTTTGTCTTTGCGCTATAATTCAGTACTTTCAATTCTCATCTGGTATAGGTCTACAAGTCCTTCGGCTCCAAGTCTTCTGACCAAGTCTTGGAGTTAACTTTCCTTCCTAAAACCCAAAACCGGAGATGCTAATGCACACATGCATAACCACTAGTTTACACCAAAATCATAAAAAGTTTTATAAATGGATTCCACATTTTGGCTCTTGTAGTGGAAAATGGTTAATCAATGCTATACTATGATGTTGTAGGCAAGAATTGGTAGTGGTGTTCTATTCGTAGTCATTCAGGATAAAGTCGCATGTTTTTCCACTGCAAGATATTCTCAGAAACAGGTGTTTAGGGTGGTGTCCGACTCTGAATTTGATCATTGTAGATTGTGTTACCAGTGGCCGTCATGAAAGTGGGGAAAAATGTGATTTAGAACTTTAACAGAGCACCAACTACATATTTGCTCAAGGCAATCAACCTGTATTTCTTGACACTGTAAGACTCTCATCATTCCCTCAAGTATAATGCTAATCTGTTGACTTGTAATCTATGCTGTTCTATTAATGTGCCCCCCTTCCATTCTTTGATTTTCCTCCCCCTTTTCAATTTTCATATCAAATCATAGGTAGTACTAGAACAAGATAACCCTGTGAATATAGAGGAACAGATACACGACTACCAAGTCATAGCAATGGTGATAATCTACGTGTAGGTTGTATGTTTGCTGACACAAGTAATTTACTTGCAGCCCAAAGCTGAAGCTTGTTCAAGATCAAGTTCAAGAAAATGTTAAGAGTTTGATGTCTCAGCAATTACACATTCCTTTAACTAAAACAAATTCAGGTAATTGTTCCATCAGGCCAGCTTTTATTGCATCCTGCAGTTGCAGTGTCTTTGGTCCTAAGGTATTTGCTGATCTGTTGCATTGAATTCATGCTTGTATTACGCAAAATGCTTAATCTTGATGTATGTTAAAATGAAATGAGGAAATGTTTTTGCAGGGAATGGGTGTTGTTGTTCGCATAGCTTCTACAACAACTGAGGCACTTTATAAGTTTCTGCACAATCGGTTGTCTGGGATGGAGCCCCTGCGTGGTCTTTACTCAGTCTATCTTAACATACTTCCTCAGTACCTGTTCTCCCTCGAACGACTCCGATGCTTCCTTTGGTTAGACATGTCATTACTCCGATGCTTCCTCAATCGAGCTTGTCTTGAATCTTTCATATAATGTGGTTGATCTAGATAAGCTTGACTTGGACAAAACATTACACCAATAGCTCTAAAGTCAGACCTGAACATCTTAATCGAGAAGAACTAGTCGGGGGGTTCTTTGAGTTTGGGCTCGGCGTGTGGCATTATATGAGACCATTTCCTCTTGGGATTCAACAAGCATCTCGGTTTCAAGCTGCGTTATGAACTATATAGATTCAAAAAAGTGCATAAACATTTGATTTAGACATGAATATTGATGTAATTGTAGGAGTAGGACTTCATTTGTCATTAATAAACACAATCACAAATGTTTTTAATGTGCCGTACGACAGGATCATGAAATACGAAGACAATAATATAGCAATCGCATGCCTGAAGGATGAAACCTTTATTTCCTATGTCTGCATCTCCATCTCCATCCACTCTTATCTAATACCATCTGTCTTATATTCTTCAACCAAATCAACAATACTGTGGACGCATAATCAAGTCGAAAAACTAAAATGCAATTTCGCATGGTGCGTGAAATGTTCTTCCACGACATATGGACTCCAGGTTTTCTCCGGCATAAGAACAAAGTGGTGATACCTCCACACCTGGGTTCATATAATATGTTAAAGCTTAGAATCCAAAAGCTTAGGGGGGGGGGGGGGGTAAATTATTAGGAACCTAAGCAACAATTGAACCAAGTGGCTCCATCACTGTATGTAATGTCAATCATGAAAATTACCAGTTGAATATAGCGACACTGAATGAGTCAAGAAGCCACCGGCAGCGACTACCCAACGTGAGTGCAGGCGCAGAACAAGGAGCTTAGCACTGTCCGGAGTGTCATAATTTGAACCATTGGCATTTTTCACTGGTGCAAACTCTTCCTCTCGTAATACCTGCGTATTTGAAACATAAAAAACTTAACCCTTATTACATTTCCAATAGACAGGCAAGAAAAAGAAATAGAAGCGAATGGAAATGATCACCTCAAACAAAGCAGTTGAAGGGGCATATGGAAATGCATCAAAGACGAACTGCTCTAGTTTCAACCCCATTGTATACCCATGAACAGACGGAATCTTTTTCTCCGCTACATGGTAACTGCAGTCAGACAAGTATAAATATTAACATCCTTTAAAGGGTTCAGTTGGAAGGTATTAAACAAGCAATGGGACATCCTATTTATAGAGGTACCATGCAATGTCAGATACTATACTTTTAAGACAGAAAAAGATATCTCACAAAGTTGTTTGATCCATAGCCACATCGAGGCTTTAAAAGTAAGTGCAAAGGAAACAGAAAACACCCATAGATCATATTTGTTTTCAGGTCAATGAAAGACAGAGAGGAGGAATGCATCAATCAAGCAGCACATGGATTTTGCATTTGACAAATAGATTAAAACAAGTAGCTCGAAGGGAAAGAATAACGTCACTAACATGCTGTCTTTCTCAAGGCTATCTGCCACTTGGCTGAGAAAGTCCAAAGTAAACATGTGTAAGCAAACCTGGAAAGAATAAAGCCATATTAGCGTAAGATATACTCACAATATCTATCTTCATTTGTTAATGCAAATGTATTCTAAGAATTACAATGTCACACTCATTTGATAACAAGAGAAATCCAAATTGAAACCTGTGATTTTCATGGATAATATAATGCCATCAAAGAACACAACTGGTTTCCATGGATAATAAAATGCTATCAGAAAAACACAATTAGTTTTAAACTTTGAATATTCTCAAGCATTATCTGTTTAGCAGTGCTTCTCAATTTTCTATAAAATCTACAAACAAACAATAAAAAATCATTCAAGTCTATGTCACAAATTGTGCAGCCTAGTTACATGAATTCACAAGCACTCTTTTACAGGTACCAACTTCTACTCTCACCTAAGCCTACAGCTTAACATTGATACAATCTGACACATATAAAAGCATCAAAAAAATCCCAAAGTTTCATCATATTGAATCCAAAACATAATATATATTCCAAGAAGCAAGGACTATTTAATCAAAATTGGTGATAGATACTTTACATTACTCCAGCAAAAGCGAAGGCGTCCAGTTTGCTGGTTAATTGCAGAAGCTAGTGATGAATCTAATTCACTGTATTCAACAACAGTAAGAGGCCCGCCTTTACCACGCCTTACAAAAACACCAACCTTTTCCTGGGGATAGGCCTGTAAAGCATTTATTAGGAGAAATTAACACCTCATAAAAGTCTTAAAAAGATTTGATGTTTATAATATATAATATAAACATTTGGAGAAATTTTTAAACCGATAATTAGTTTTTAAGACTGTCATTTTAAATTAATGAGATTAAGTCTTGACTCCCAATTTTTTAGTTTAATTACTTTATAAGTCCTTTCAGTTTTAAAATTAGTAAAATAAAACCCTAACTCTAATCATTTTATAGTTTAATTATTTTTAAGACCAAATTCATTTCAAAGTTAAGTAACTTGTCCATTCATGGTTGAATCCTGACTGTCTGTGGATATAGGAACAGGTAAACCGACACGTACTACACAAGAATAAACAAATGGAGGGCATAACATTTCAACATATGATTAGGTGGACAAAACAGAGCTCAATAAATGGAATTTTCTACATCAATAACTTGCTCATCATTTACTAGCAAGCAAAAGCTTTCAATCGGAAAGGAGATTATTCACTCTTATTTTCCAGTTTCTATTCTTTTTTTGCTATCTTTATTTGCAGGACCCCAAGAAAGCTCAAGGAAGTTATTTTATTATTCCTAGGATAAGTGCAAACTATTTTATTATTCTTAGGAGATAAGTTAGGAAGAACTCTTAATAAAGGAAGTTCTATGATTACTCAAAGAAGGTATTCAAAGCTAACAACCCTCGGTAATGGTAGAAAAATGTTCGTCAAAGTGGCAAGCAAAAATATGCAAGAAGCTCATGCATATGCAAACACAGTAGAACAAATAATAAATAGTACATTGCAATAAATTCATGAAACTATTTGTGAAATCAAAACCCAATTATTTGATGAACCATGTGAAGGAAGGCTAAAATAATTGTTAATAACCATATGAAATGTACGAAGTTAGACCCTCTATCTGAACAAAACCAAATCATGGCACCCTTTACCGATCTTTGTTCGATGTCCTATGCACCACACTCATTTAAACCCATCTCAAAAAAAAATTGTGGCAATCACAACCAACATCACTTCCTTATCAGCTTATCTTATTCAATAGCCCCTTCTAAGCTCATCCAACAATCCATCTTTTTCTTTAAATACGAATCCCAAAAAAAAGTTAAATGGGTTGAAATTGTATATTTATGAAAATTGTGAATGCTGGTAAGAAGTTTAAAGAGATTTATTCAATATTGCTGATAAATGAGAATAAATTTGTGGAGGTGCACAACCCCTAAAGATTTCAATTATTACTAATGGAAGCGGCCTTTCACCAAATTTATCTTGACTGAAGCTCTTTTTCCAGGAAGATAGTAATCGTTATGAACATGGGACTCTTATCTCTTATAAAAGAAGTTATTCATTATTCTTAGGATAAGTTAGGTAGGACTCTTAATAAAAGACAATTTATTATTATTAGCACTTAGGAGAAGTTAATTGTTACTCTTAAAATATAATTTAGGTTCGATAGAACTTTATTTACTTTCTTTAATTATTGAGATCTCTATTTAAAGTTACTTAAAAGTTAAGAGTGATCTGTCTCTCTCTCCCCCAATCGAGTCTTGATGTTTCAGTCTCGCTTCGGTGAGCTGAACTATCAATCCGAAACATGACCATAACAGAACAGAACTCAGGCATTTAACATATGGTTTAAAAACACAGAGATCAAACAAATGCTACAAACTGTTGCAACCCAGCTTAATACCATTCTCATATATTGAAAACATAGTAAAAAAAGACTTCAGCAATTCATGCAACTAAAATTCTCAGATATACTTGGAAATTGAGAACACTACCTACCTTCCTCACAACTTTAGCTGCAGCAGCTACACCTTTATCAATGAAATATCCCAAGAAAGTTGGATCAGCTACACGGACCTGCAGTAGAGACCCCAGACACCGGCTCTTCAAAAAGGAACATCATGGGAAATTTTAACCAAAAAAATAAAGGCAGAAAAACTTACCAATGCATTATCAACGCCATAGCAACCTACATATTTAATCCCTCTCGTGGCCATATCCTCTAACAATCTTGAAGATTTCAGAGCTGAAAAAAATTAGGAATACAATTAAATTCATATAATAGAAAGAACCAGGACACTTTTCCAGTTAGTTAAACAGCAAAGAGTGCCTATTTTTGCATTAATTTTAAAATACCTGAATATACTCCTCCATTCCCATCTGGAGACTTTGCTACCTGGCTTAGAAAATTTTACTCATATAAGCACCAAAGTTGATTTTTTTTTTCTACTTAGAACAGCCAAATGAAAAACCTTTAAGTATAATATCAAAAGAAATGGCAATGTTAGTTAATAACAATGCACCATGTGTTTACTTATCCAGTCATGGATAACGTCGTCTACCATATGTCACGTTCTTATTAGCTGGTATTGTCAGTTTTTTCTTAAACGTTAGAGTAAACAGCAAAGGAATAATAATTTAGGTACCAAAGTGGGCCAAAATACAGGTTAGATACCAAAGTAGGAAAATGGGTGTAGTTCAGGGGCCAAATCATAAATTAAGCCTTAATTGTAACTTGAAATTTACTCAACCGCAAGGATATGTCACTCTAAATTCAAGCTCATTCACAAAAGAAACCACACCTTGAATGGAGTCTCCATGATATATCTGCCATCCTTTGAAATACAAGGTCTGGTGCCTTGCTGGAAAAAGGTAACCTGAAATGTGACCAGACCGAAGTTGGTAAAATTAACAAAAGATAAACCACAAGAAAATCAGAGAATAAGAAATGATCTTACTTGATCTGCTTCAAGACCAAAGTATTTATGACTCTCAAAGAACTTGCGTGTTGCATCATCGGTAAATGGGCTTGTCATTATGTACCAGTGTATTGTCACAGAGCCTGCTGAACATGCTGATATCAAATTAACAGGATAATATACAAGCATAAAAGAAACATGCAGAGCAGATAGGGAAGTTTACCCTCATTCATGGCTTGTGCGGCTAATTTTTGTACACACAAAATCCTCTCAGCTTGCAGTTGAAAAAGTGACTTCCCAGAAGGAAGTCCAATGCCTAAAATCAAAATACAAAAATATAAATATAAACAATAAATTCAAAAAGGTAATAACATACAGGCTATAGCCTAACAAACAACTAAAGCTGTTCAAACAATAATTAATTATCCAACAGGTTCATTGCATCTTGAACTCAAAAAAAGTTTATTGCATCCTCCTTTGCTTTGTAATTTATAAAAATGCTTCCTTTAAAAATCTGTCTGATTAATTATCCATAACACTTCACACTTTTCAAGAACCTTATCATCCTCAAATTTATGTAAGTTTGTGGTATGGCTTAGAATTAAATAATTATCAGATTCAGAGAGTTTGGCAACATAGAAAAGTGAGATAGGAAAGCATTAAACACAGATAACTGTTTTAAGTTCCATAAAGGACATTCCCTGATCATGTCCTGTTTAACACCAAATATTAAGTGAAAAGCATCGGTCAAAGAAACTTGAATGCAGCATAAGATTTTCAAAACCATGCTAGCAATAAGTAAAAGGTACTCACTGAAACATCCCTTGGGGTCTGAACTTCCAAGCCGAGTCCCCTGCAGCATATTTCAACCATGATATAAAACAAAGAATCAGAAATTTGAGGAATAGTTCAGTTATTTGACAGGATATCTAATTTATTTATTTGTATAATATGGGTTCATAGTTCAAAAGGCAGATTTATATTCTTTTTTCAGAAGTGAAAGAGTACAGAATATAGTAAAGCATCTTTTTTAACTAAACAATTATTATTTGCAGAAACATATTGTAGCATCCACTTTCTATGCCTTTATCACTAATTATCATTACCAGACATCCAATAAAGCAACATCATACCAACCTTTAAGAGTGTATGGGCCCAGCTTTTTTTACATTAATAAGGTTATAAAAAATGTCTAATGAGGGAACCGTTCTAAAGTAACATCATTCCAAAATTATGGCTAGAGTTAGAAAGACTCCTTGGCCAAGAACCAGTGCAACAGCATCATTAAATCTTTCTAGGTGATGCATAAAATACTAGATCAAGAAGAAGCAAAATAAAGACCCCCATCATTAACTGTCGTATCTTGTTATAAGATTCAGTTAATGTATGTAATAAATCTATGAATCTACATTCTAAAAGATAAAGCAACCACGGAGATAGATATTAGATAATATACCTGACCACCAGAGAGAAGCACAACAGCCAATTTGCCTTCCGATATAGCCTTCAATCCCATCTTCCACCACCTTTCCCTTTCTTCCATCGTTCTCTCCTCTACAGACGACACGCAACTCGCGGGAACTGGCTCTATTGCTGCCACCGGCAGTCCTAAATCCCACCCAGAAACCAAAATCATACTAAAAACATAACTCAAATACATGGGATTAGAAAAGAGTGCAATCTGAGGATTTAGAGAGAGAGAGAGAGAGAGAGTGACGCACCTTGAGATCGAAGAGAGCAACGAATGATCCGATCTGTTCCCGAGAGATCCAAACTCTGAAATATACAGACCAAAGTTGAATTATTAATTAAGAACAAAAGGTTACAAGATTTAGAAGCTAAATTGAATCCTCTGAACCGCTGAAATACAGAATTGCGGGGGGTGTTAATTAAAGATCTAGAAAGAGATTACCTGGATATCGTTGACAAGGAGGAGACGTTCTTGAGGGGAAAGCTCGTCCCAGAGTGCGAAAACGTGTTCCTGTCCATAGTCCTTGAGCCTCTCGATTAACGCTTGCGGCGGTGAAGATGTCGGTGGAGGGATAGCTGATTCATCACCACCGCTAACAGCAGCAGCATCCCCATCAACAGCCACCACCATGGTTGGTTCCCTCATTCTTAATTTGTCTGTTTGGCCACCACCAGTGATTCAAAACCAGAATAAGAAATCAGCCGGCTTTTGTTTTGCTTACTGCTTAGATCTCTGTTTTTTAGTTTGGTCGGGGATGAGCATGGAAGTAAATAAATACTTTGCCGAGGGGACAGGCACAGGCTCATTGAAGAGGGAATATCGTAGTCGCATCGAACAGCAAAATGGTAAGTAAATCACTTTGAGTTAAATTCGAGGTATTTAATTTTTAATTAATTAATTGGTTGGATAATTGAAATATTTCTATGGGATTTAATTAAAATAATATTTTTAATTATTACATTTAATAACATGAACTTTTAAAAAATAAATATAGTGTTGGATTGCCGACATCAATAGTAATGAAAAGTCGGTAGCAAGTAACAGTGTGTGAGTTTGAAGTGTAATACGTTGGTTTAATAGATTCTTATTCTTTATTGAACATATATTATATTATAATTATTTTAATATTATAAAAATATTTATAATTATTTTGATAAAAATATTATTAAATTATTTTTTAAGTCTAATGGAATACTTGGTGGAAGGACAGGCAGAGGCTCAGTTTCTCCTACTATAACTTTTATAGATTATTAATATTGTTGGACTTAAAAATAATATTAAAAAACCTACTTTAATCTCAAGAAATTTATAATCTGATCCTCCAAAGTAAAACAAGTGCTGTTGGCTTGGCCTGTCACTGAAGTTAAGATGGAATGCTGAGTATTATTACTTAACTAGAAATTATAATATGAGATATTTTTATCATATTATTTATAAGATTAATTAATTAAATATATTTATTTAATTAATTTTATTTATTTGGTAAAAAATATTTTTAAATTTAATTTATAATAAATATTTATTTGATAAAAAATAAGATAAAAATAATTAAATAGATAGATTGGTTATAAGTTCTCTTGCTTAACATATATTTTTTTCATTAAATTTGCATTGAATATATTTTATTATAAAATTGGCTTGAGCCAAAAAGCAGTTGTCATATCCTTTTCCAATTTTGTTCCCAAGGGCCAAGCAGTGGTGCCTGACCAAACCGTCTTTAATTAAATGGATAATCCGTCTTAAATTCTTAATCACAAACTAAACCTTATTTTATCTTTAATTCAAAGTAAGACAGAATTCCATTACCTGTAACAATTCATATTCGTTACACTTTAATTTATACATTTTTCCTCCTTTATTCCCTTTCTTAATCTATTTAAAAGGATCGGTTGATGTTCTTAAAGGTCACGGGTTCGAGCACCAACGATGCCAACAGAGTGATTGAGCGATCAATGTCAAATGGTGGAGATTATATTTTAGAACAGATACTACTTGTAATCACTATTAGCTTGTTAAAAAAAAGGTAGTTTAAAATTTTTAATTAACAAAATTGAATCAAATGATGAACAATTTAATATCATTTAAACACGTTTTAAAGCATTACATATATAAAAATATATAATAAAAAATTCACCCACTAAAATCATATATATAACACAGATTAATTTAGATTAATCAGAATAAAATTTCGAAAATCTTGAAAAGAAGGTTTTGTTGGTTTATTAAATACCTAATTCATCCTTCATGTTCCGACGGTTATATAATACCATTAGTTACAAGACCACCAAGTTGGTAGAGAGTAGACATGGCTTTTTCCAGTCGTACACTAACATTATTGTTCACGTAATTAAGATTGAAAGACAAAATATAAATAATATTGCGAATTTAATCATCGTGTTGAACAAATCTAAATGGTCCACGTTCGTCGCACCTATGTTCAGATCTTAAAAGTGAGGACATAATTTTTAATGGTTATTAAAGATGACATTAAATAATTTATCTTTTAAAGAACATATTTTTTTCATTGCATACGTGTCCTTTAGTTATGTTTTTTATAATTTAGACCTTGACTTTATAAATAAAAAAATAAATATTAGAATAATATGATCTCACGTTCCATTAAATTTAGGCATTGGTTCTATAAAGGAATTGTAGATCAAATATAATTTTAATACTCAAAACACAATAAAATAAAATAATTTTTGAATCAGTTAATACATGTTATTTATTATTAAAAAGAAAGAAAATTGTAGATTGTTACAACAAATTTCCAGTTCATCTTGGTCACAACTAATAGTCTATTACGATTTACGTCAAAATTTGATAGTGTATTTTGTCATGGCGACAAATCCTGTTATGTATGTCAAAATCAAACATGTTGATCTTGACATATTCTTTGTACGAGAGAAAATTATTTCACAAATTTTGAAAGTAAACTATGTACCTGGCCATAGTCAAGTTGCAGACGTGCTTACAAAGTCACTTTCAGTTGTCCAGTTTGTGAATTTCAATCTCAATCATGCGTTTAAAAATTTTCAGAAATTGAAAAAGCAATAGAAATATTAAAAAGAGAGAAAGTTGCAAATTGTTACAATAAACTTCTAGCTTATCCTGGCCACAACTAGTAGTCTGTTAGGGTTTGCGCCAAAATCCAAAAGTGTATTTTTTTTATATAAAGCATGCTATTCACCTTATAAAAATATGATTGAAATACATATTTTTCAGAGATAGAAGAGAATACACTCTTAAATTTTGATCTAAACTCAAACAGATTACCAGTTGTGGTCAAGATAAGTTAAAAGATGAACTGAAAGTTTATTATAACAATCTGCAGTTTTCTTTCTTTCTAATATTTATATATTAAAAATAAATAATATTTTATTCTTTAAAAGTATTTAAAAAAATCGATTTGTTAACTTGATATAAAATAAAAAACTATTTTTTATTTAATAAAAATTCTTGATTAAGTATCCTGCCCGCAAAATTTCAAGGGTTCATGAGCTGGGCCCGAAACTCTATTTTTGGATTTAACGGGAACCCCGGTTAATATATATATATATATATTATTAACAAGGCTTCCTTTTTAGTTAAAACATTAAAATTTAGTTTATAATTATAATCGTAAATAATATTGGGTATTTTCTTGTTTAATAAAATTAATCGTTTTTATTAAAAAAGCATTAAAATTTAACATCTGAATGAACCGAACGAGAGTATGTTTAGATTTATTCGTTTACTATATATATTTTATTTTTATTATATGATTAATTAAAAAGAAATAATGTTATTCACATGATATTATTTCCCCGAATATATTTAAATATATAATAATCTTTAATTTAAGAGTTTGTGAAATATTTAAATAATTTAATAAACAAATTCTATTCGAATTTAATAAATAATTTTTTTGACTCACTTTCTATTTTTTATGTTATTTATAAAATATTATAATTGTCGTGTTAAAAAGGTTTTAAAACAAAATTTATAGATATAAAATACAAAAAGAAAAACAATAAATTAGAAATTATACATGAGAAAAGAAAAGAAAAAGGTGATAGGGGGATAAAGAGAGACGGCTCCATAATCTGCTTTTTTTTTTCTGCGACGAAAAGTAAAAGAATTTTATAGAGAGAGTCAATAATCTGCTTCTCCTTTGCTTTAGATTTCACAGCTTTCCCCTTTTATTCAGGTACGTATACTCTGTTTTGTTATTTTTTGAAACTCTTTTTTAGAACAGAAAGTGAATTAGCGTGAGGTTATAGTGAAGATTATTGTGCTCAATCTGTTTATGGATTTCGTTCTGATTCTAATTTGAACTCGATTTTGTGATGAATTTTGGGTTTTATTTACACATATTTAGCGTTACTATACTCTCTCTTTACACTGTTCGATCTCTTTCTCTGTACAGTGTTGTGTTCAGTGGAGTGATATATTGAGCTCATTTTTTTAAAAATATTTCGTAGTCTTTTTCGGGTTCGACTAGATTGCGTACCCTCACTGCAGTTAATTTCGATGTTACCATTTCAACCTGATAAATAAGTTGTTTTGATCACTGATTTAACTAAATCAGTTTTCAATTTGGATTTGCCTTGTTTGGATCAGGCTTTGTGGATTGATTTAAGCACTTTCATGGGTCATGCAACATTTCCCTTGCATGTTTATATTGGAATTTGAAGCACTATTTAAATTCATGTTTACGGTTCTAGATTTGCATTACAATTACTGCTTTGTATCTTCACTTCCTTTTGTTTTAACTTCCCCCCAAAGACCCATATGTATGATTCAGTTGAAATGTGTAATACAGCTTCCATTATGTTTTCTAATTGCGTTAATGTTGTTAAAATTGAGAATCCCAAGGAAAAAACTTCAAAAATACTCTTTTGAGGTTGCCAATTAAATTTAGGGTATTGTTGCTTAATATGTGGTATGATTCAAGTACTAAAATTATTACTCTCTCGCCCAAAACTTGACCTAGGTTCATCTATCTTAAAAAATATGGTGTACTTTCTATGTCGTTGACTCGTTGTTTGGGTTTATTTAATTTATGTTCATCAACATAATAATGCTCTGACTGATAGGCCTTTCTTGTGAGGCTACTGATAGACCTTTATTGTGAGGCTATTATCTTTTAAACAAGTTGGTTTCAGGGTTTTATTCTTTTCATGGACATGTTTTTATTAACGTAGACAGTGTCATAATCAAAAATTGTCTTTTGTAATTGTAATGGATTGGGAGTGCCATTTTTCTCAATATAAATGGTGGAAGTGATTTTAAGCTGTTGATATTCTAAAGATTGAATTCAGTTGTGTGCTATTTTCTCGATAACTAATGCTGACCCATACAATCATCTTTCAGGTTCAAGTTAAGGTCTTTGGAATGTGAACTTTGCTGCTGGTTATGGCAGAATGCATGTGCTGGTATTGCATTAGGTGTAATAATCATGGGATATTGCCTTGGTGTTTTTTCCTTGAAAGTTTTATCTAAATGGAGAGAAATATAGGAAAAGGCATGGTGGATCAACAGGAGAACCATGAACAAATTCGATACAATAATATCAAAGCTGGAAATGAAACCCTTGTGGCAGCAAACCAGAGATTTTTTCATGATTCATCTAGTAATATAAATACTAACATCCGACCTCCTGATTATACTACGTCAGTGGGAGCTAGACCGGTTTTGAATTACTCCATTCAAACAGGCGAGGAGTTTGCTCTGGAATTTATGCGGGAAAGGGTAAATCTCAGGCAACATTTTGTTCAGAATGCTTATGGTGATCCTAACAGTGGACCTCTTTATATGGATATAAAAAGCATTATGGGGATTTATCATACAGATTCGGAAAGTAGCTGTGATATCTCTATGCTTAACACAGTAGAAAACCCCCGTCCCCAGGAGATCAAGAGAAAGGCCCCTTCTGTGCATGAAGACAAGAGTTACTATGATTCCATGCGATCAATTTCTCAATCCTCTTCAAGAAATGACATTAGTCAGGGACATCAAGGTTATGCATCCAGAAATGCTTCACTCAGCTCATCAGCTAAGGTGAAGTTCCTCTGCAGCTTTGGTGGTAAAATTTTACCACGTCCCCGTGATAGGAAACTTAGATATGTTGGGGGGGAAACACGTATGATTCGTTTAAGTAGGGATTTTTCCTTTCAAGGGCTTGTTCAAAAAATGTTAGCAATTTATAACCAAGCCCATACGATAAAGTATCAGTTGCCTGGGGAGGATCTTGATGCATTGGTCTCTGTATCTTGTGATGAGGATCTGCAGAACATGATGGAGGAATGTAATGTGCTAGAAGATGGAGTACTGCAGAAACCCAGGATATTCCTTTTCTCTTGTAGTGATTTGGAGGATTCTCAATATTGCTTGGGGAGTGTAGAGGATGATTCTGAGATGAATTATGTTATTGCCGTGAATGGCATGAACCTAGGATCTAGAAAAAACTCAATTGCAGCAAGTGCTTCTGAGAACAATTTGGATGAATTTCTTGGTCTGAATGTTGTAAGGGAGGCTAGTCGGACCGTGGCTGAAGCAGCTGCTACTAGTTCTGCTTCTTTGACAGCTACTGCATCCTCATCAGCAGTCCTATCTTCTAACGCACCTGCATCAACTGTCCTATCTTCTAACGCACCTGCATCAGCAGCCCACTCTTCTAATGCACCTGCATCAACAATCCAATCTTCTAATGCACTTGCATCAACAGTCCAATCTTCTCATGTACCTTCACCAACCCTTCAAACTTCTCAACCAGTTTTGGTGAGTTCATCTAGCACTTATGAATCTAGTTCACAACCATATTTAGAACAAAAAATGCGTTATGGAGAAGCTAGCCAGCAGTTGTCTTCCACTCCCCAGATAGATGGGAAAAGTAATGTTCCTTTGTCTCCATTGCAGTATGGTTATGGTTCTCAACCCTCTAACTATGTGATTCCCGGAGATAATTTAGTTTCGATGCCGGTCCATGGGCATGTGAGACCCCAGGTGGGTTTAGTTGAAATGGGATTTCAAGTGCAAGATCCAGAAGTATCTATTAAAGAGGTGAAACTAAAAAGAGAGAGCCTGGCCCCAAAAATAAATGAACCTGAAAAAGTGAGGAGTCTAGACAAAGTTCCACCAATAAAAGAGCCAAAAATGAAAAGAGATGCATCCCTCTCTAAGATCAGTGAAACTGAAAAATTTTGGATGTCAGAGAAAGATTACAGTGTCCCTTCAAATGCATATGACAGTTCTGTTACAAACCATATTTCTACCGAGGGAGCGTCTGTTACCATTTCAGTGCCAGACTTTGGCTCATCTCCGTTGCCTGCAAAAAATTTCAAAAAGACCCAGGAATCTGTGCAAAATTTAGTGACCCCTGAAGTTGTAAGTGAATGGAGAAAGAATGTTGAAGATGACCACTTTTATACATCTAGTGGGCCTTTTACATCTGGTGCCGGTGGTTCTGAGGCTGAACTAAATGACTTTAGCTGCCTTGAACCATCTGTGACTCCTCAACGAGTGTTTCATTCAGAGAGAATCCCCAGGGAGCAGGCTGAAATGAACCGTTTATCGAAGTCTGATGATTCTTTTGGGTCTCAGTTTCTCATGACTCAAGTACATTCTGATTCTTCCCAAATAATTAGAGAAGCACTTGATAAGATTCATGATGTGAATTTGTCTCCTCAAGCTGATCAGTCTGTCACATCTGCAAATCCAGGATCTAAAAATCCTCGAACTGTTATGGATGGACTTGAATCAACCAAGGAAAAATCTGAATTAAAACAAGTTTCTGCTGAGAGCACTGCTGCTGATGAAGCAGCTGGGTTTAATCATCCCACAGCAAGTCAAAGAACTTCTGTTAAGCACCTTGAAGATCCGTCTTTCAGGATGTCTGACTTTGAGCAAATTGAGAAGGATGAAAACAAGAATACAATGAATCATTCTCAGGGGCATAACCAACCTTTGGTGCGGGCAGAGAGCCCAATTAGAGAAGCCTCCAATATACAGCCTACTCCTGTATATGCCTCTGAGTCTGAGCATGGAGATATACTTATTGATATTAACGACCGGTTTCCACGTGACCTTCTGTCTGATATATTCTCAAAAGTGAGAATGTCCCAGAACCTCTATGGTATCAGTCCATTCCCAGGTGATGGGGCTGGACCAAGCTTAAACATTGAGAATCATGAACCTAAGCATTGGTCATACTTCCGTAATTTGGCTCAAGATGAGTTTGTTAGAAAGGATGTTTCCCTCATGGATCAGGATCATCTGGGTTTCTCACCATCGCTTACAAATATTGAAGGTGGGGCTTCAACTGATTATAGCTATCCACCTTTGAAATCTGCTGGTGCAGTTGCCTTGGCTCGAAGTAAGCCAGACATCAATTTTGGTGAGGACAACACACAAGAGTCAACTTCTTCTGCTGCTACTAATAACTTGGATACAGGCTCAGAATACAAGAAATCTCAACTCAAGGGTGATGAAAGTGGACGAGTTGGGAAAAACATCCAAGTACATGAATCTGAGTTTGAGGTACTACTTCCTGTTGATTTTGATTTATATCCAAGGATGGGAAATTGGATATTAAGATTACTGGCGTACCTCTTGTGGACCATTCCCTTGGAGATTTTGATATAAAAACATTGCAGGTATCTTGCATTCTAAATTATTTGATGTCTTAGAGCTGGTAAATTCTAATTCGCTTTTATGTTTTCTAAAATTTCCGACTTTAAGAAAGCTTAGCCGGATTATATTCATACTTTTTTTTCCCCTTAAATATCATCAATAGAAGCTTCTGTTCAGCCAGTGGCACAGTTATCCATCCACAACCAGCCATTGCTTCAATTTTGTAGTACCTCATTGCCAATGGCATATCATTTTTTTAATGTCTTTGTTTCCTCACCTTAGCCAGCTTGCTGCCAATTATGTCACCTCGAACAGCATTCGTGTATTAATTATTATACCTGTTTCTATCACCTCCTCATCTCAATTTATGCCGGTGAATTGAATGCAAACATGGCGGAAAATGTTATTCACCATGCTGCTTGGTTGAACTGCTCTGCATTTTGTGCCTCATGTCTCAATATTATTCAACTAATTTGGTCACTATTTCTTACTCCATGTTTTTTATTTTCATCAAATTCCATGGCAGATCATTAAAAATAAAGATCTGGAAGAGCTAAGGGAGTTGGGTTCAGGTACATTTGGGACTGTATATCATGGAAAATGGAGAGGAACAGATGTTGCCATCAAGCGGATAAAAAAAATCTGTTTCACTGGTCGTTCATCTGAGCAAGAGAGATTGGTTAGTTTTCTTCGTGTTTTGTGCATAATGAACAGAGATTGATGCCTTTTCCACTTCATCTCATATCATTAAGAATCGATGTTGAATGTTTTTCAGACTGTGGAGTTCTGGCGTGAAGCTGATATCCTTTCAAAGCTTCACCACCCCAATGTGGTGGCCTTTTATGGTGTGGTGCAGGATGGACCTGGAGGAACACTAGCCACTGTCACAGAGTTCATGGTGAACGGCTCTCTTAGACATGTTTTGCTTAGCAAAGACAGGTAATGTTTTTAAATATAGTTACTAGACTGCACTATTTCCCTCTGTTGCTTAGACTCACCTAAATGAGAGCTGCGCCTGTGTCGACAGACATGACAAAAATAAGGGTAGCGATATGGATCAGATTTGTTGGACTCTTGGTGATTGGGTGAGAAGAACAGATAAAGAAAGAAGCAATAGTGGGAGAAAGAGAAAGGAATGGGAGAGATTACAATAGATTGAAATCTTGGTTTTCAGGGGGTGGGGGGGAGTGGTATAAAAAGCAAAATAAAAACAGCAAAAAAGTAGAACGTTAAAACCTCTTAATTTTGGGTTTGAAGCCCAAAGATTTGATTAAATCCAATTTACAAGGAATAATAGGTAAAAATAAATTTAATAAATATAAAATATTATTATATATAAAATATGCATTGTAGACATATATTATATTTAAGTACATATAAAGCGAATCTCCGTACCCAAGCCCTCCTTTCGGATCCTTTTGTGCTGTATCGTTGTGTGTTGTGTCTTGAGTTTAATTCAATTGACAAGTCGGACAGCTAGACACATGCTCAAGTCTAACACCCCATGATTGAGTCCGAGCAACATAGTTACTTTCATCACTCCAGAAATTTCCATCATATATTTTATTTACTTAAAAAGTTTTGTAACTATCTAGGCAACTTGACCGTTGTAAGCGGCTTATTATTGCCATGGATGCAGCATTTGGGATGGAATATTTACATTCGAAGAACATTGTGCATTTTGATTTAAAATGTGACAACCTGCTTGTCAACTTGAAAGACCCTGTGCGGCCAATTTGCAAGGTAATTTGCAGGATATTGTCATGTATAAGCTTGTAAAATTTATATTATGCATCTCTTATAGATAGGTAGATATTGATGTCTAAGTCAAACCTAAGTTAAATGATGTATGTGCAGGTTGGGGACTTCGGGTTATCAAAGATTAAAAGGAATACCTTGGTTACTGGTGGTGTGAGGGGAACTCTTCCATGGATGGCCCCAGAGCTGTTGAATGGCAGTAGTAGTAAGGTTTCTGAAAAGGTAAGACGATTTTGTTTCAGAGCATAGATGAAGTTTGTATTGATCTTGGTTCATATCTGCCTTTACTGCAATCATGCACATGCTGTCAACAAAATTTATTATGTTTCATAGAAGTGCTTGCCTCTTAATGATTCTGTTTCTCATATTATTTTGGATGGCTTTTAAGAAGTGGGTTTTAAGTTATATATTCATTATCTAGAATTCAGTGGTACTTACTGGTTCAAGTTGTACTTTTCTATTTGTCATCTATAATGAAATGAGATCCTGGGATTTGTTATCTCTGCACATTTTTCAGGCCTAATAGGTCCCTCTCCTATTTTGTCAACTCCAGTCTTTATCGGTATAAAATGTAGACAATAGATCCACAGTTCAAATCTAGGTTTCTTCCTAAAAAGTCCCACCTCCGTGACTGGCTAAGCAAGGAGCAAATGGTCTTTATGATATTACTTGGATTTTGTCATTTGCAGGTCGATGTGTTTTCATTTGGCATTGTTCTATGGGAGATTCTTACCGGGGAGGAACCTTACGCTAATATGCATTATGGGGCAATAATAGGTGTGAAATCTCATTTGCCATCTTTTTCCCTACTTTGTCAGACATCTCATTTCTTTTTCCATACTAACTTCTGCCGACCTTACCATCATTTTTTGATTGCTTGTTTGATTTTTCTATTATTTTTCATTAAATTTCTTCAGTTAAATCTAGTACATCACATTGATAGTTTACATCCATTTACGTTTTCTGGCGTCGGTCTATGTAATAATCTATAACATGGACAGGTTCCTGCCTTTTACTCATGTTGTATTGGTATGTTATTTTTTTTTCCAATCACGTATTGATATGTTAACATAGGTAGCCTGAGGATTGTTTACCTCATTTCCGTGCAGGAGGCATTGTTAGCAACACACTGCGGCCACCTGTACCAAACTACTGTGACCCTGAATGGAAGTTACTAATGGAGCAGTGTTGGGCTCCTGATCCTGTGGTTCGACCATCGTTCACAGAGATTGCTAGACGCTTACGCATCATGTCATCAGCATGTCAGACAAAACCACAGGCTCATCAGCCACAAAACCAAGCATCCAAGTAAAATTCATCTCTATTTCCTTTATTTGATGCTAGATGCACTCATCAATGAATATGGTAAGTCTATTTTACATACTCCATAAACGCTTGTGTATTATTTTCTATGAAGAGTAAGAGAGCTTGAGAAGGGAGACTGAGATATGATATTTTTTAAGTTAAAAAATATGTTTATATGTAAAGCTATTCTTGTTTGTGTCACTGTCAATAGTATTGGGGATTGGGAATACAAAGTTGGTTTTGCTGCTTGCTCGTGTAACTAAAGTTCAATATAAATGTGTTTTTGGTATGTCAGTCAGTCTTTTTTGTAGAAAACTAACCTGGCCTGGCCTTGTTCCAATTTTCAAAGTCGTTGATGCCCAAACCACTCTCAGTCCCAGACATCAACAAGCATGTTAGAAGCAAGGAAAAACACGAGGACTTCTACGATGATAACATTAAAATGAGGCGAAGTTAAAGCAAGTTGCATAAAAGGTTATCAAAATTAGTAAATTATTACAAAATTACATAAATCATTATAACTATTAACATAAAGGAAAATAACAAGTAAAACTCATTTCAAGGTGGAGGAAGCAATACCTTGAGTAGATGGAGAGTGTCGGCAGCCATGCGAGACGAATTTCATCCCTTTCAGCGATTTTACTATCGAATGTGCCGTTAACGACGGCCGTTTGGGACTGCGAGGAGCAGCAAGAGATGAAGCTACGTTTAGAAACCGATACGTAGAATGAGTGGGGACAGGAGACTGAAAAGGCGGGCTTAAATGCAGCGGCGAATTGCTGGAAATAAGGCTGCAAGAGAGACATCTTACAATGGCTAAACAAAATAAAAACCCTAACTATCGGTTTCTAAAATGATTTGAAATAACAGGGATGATTCGTGCTACAAAGAAACCAGCCGCGTAAATTTAGACATAATTTCAGATTCCTTTTTCTTTGGTCGCGAATACTCGACTGTGGGAGGGAAAGGGTATGACTGGATACGGCCGGAGATATTCTGATCGATGCTCTTCACCAATCAACACGACCCCAGGTTGGGTTGTGAAAAAAAACGATCTGAGCAACGAGAATCGTTTGTTAAAAATTCGAATATTTTTTTAGTTGATCTCATAATCAGTTCGAAACAACTATTAATGGTGATGCTGAAAATAAATTATTTATGTTTTTAAAAAATAAAAACACGTAAATAAAATAACCATATGCCATTGGTCAGAATGGCCAAAAAAGAATGAATAGAACATTTTGACAAGCAATAGAAGGGAAAAAAGCAAAAAATTATATCATGATCAGTCCCACCACGTGTCCATGGGACCGACCAATAAAAACTACTCATCTTTCCATATCATATTTTTTTCTAAGTGATTTTTCACTTGAAAAATTAAAAATAATGAGGTGGCTAGTTTTTATTGGTCGGTCCCATGGATGACGTGGTGGGACTGACTCATGATATAATTTCTCGAAAAAAGCGTATATGCACAGTAACACAATCAGTCTCTATTCAATAATCAAACTGAAACTATGTGAATAAAGTTACAACATCTCTACGATACCCTCTTACCATCAAAAGTCTGGGTAAATTATCGACCAACAAATCCATGTACTCCATGTAGCAGTAAGCAGGGTGGCTGATTGGAGGTGGCGGTAAGCTTACAAGCACAACTGCGGCCATTCTAGAATATCTTAATATCATTGAGTTCAACTTCAAAGTTGTATAAAGAAACTTCTCCACTTGTTGTTCATTCACAATTACAGGCTTTCCATCAGCTATCAATGGGGTCCCTTCTTTCTTTGCTGTTGCCTTTATCTCTGCCAAGTAATCACCCACACGTTTCTGAGCGGCGGTAAATGCCTCCATTGACTCGTCTGGCTGTGATCCAACCTCCGGTTGCACATCCCATGACTTGATCGTTATAACAATCACTTCAGCTTGCATACGGAGATCGTATAGGAACTTCTTCACATCAGCCTTGAGGCCCTCTGCATCTGCATCCTCTTCTGCAATGCAGAAGACCTGAATCTTACAACTCTCAAAGCTCTCTTTTGTAAGAAGAAGTTGAGACAGAAGAAGCATGAGTCCGCCGTCTCTCACAATCCAATACAAATCAATGGTACCATATTGCCTTTGATACTCATTGGGCCATTCATCAAGCCCCTTGACAATCACAACTGCCTTATTTGCAACAATACAGTCATTGATTATACCAACAAATCTGGCTGGGATTTCTTGTAGGTTCTCACGACGCCATATTTCTGGATATCGCATCACTACAATATTGGGCTTAAGGTTGCCGAGACCCATGGTCTGCACAATTCCACGGAAGCCTTCAGTCATATTAGGTGCCACAACTATTTCTGCAACACCTTCACAGTTCTTGTAATTAATGTAGGTATCAAGTTGTTTGCAGGCAGCCTTGGCATCTTCGGCAAGTTCATGATAGTCACCATCTAGTATATTGATAAATATGGACATCCCACGGCCTTTCTTCTTCATGCAGTTGGCAAAGTCAGCAAGTTTTGGATGGCAAGGTACATTCTCTGGCAGCTTACCCCAAGGCCGGCAGAGTATAAGAGGAATGGGATACCAATTCTTTGGATGAACTTGATTAGCTGCAAACAAAATGATAGGTCAACAGGAACACAAGAGGCAGTACTCTGTTGGTATGTATAAAATACAAGTAGAGTAGGCATATAGACACAGAAATGCAATTGATAAAGATTCATAATATATGACGTACCTCCCAGAGATCTAAGACTGCGAAGGGCTAGTTGGAAATAAGCACTTTTGAAACCATCCCCCCAGTCCCCAGCTTTTCCTTTAATGCTCACATAATAATATATGAGGCTAGCAAGGGCCAGAGACACTACAGTGAATGACCATGAGATCAAGAACATGATCACTGCAGCAAACAGAACGGTTGTGACCCTCAGTTTCCCATGCAAATAGCACATACTAATATACAGGATCATCTGAAGGGCACAAAAATGCTAAAAACAAGATTACTTGTACGCATTACGGAATGAAGCATACCTATACAAAGTGATGCTCCAAGGAGAGAGAAGCTCCAGTGGTGAAATCTCCATCGAGGACGCCAACTAGGAGCATCTAGAAGGTCCAGAAGGAAGCAGGACAAGTTCACACCAGAATAGCACAGAAGGAAAAACATGGTTACAGTTGGTGTGATAAGATCCAAATTTCCTATAATCACACAACTCATACAGATAAAAGCAGTAAAGAGGGTAGCCATATAAGGCTCACTCCCATCTGCAACTTTGAAGTAATTGAGAACAGGGAGAATATCATCATTGCTTATCGCAGCAAGGAGGCGAGGGGCACCAGTCAAGCTTTGTAGCGCTGCACCTAAAGTTGAAAGAATAATTCCAATATGAATAATAGCCGGAAAAGGCCAAGCAATTGTTGCTGTAAGTAGCCTGCATCAAAAGTGGTTTAGCATTACAACAAAACCTAAACCTTAAATACTAAATAAAAGAAAGCACAGGGGAAAAGTTATCAGCACAGTCCAAGGAAAATTTTAGTGAGACTAGAAAATATGATACCTGTCAGTCAAAAGCTTGTCTCTGGTGGCAACAGCTCCAAAAAGTAAGACAGAAATTAAATAGAGACCAGTAGTGGTAAGTGTGGCAGCCAACGTCCCAATCGGGATAGAACGCTGAGTGTCTTTAAGAGAGGCGGATCGATTCGAACCAGCCATGATTCCTGTTACAGCTGGAAAAAAGAGACCGACCAAAGCACTGAAGAAACATACAAATAAGGAGTTAGAAACTCCATAAAAGAGAAAATTCCATCACAACAGGCTTAAGATAAATCTTGGTTAATCAATATCAACACTAAATAGTAGGGAACAACATTTTCTTTTCTTTTGATAGTTAGAAAAGTGGAGGGAGAGATTTTGGACCAGCAGTATAGCTATCAATTAAGCTTAGGATTTTTTTCCTCCAGACCTCCAATATCATACAAGTTCCGATACAATTAGGTGAAAGTGTCCTTATTGGTGCTATATCCATAGGATCACCAACAGGAAATGAAAATAATCAAGCGACCTGAAGTTTGTCTAAAACTAGTCTCCAGATGTAGAACTTCAGCCTTCGATCATGAATTATAACAATGCAAGCACCTTACCAAAATTTAACCCTAATAATTACAAAGCTAGGAACCTTGAAGATTCTTACTGGAAGTTCCAGTGCACATTTCCTTCAGCATCAGGGATACCAGCACTGTTGGTATTCTGATAATCTGAACTCCAGTTATCTTTAAGGCTTTCTAGACTCAAGCCAGTAACTCCAGCTGCATCAAGCATCAAAAGCAACATGTTTCATATATCCACATAAATCCAGGTGAAAGGACTGAAAATGACAAGAAAAAATACACACGCAACAAAGCAGAAAATTCAATTGATTTTGAGCAATGCATATGGCTTGCAACAAGCAATATGCCACTGTTATGTTCAGACATATCATACCAATATTACAAGTTTTCTGTGGCAAAATGAGGGGAGAGAGAGAGAGTACTCACGTGAAGGATCATCCTTTTTCGCCAGAAAAACCCCAATGAATATGCAAAATATTGAGAATAAAACAGGTATGAGGAAAGCAGGGGCAACTCTATTGATCATTTTCACCCCACCAAACACAATAAAGCAAAGTATAATAGTCACGACAATCCCATAAATTTGCAAGTCATGTGTACTTATACTCTGTATAGGTTCTGAGACCGTGCCATTGACCTTAGTAGTGGTCTCTGCATTGAAAGCAAGACAATATTAGAAATGAATTGGTACAAAACTCTTCCACAGATTTAAATCTATACCATGACAACTGCTACCAGCAACAGCTATGCACAGTAAAGAACCAAGTTATCAGTAATGGTGCTGTTGATGGCAACCAATCCGTACCGGTAAAAATTCCAGCAGAAGGAAGAGCTTTTAGAAAGGTTTCTACAGCTCCCAAAACATAACTACAACCAAAAACATAAAGAAGATACCAGTACTAGCATGAGTAGAATGTTGTTAAATACATAACACGTTATGCTATTGAAGTAACAGAATTCACAGTGAGCTATGCAGAAAATAGTATCATAAAAAAGCAAAGAACCAGAAGATACACTCACAGAGCTCCCGCAACTGCATTGCCAAGAAAGAAACATAATCCAATGCTAACTCCAACCTCAGGACCAAGGGCACGACCAATGAGATAATATGGACCACCACCCTAGCGGTAATTAACAAGAAAATAGCTAAATTCACAGCACAATTATTTAGTGAAAGAAATTTTCAAAAACAAGGTAACACAACACTAGAACCCAACTCCAAAGTAGATTATTGACTTAAGACATCACAATCTCTAATATATGAGAGTCACATGAGAACTTAAAAATGACTGTCAAGGATATACATATGCATACAATTATCAAGAATGTATACCTTCATAGCACCATTGGTTGCGATAGCACTCAATGATATTCCTGTCAAGAAAGTACACAGACCACAAAGTGATACCAGCAGCAGTGACCCACCAATGCCACCCATGCCAATAATCCTGCAATTCTCATAAATGAGCCTTAGCAACAAAAATCATCAAACCTAGCTATTTTACTTCGTTGATACCAGTAACCAGTTCAAGGGAATAAAATCAGAATAGACTTGTTTCCTTGATTGAATTTTTTTTTCTTACAGCATTAATAAAAAAAATAACACAAACAATGTTTTGCAAAATTCATTTTCTTGCAAAAGAAGCTAGCTTAAAATTTAAAGCCAGCACCATCAATTAGAAACAAAGCATGCATTCAATTTGCTTTTGTGCATGCACTTACATCAGTGTTGTCAAAGGGTGCATTTGGGTATGCCTGCACCTTGCCTCTTGGCATTAGAGAATAAACATCCCCTAGACCCTTTTGGGCAAGGCACATGTCTGGTGTGCTAAGCCCACCTTTTTTGTAAGGCAAGGAATGAAAAAGCCCACCTAATTTAAGTTCTTTAATTTCTTACCAAGAAAGGGATAGTATCAAACACTATACTTCTCAATATTTGAGTATTCAACGGACATGGATAGTAAGGAATTCATGCATATTGAGTTTGACCAATAAAAAATGGGTAAAATTTTGATACACAGGCGGTTTAAAAACTAATTTTACATAGGCATGCATATTTACACTATCAAACCCAAATCCTAAATTTCTAACCCTAACCCTAAAAAATAAACCCTAAACATTGAACCATATACCCTAAACTCTAAGAAAACCTTAGATCATAAACCCTACAACCTAAACCTCTAAACTTTAAATCCTCAACTAAAACCCTAACCCATAAAACAATTAAAATTAAAAGGCATGTGTAAACTAACTAAAGTTTACACGGCATGTGTATCAAAGTTTTTTTTCCATAAATGGTAAATAAAAATTCAATAAAAAAATTGCATGTTTTGTACATAAACTAGACCATATTTTTGAGTTTATCATACATCTTAAGGTTTATATACATAAAGTTTATTATAAGCCATATATACACCACATATATATGTTTATACACACACACAATACAAAAACTTGCACATAAATAAATTGTGCATTACTTCATGTAAGGTTTATATACATAAAATTTATTATAAGCTGTCTATACACATATTTACGTACATACAAACACACACAATAGAAAGACTTGCACAGAAATAAATTGAGCTTTATTTCACTTAGGCTAGTTCTTTTTTTTTCTTTTGTGCCTTGTGCCTGAGGCTTTATGAGGGTTCTAGTCCGTGACAAACATACATGATAAGACAAAATAATGCGCACACAAATTAAAGAAAATAAACATCAAAAGAGATTAGACTTACCAAGAAAAACGGATATAGTAGATAATACCCAAAATACTTTGCAGGCATGGGACAAATACCCCCATCATTGTACCCATTTTGACATCAGAAGGCTTCATAATAAAAGCACAGAACATGGAACAGCATGAGTAGGATGAAAAAATACAGTTTTCAATGTTTTGTTAAGAAAGAGGAAATTTGATATAATGCATAGTATTTCATAAAGGTGTTGCACAAAAACAAAATTTATCAATACTTGCTAGCATTTAAACTGAGATAAACAAAGTGACAGAAATTCAAGGAAACTAAACATGGGAACCAGTTCCTAGCTTCAACATCCTACATGAATTAATTTTCAAATATTCCATTAATCCAATTTTGAACAACTTGGTCAAGACTTACATATATGTCTAGCAGGACGGAGATTAAATTAGCATCTTATCGTCTTTTTTTCATCATACAAGGAGTGGGAATCAGAAAAGCTTAAAAACTAATAACAGGGTAATACTATACCATATTCTTCAATATATCCCTTATTTTATCCATGTCTTATAGCTTATATTCTTTCACTCAACAAAACAACGTTGAAGTTGATGATGAGCGCTTACCTTTGGTTGACCACTGGTGATGGCAACATCTTCACCATCTGTAGGGCTGGAGACTGCAGGAATTTGCTCTCCTGTCATACTGGAAAGCATGTCAAAAGCAGATAACAACAATAAGTTCAAAAATTCAGATGCCATGGAAACTTGCCCAGCAACAGAATAATATCCATTTGTCAATTATACAGGGAAACATTAATCAGCAAGTACTAAAATGAAGCAAAAACCTTCTAATTATTGAGCAAAAAATGAGAAAGTAAACATGAATGAAAAACTTACCTTTTGAGACCAAGAATACTAACAAGAGAATCAAAACCAAACAATTCCAGCTTATGTTCCCTAAAGGGACCATTGGTTCCACCATTTTCCGGATTCGAACCTTCCCTGCCATCGGAATCCAAGTTCCCTAGCGTTCCTACATTATTTTTCCTGCCAATAAATAGATAATTATCGAATATGATTAAAGAAGAAAAACTCTCAATGAAAGAGAAATGGAAGGTTGATTACTTGACAGAAGATTTGGAATCGGATGAGGAAGATCCAGGATCCATGGAGGACATCTCTAGGACGGCGCGATCGTGATCCCCCACCGGTCTATATTTGCGGCCACCTTTTCCATGAAAGGCCAAGTCTCCGCCGCCACCTTCTAAATCTCCATTGTCCATTTATTTCAACGTAGAAATTGTAGATCTAATTCCTTTTTAATTCAGATCCAAAAATGAAACGGGCAACTATGAAAAAGATATAAACTAGAAGCGATGCCGCCGCCGCAATATATACGTGATTAAATTTGTCTTTTAAGGGGAGTTTTTACTGTTCTTTGAAAAATTATTTAAATGTGAAGAAATTAACTACGAATGGAAGCGATGAGGAAACTTCATTTTTCGTTCTTTTAAAGTCAAAGGTAAATATAGTTTATTCCTTTATCTAATTAATAATTCATTTATAGTTATATGTATTCGACAGTTCTTTTATTTCTTTATTTATGTTAGTTTAAATTTATTTATAAATATTCGTTTGTGTTTATTTATATTTTTTTTATCATTTTAATGAATGGAGACGAGTAAATTATATTTCTTTTCTTTTTTGAGTAAATTACATTTCTTAAAAAACAAATACAAATAAAAAATATATTAATAGTATATCCAATTAAAATTAAACGAATAAACATAAACATACTATCATTCATATTCGTTTGATTCATTTACAAACCTATTATTAATTACACTATATATTCTTACAATAATTATCACAATTACTACGAACTCATTTGGTCAGGTTCAATTGTTTATGGTTAAATTCAAACTCAGATATACTAAAATATGAAAGCAGTACTTAGTCTTTGAATTTTTGAAAAGAAATTCTTAAACTTTTCTAGACCTATAAATCTTTGAATCAAGAAATTAAATTATTTAAGTGATTAAATCAATAAATTAAATCAATTTAAATATTTGAATATTTTTATCATTAAATCTTTACATTTTTAATTCCGAGACGTAATATATCGATATTATAATACCTCGGCTTCAACTTTTTTAAAAAAATATTTTATTTAAAAACATTAAAAGTTTTAAAAACTCTAAAAAAATATGAAATAATATTTTTAAAAAATTAAAAGATTTAAATCCACAATCCATTGAGTCTGTTAGTACTTAGAAAATATCAACGGTTGTATTGGTATTTAAAACTCTACATTGTAAACAACTTTTTTATGCTGGACATTATGAATGAAATGAAGTTTCTTCAATCTTCTATAATCCATTTCTTCTTCTTCTTCTTCAAATCTATTAATCATCCACTCGGTTCATAACACAATTATGTGTGCAAGCTCAGAATTACAAAAAGTAGGGTAAAAGTACAAAGATTAGTGGTAACACTCCTTGATGGAAACTTTGGAAAACTTGCAGATGACATACTACGAAAACATACCCGGTTATGATTCCGAATTGAATTCTACATTTCGATTTGATCCCAGTCGATGGATCTATCTTCGAAACCATAATCTGATTGATGAAGCCTGCTCTTTGCCAATCTGCTCATTATAGCAAGACCTAGAAGAAGAGGAACAATGCAGAGGAAGAAGTTCAGATTATCATTGGATACAGGGACATTGTAAAGCAATAGATGTCATATTTGTTTGGTACCTTCAACCATTTTGTAAAGTGCAGACCACCATCCGTCTTTAGACATTTGATGTTGCTCGAGCGATTCTTCAATTGTCTTATCATGTTTCCCTTCCAAAACTCCCTGAAGAGTTATGACAGCATCCCTTGTTTTCTTCAGGATACTATTTTCATCTTCGGTTTCCAAGCGAGTAAGGTCGTTCTGCGATGAAGTGAGGCTAACGGCAAGTGCAAACTGGGCAGCTGCAGCCCAACGAGAAGATGCCAGCCATTTTCTCTGTCTATCTAACTGCTTATTCTCTTCTCTACCCAACCGGTCCTCTCCTTCCCCTCCAAGTGCTAGACTCCGCAAGTATTGAGCATTAGCAGCCCCGGTACTTTGAACCATCTTGGAGAAAGCACTGCCTTCATTTGACAATAGTTCCTCCGGGGTATCATATTCCAGAACCTGGCATCAAAATAATCATATCAGTAATTCAACCAAAGCCAAACAAGAGAATGAGAGTATACTAACGATAATTAAATTGCACATTTTATTGCTAAGAAAGCTTGCGATGAGAATAAACCAGGCTCAAGAATTGTGTATACCCTGCCAGAATCAAGCAGAAGGATACGATCACAGTCAATTATTGTATTGAGTCTGTGAGCAATGATAAGCATGGTACATGATTTGAATTCTTCCCGAATTGTTTTCTGAATAAGGGCATCGGTTCTGACATCGACAGCTGCAGTTGCTTCATCAAGAACAAGTATCTTTGATCTCCTCAATAATGCACGTGCAAGACTCAGCAATTGCCTCTGCCCGACACTGAAGTTTTCCCCAGCCTCTGAAACCTGGACAAAGCACGGATAAGAGTTCAATAGTTGTCATCGAAGAACCATACTGATTTCAGCATCCTAAGACGCTTCAAAAAGATGGCCAACCGATCATTTCTCTTTTCAAAGCATTGGATGAAATTATTCAGGAATTGGCAATAAACCTTCCATCAGGGAGGGGGGAAATCATAAATACCTCGGCATATAGACCAAGAGAATTCCTCCGAATGACATCTTTTAAGTGTGCTCTCTCTAAAGCCTCCCAAAGGTCAGCATCGTTGTGTTCATTGAATGGATCAAGATTAAATCTCACAGTTCCTGGCCCAAATAAAAACAAAATGGTCATAAGTTTTGGGGAAAATACGGAATAAGAAGCAGAAAACCAATGGACAATCAAGTAAGAAGAAGAAATGTAAGCGTAGAGATGTGCTATATGTCACATTATCTCAACTTTAGAAGGTAATGGAAATTAGGGGAAAGAAAACTTATAATAAACCTATAACAATAGATAAAAAGATCGTACTTCAAATCAGGGTAGATGCTCAGAAAAAAATCACTAAGCTAATACGTATATTATAATTTAGATTGTTGGTGGGGTGTACCTGAGAAAAGAACTGGTGATTGTGGTATAATGCCAAGTACTTTACGTAGGTCCATCAGTCCAAACTTTGCAATATCACAGCCATCAATCAAAATCCTCCCTCTTTCCAGCTCTACAATTCGAAACAAAGCATTTAACATGCTTGATTTTCCTGCCCCTGTCCTTCCAACAATGCCTACCTTGTCACTAGGAGAAATTGTAAAAGACAACCCATGCAGGACAGGAGGAAGATCGGGTCTGTAACGAAGAACAACATCTTCAAACTTGATAGAGCCAGATGAAGGCCAAGCAGGAGGGGGACGGTTACTGTCAATAATAAGTGGAGCTTCTGAAGGCAACTCTATATATGTACCAACACGCTCAACTGCATTTAAACTATTTTCAGCCAAACTGGCAAGCCTGAGTACTGCTGTCAATAAACTTGTAATGTTTAGTGCATAACTCAGAAGCAGACCCATAGTAGATGCATATTCCTGCTGATTCTCTGCCCTTCCATTTTGCATAACAGCAAAGGTTGCTGTAAACCAAATCATGAGTCCTCCCAAAGTTTCCAAACGGATTGCAAGCCAACGGTTTGAGCTCATGTTAACGAGAGTGAATCTGATATTATTGTCCATGGATTTTCCATTTATGTCAGCCATGCGATCATAAGCTTTATATGCACGAATAGTTGACAGACCATTCAATGCTTCTCCAAATTGTGCATATACAGGCGATCTAGTTACAGAATCTAAGCGCTTCACTTCACGTGCTGTACTCTGGAATTAAACAAAAATAATGATTAAATGAGAGATATACAAACAGGAATATCCAGCTGCAGAGAACTCCATATGCTAAATTTACCGAGTGATAGGAAAAAGAACACAATAAATCGGAAAAATAAATGACGAGGTCAAAGTTCATTTACCTGGTAGTATAAATAAGCAGCATAGAACAAAACCAAAAGTGGCATTATGGACCACAAAGACATAGTGCTAACAATTCCTATCAAGACAAAGGTAGAAAGGAGCTGCGAGACTTGACCCAAAAACATATTGACGAAAGGAGCAACATTTCGATCAATGTCACCTAAATCCTTTGCAAATCTGTTAATAATCCGACCAAGTGGGTTGGTGTGGAAGAAAGTCATCGGAGCTCTGAGAATGGCATTAAGCATGGCATCATGCAACCTTCTGGCCGCATAAAGGCTCGATATGATTAACCAATATGAATTAACCAATGTCACCAAGACCTGAAACCAGATAAGAAAATAAAGATAAAATATGACCAGGAAAACTAGTCTCTGAAACACATTGCTAATTTTAATGAAAACAGAAAAACTATTATTTTATTGGAATGGTGAAGAAGAAAACTTTCCTCTTCAGGAGAATAAAACTAAAAAAATAAAATATCAGAGATGAGTAAGAACTTATGCATCAAAACTTAAAGTCAATATGAATCAAACAAAACCCGTACCTGACAAAATGATAGAAGTGCATAGATCAAATTGTAATAACCAGGTCCATGTGTCTTTGTATAACTTTGATCTGTCCAAGAACTCAACCATGTGCTGCTTGAAACTCGTAGAACTTCTGTTAAGATGTAACAGGTAAAGAGCACCGTTACCACCCAAAAACCTCCCAATGCATTCTTGTACCTGGACAAAAAGAGAAAGATAATGCACTCATTGAGATTCTTTCCCCTTCTATGCAAAAGAATTAAGGGTAAATCACACAAAGATCGTTAATTCCTTTCCTCCGTTCCTATTCACACACAATGATTACTTGCCAGTTACCTAAACGACATTTAGTTAACATAAGGAAACCATAATATGTTCAGTGAATCCTCATTAACAAATCTATCAGTAAGGAAAATTTTAAGTGTGCAGCAGTGAGAATACACCAGATAAAACTTTTTTTGAACGGTACATACAATTGAGGGGAGGGCTTCTGCTGGGTATTGAACCCAGGACCTAGGCAGGGGAGGGGATGTCAACGGGAGGCGTAACCACTTTCTCCAACATTTGTTAACCGGATGAAACTTTTAATTTAGTTGCATTAAGAGGGCCAGTATATGAGAAAATGTTGTCACTTTCCCTCTAAGCAAAAAAGGTGTCAAATTTAGCAATTGGGAAAGTTAAGAGAAGTATACATGTATTGAATACTGGCAAGATGTTCAAAGAACACTAAGTTTTTCACATTAGCTTACATCTATCAGTCTTTTTTTTTGTTCAAACATCTATCGGTCAATTTAAGTAGACTTCTGTTACTAGTTATCACAGAATTTAGTGAATCTAAGATATGGTAATAGCTGCATATAAATGTAAAATGCAATGTGAGGAAGATAAGTAAAAATCAAAATATTTAATATTCTACCTCACTAAAACATTCCAGCTAACAACTCCTGTTTCCCGCTCTTCCTGCTTAATGAGAACAGATTTGCCTTCTTTTTTCTTATTTGTTTGACTTGCACTTTGGGGCATGTCATTTGCTACTCCATTGGCAACAGGTTTAGAGTCCTGGTCAACTATATCACTGTTCTCATTCTCCTCTGCATACTCTTCCATTTTTCCTGCATTCTCCATTAGCTTTTGGAACAGCACACCATTATTACTGAGGTCCTCAAAAGTTCCTTCCTCTTTCACCATTCCTTCATGAACCAGAATAATTCTATCAACCTGTGAAAGGAAGTGAAGCTGGTTCGTAACAAGAACTCTTGTTTTGCCTCTCAGTTCTCCCTTTACACATTTATCGAAAACCTGAAAATGATTGAAGCAGAAATCAGACTAATGCCACATCAAAATAGAAAGCATACTAAAAATTTTGAATATAAGTAAAGGCTGTAACAAAATAAAAATAAAAAAAAATGTAATGCACATTAACTCTTTAAAACTAAGTTTTGAAGATAGTATACATAGATCAGATTCTATATGAGCATGTATGTGACAGACGTGACTTTTCCGAGTTTAATAAGAATAATATTGTTTGTCCTACTCAGTGCACAACAATATGTTATGCACATCTTGTCAATATTGGGATAAGTTTAGTTCTTGATTTTTAAAGGCTTCAAAATGAAGAGAAAAAAAAGAACTAAAAGAAGGGACCAGGGCTATAAAAGTTTAAACATGCAATAACAAGGAACAAAACCACATGGATTCTTTTATGACACTGAGCTCTATCAGGGGAAATATCCTAAGTGAGATCAATAAAGACCAGTTTTCTTTAGACGTTGATAGAACATAATTCAACTCGGTGAAAACTACGGAGAATAAAAAAACTAATATTAACAGTTACCTGCCGAGCCACATGTGCATCCAGAGCACTCAAGGGGTCATCAAAAATGTACACATCTGAATTGGAATATACGGCCCTAGCCATGGAAACCCTTTGCTTCTGCCCACCACTAATATTAACACCTCGTTCACCAATCTCAGTTAGATCACCACCCTAACATAAAATATAGACAAACTGTGAGATCAAAAAGTGTTGTATAGATAAGAGATTTTTTCTGCCTATTCATGACATCATGTTACAACATTGTGAAATGCTTACAGGCAGTAGATCAAGGTCATGCTGCAATGAAGTAACATCTATTGCCTTCTCATATCTTGCTGAATCAAAAGAAGATCCAAACAATATGTTATCGCGTACCTGCAAGTATAAACTTCAAAGATCAATAACTAAAATGAAATCAATTAAACTTCTTAAGTTTGAACTTTGAAGGGTATAGACTTTTCAGCATATAAAACTACTAATCCTAAGATCACAAGACAAGCCATCTAAATCAACTTGGAGGAGATAGATATACTAATATTCCTTATTTCGATAAGGAAAAAAATAACAAATATAGTATCAAAACTGATTGCAAATAACTAAAGAAGTCAGACTACATGTCAAAAGCACAAGCAAACATAAAAACAAGATAAGCAAGCCAAAACTTACAGTTGCATTGAAAATCCATGAAACTTGAGGAACATAAGCGACCGATCCTCTGACAACAACACTGGCATCAGGCATTGGAGGAAGCTCCCCCAGCATTGCAGATATAAGCGAGGTCTTTCCTTCACCGGTGCTACCAACTACTGCAACCAGGCTACCAACTGGGATATCTAAATTAATATTAGACAATGTTGGCTTCTCTGCCTGAAACAATAAACATGAATTTTATATTGTAAAAGACGTAAAAAGAAAGAAAGATAGTAATACTTTTTCCCAGCATGACATAAAAGTATAAAGTTTGTGCCCCTTCAGGATAGTCATAGTACACACGGAATCAAGGATTCAATTCATCTAAGAGGAAGAAATCAACAAGTAAAAAAATATATACTTCTTAACAATCATATTTAAGATTCATAAATTTATGTTGCTTGATGTGATTATCCTATTCAGATTACAGAAAAAGAATCAATTAGGTCAACTTATATTGAAGGCTAAAAAGGAAACAGTTAAAAGAGTCAATTTTAAAAATTAGACCTTTGAATCCCATGTAAAAAAACCGTCTTTTATTTGGATTGCTGGTAGCTCATGATCAAGCGGAGGATTTGGCAGAAGAACTCTCTCTTCAGTCAAGAACAGCTCCTCCAGACGTTTTAGTGATACATTTGCATTTACTACCTGTCAAACCACAGAATTAGAAACCAAGAAAAACACACTGACTTTTAGTACATTCTACCTTTATAATATACTATCCATAGTAATATACCACCCACATAGAGTAACAGATCCAAACAGAAAATAAGCCATTCCTGAAAGAGGCAAAGAAAATCATATGTCCTATCTACTACCAAAAATCCCATTTAAAACACTACCACATAAAATGGTTTAGCTCAGTTAAAACATTCCTGAAAGAGGCAAAGAAAATCACCTGAGTAATAATGTTGGGAAGCATGAATAAGGGGAAACGAAGCACTGAAAAGAGAGAGAGAGATGTAAAAGCCCTAGCAGGTGTCAAGTCGCCTCCCAGCAAAGTAAACATGCCGAATGAGATCACAGTCACCACAACTGGAATGCTATTCAGTATAAAGCCATTACACTGCAAACAAGAGATAGATAAGACGAATAAAAAATGGTGCTGGAATGATCCTAGCAAAAACACCTATATGGCTATATCCATATCAATGTCTGCAAATTGATCAAGATAAATCAAATTGTTTACCCATGAAAAGCATTCTCCATGCAGAACTGTGCTAAAAAATTAGAAGCAAAAACAATCTATTTTGTATCCCGTAACTCTCTCTTGAATAACCAAAAGGTTCTAGAATATTTGTTTTTATTAAGATTATAAAATATTTTATTAGACAATTAATAAAAGGAATAACATGTAACGAACAATTATTATGTACATGATGTTACTTTTAAGATAGGTGCTTGGCGTTGCACACAACAGAGATACAGGCTAAGGTAATTGAATTAGCAATAGCTTGTAAACAAACCATTATTATGTACATGATGTGATGTCACTTTTAAGATGGGTACTTGGTATTGCACATGGCAGAGATATAGGCTAATGGTAACTAATTAGCAATTTGTCATATTTTTCTTTCAATCTTTACAAAAACCGGTAGAGCTGACATACTTTTATCATAGTCGACTTAAGACTTGCACAAACAGAAATAAAGAGAATGAATAAGAAGCCATAGATCAGAGGATTACCGCTCCAAGCAGGGATGCTTTGCGGAACCATGACAACTCATCATCCCGGACACCTTGGACTTTAGACTGGAAACTATTCTCCCAAGCATAACATCTAAGACATTACAAGCATAAATTCAAAATCATAACTAAAAAAACTGGTACTGTACTCAAAAGATCCAGAATGACGATGAAATGAAAAGATAAAAAAAGAACAGTTTTCTAGAACCAAATCATACTTTACAGTGTCCATTGCAGCCAATATTTCATTCATGAGGCCTATTCTCTTATCTGTACGTTGCAGACCTTCCTTTGACAATTTTTGCATTCTGCTTATAACTACCGTCTGTTTGAAGAAAAAAAAGTGTGTAAGACAGAATAAAGAAAATAAAGCCAAAAAAATGAAATGCATGCCCTATAAGTTTACGATCATATAAATTCAAGGAATAAAAAGTGCAATATCCACTATAAAATTGATAGCTTATCTGAAAGAAGGAAAGAAAGAATATGGGAAAAAACAGAGAGCAAAATCACATACTTGCACGGGAAACATAAGGACTAGCATTAATGCTCCAAGAAGTGAAGCAACACCCAACTGCTGATAAAGAAGGACCATTGCAAAAATAATACGAAATGGAGCTGACCACAAAGTGTGAAGTGATTGACATATTTGCTGGCAATAAAAGGATCAATATTTTGTTAGAAAGAGCTGAAAATTTAAAAATGCGTGGATTTATTTTAAGCAGTGTTTGGTCGTTTCTCATCCATAATAACATGTTCTAAAGAAAACTCATTTGTTAACTTTCAAAAAGATTCAAAATCGAGATATAAACTTAAAACAAGGAAAACTAGTAACACTACATGCTTAGAAGATTAAACACTTGAACATTTACTACCATCTTCAAGGACATTATTCAGGTTAAGAGCATAGGCAAACCCCCTGTCCCCAATCCCCCCCCCCCTCACACACACAAAAAAAAGAACACAAAATAATAATAAATAAATAATAAATAACAGAGGACACTGCACTTCTTACGCCATAAAAGAAACAGTAGACTGTACAGAATCCCATTCCACACCATTGAAAGTGAAAATAGTTTCAGCAATATCAGACATAAAAATGTTACACACAGATTATATAATAAAGTAACAAATGATCATGCCTGAAGTGCTTCAGCATCTGTTGTCATCAAGTTGGTTATTTTCCCAGAGGCAAACTTCTTACGCCCCTCATGAGTAAGCCTAAGGGATTTACGGAACACAGCAGCAATCTACAGAAAAAAAAAAGAGTACTGTCAGGAAATGGTGAAGAGAAGCAACAATTATGCAACAAGTAGAAAAGAAATTCCATACAAACCTCTAATACAGATGAGAGGTCTAATACATTACAAAAAAAAAATATAGTTAAATAAAAAGATAGTGGTAGAAGTGCTCGCCCGTTATTATTACACCAAGTAATATGCAGTTCAAGCCTCAAAAATATTTATTTTTGTAACCAATATTTAAGTCAAATGATCTATAACTAGAGATGCCAGCTAATCAATAACGTATCATGCATTCACACAACTAGAAGTACTGAGAATGTAAAACCATTCTTCCAGAAAAACAGATATTTCAGAAAACACAAAATCCAAATGTAGGAAGCTAAAAGCAAGCCAAAGTAACCTAGATGATAAAAAAATAAAAGTACTGAGTAGGTAAGGTCATTGTTAATGAGACAAAAGGAACTCACAGCCAGCTCATCAACAGATGAAGAAAAGAAAGAAAGAAACAAGCTTGTTGATACTCCAGAAAAACAGAAAAATAGAATGAAATAAAATTGAATCCAAGAGAGAAAAAAAAAGTTTACCAAAGTGGATCTCAGCCGAAATCCAACACGCATGACATTCTGAAAATATTGAGCTTCACATAACACCCCAAGGGTCTGGATCAAGTTTTCAACAATCAAATTAAATTGCCCATTCTCATTAATACAGAAACTAAAACCTCCAATCAAAGGATTAAATTTATACCACTCCAACAAAAATTGAGAAAGCATAGATGTAACCGATCCAAGCTGGATCACCTCGTTGCATGGACTGCAAGGAAGTTCATTTAACAAATAAGTGACAAAACTTGGTGATAAAGTAAAAAGACAATAAAGAAACTAGTTAACTACAAAAATACAGGACCATTGTGCAAAATTCTTACAACTAAACTAGATATGTATGAGTCAACTGCAGATATGTGATTTACAGTGAGTTACTTCGGCAATAACAACAAAACCAAAGATCTTTTTACTGAAAGATTTGATTTTGCTTTTGTGCCTGAACACGGACTCTCCATCATAAGTTACTTAATTTTTTAATGTGATTACAATGAGTCAAGAGAGAATTCTAAATTCAAGAACATAATATAAATATAAATATAAATATAAAAGTACTGCCAACTTTAGAACAATCCAGAAACCCACCAAAAGGCATGAGTATTACAATCATGAAGTGTAAATATAAAATAGAGATACAGAAAATGAACAAAAGACCTCCATATACCAATTTTTCTTTTAACCTTGGCATTGGAGATTAAGGAGAGGAATCACTATTTTCTTCTTTTTATTTTTTTGATAAAAAACAAAATGCATTACATAGCTAAAAATAGCATCCTCCACACTATTAAATGAATGAGAACTTGAGCAATTCCATGCACTAAAAAAGAGCACGATCGCAAACAAATATAAGAGAAATAATAGAAACAAGTAGCAAACCTCTAACAGGCGGTTCAATATGAGCGGTCCCACAAATTGAGAAAGATCATTAAAAATCTGCATATTTAAATAACAGCCAGCAAGTTTAAGGGACAAATATTATGGGTAAATCAACTGCAGAAAACAGAGAATCACAATTATCAATTGAGAAACCTTTCAAAGATATGAAAATGAAGATGTTTAAAAAAAGGGACCTGTCTAAACTCTAAAATATTGGAAAACAACTTTCAAAAAAGCCTTTAAAAGTTCTATAAATAACAGGCCATTATTTCCATATACAAGTTCCTTGAGCAATAATCCCCTAATAGGTATGACTTCGGTTTACAAAGCATGCAAGTCACTACTTCAAATTACACTGGAATAGATGACTATTGGGTTGAGTCTCATGGTCGAAAGGTGGAAATGTGAAATGAGGAAACTTGAGCAAATTCATTCCTATTATGCTAATATAAGACATATTAGATTACATTTGAAAGAAAATGATATGGCCTTTAAAATAGACAAGCCTCTTTGATGTCCATGTACATGCAGAAAGCTTGAAGGACCAAAGCTAACTCTTTCCAGATGTAACAAGCGCACTGGAGCATTTGAAATGCTCCATATATTTTACAACTTAATAATAGAAGTTCCATAAATAAAAGGCCTCCAAAATTTCCAGGAACATAGGTTAGTAAACAATTTTCTATAGAACGAAAGATGTTATAATGCCACGTCTCTGTGAGGAAAAAACGTTATCAAATAATGAATGCAACATTTTAAGATGAGATCATTACCTTCCAGAAGCCTCCCCACCAAAACCTAAAGACAAACAGAAGGGGATGAATTAGATAAAGACGAAGATAGTGATTAACTTTTCAAAGGCTATATCTAGCATTAACTATTTCACTAGAAGATTATCATTCTCATCCAAACAGATGCTGAAGGACTGAAGCTCAAGATCATAGCTACCTTTCATACTTGATTGTCTCCTTAGACAATATAAGGCAACATCTACTAGAAACAACGATACTATCATTTTCATTTTCACTTATCTAATTACTTGTTTTTATTTATCCCTTCAAATAACTAATGCAATAATATGGGGAAAAAAAAAGCACAAATCATACAACCAAAAAAGAAAAGGGACATAACTAAGGCTATATTTCACTACCTTCCTCCAAGGCTATTATTCAATGCTCTTAAGAGCCATGGTTTGGGCCTTCGTGATTCCTCAGCCCAACATTTCTGAAACCTACAAAGTCATACACAGATATCAAACATCATCGCAATGCATAAAATATTCAAGAACCAAAATATAATTAAAAGACCAGTGCATACTTGTTGTTTAGTGTTTCAGTCCGATCCCAAGTATCTAACTTCCAGACATCCTTCTCTGTGATAGGTCTTTTATAGCCTTGCTCCATAAGGGGACTCATCCATGAAAAAAATATTTCTAGCAAACGGGAAATGAATAAAAGAAATCACAAACGAATCAAGTACAAATTTATTCTGATCACCAAGAGATATCTATTGTTATCATTTGCATCAAGACAAGATAGGGCTAATCAGAAACAAAATGGAACACATTGCTAAATAACCATCCTTATCCTTTATTCCTTGGTGTAAATTCCTAGTTAGAAGCAATGAGCATATAAAATTCCCATTGCAATAAAATATGTAATATTATTGTAAGTTAAAAGCTAAAATTACTCATGATGACTGCACAATACAAGCTAAATGTCATGCATAGACCAATCATTGCAACATACTAAGCATCAAAGCTGTAAGGATTTACAATATTGTCATTTTGGAGAATAAGGATCTACATCTTAATCAACATATAATGTTAATTCATGACTCTACAAGGCATAGAAGATAAGTACAGAAAGAATACATACTGGAAAATATATTAACATGCCTCTCGGGACATATTTCCTCTCCTCCAGGAAGTTCTTCATAACCAGAATCATCCAGAAGTTCAGTTCGCATTGGGGTATAACCAGGGTATGGATCCAAATTAGGAACATACACCAGCAGGAGCATCCCAAACAAAACCTAAACAAGAAAAGCAACATACCTTTTAGAGTGCAATCAAAAGGAGGAATATATAAATAAAAATCATGCAATTTAATAATTACAGCACTGACCATGTCATTATTGTACTCAGGCTTTCAAGGAAAACTAATTGTCCCTAACAATGCATTTTGAGAATATAAAAAGAAAAGGGCAAGAAAACACACCTGAGATAGGACCTCACTTGAGTAAAGATATAACGTGGAGCTGCACAAGTATAACAGAAATATGAGAGTTGGCAAACTGTGTTTGTTCATCGATCATGCAAATTTTAACATATTAACGAGGCTAAAGACGAAGAAGAGTTTCATGTTCAAAACAAAGCCAAATTAAGCAACCAAGAGAAACATACCTTTTGTAAAACTCCCTTACAGAAAGAATGAGATTCAGCATCACCGCATCCCCAATCAAAGTATAAATGATGCCAAATCTGACAAACCATCGAAATTCGCGAATATAGACTTTAGTTTCCACACCAATCATGACAAAAACAGAGCACCATGTGAGAGCTTCCACAATCAAAGAAGCAATCTGCACAAAGAATTAAAACAAAAAGCTTCAGATATGATTGACAATTAGCCAACAGGCTAAATTAAATATCATAGCAGATAGGTTTATCGATCATTCTTAAACTAATAATGATTGCTGGATCATTAAATATCAAACTAACTTAAGATGAATAAAGAATGGCAGTGGAATCTGGAAAGATTCATATAAAATGTCAAAAAAAGGGCAGACCAAAGCACATCTATCTCACAGCGTGTACTTGAGATTCGCCACAAAGACATATAGCGGCACTCAAATATAGGAAACGTCATAATCCACCACAAGACTTCAACTGCTGAAAGCATCTCCAACCAGGAAAAACTGATAGTGAGATAGAGCAGCAAGCTTGATACAATAAAATATAAACTACATGCAACTGTCATCAACGTGTTTGATGCTGGTTCCACTAAGGCTGTAAAGAATATATTACACCATATTTGCAAGTACTTTCTAGAATTTCCTCCCTTTCTTAATGGACAAAAGATTGCAGGCTAAAAAAATGCAGCTCAGTGGCTGTCATTTTACTCCATCCTCCAATAGGAACAAAAGCATTGACACAAATATAACCCAATTTTGCATAAAAATAGAATCTAAAGGTAATTCAGATTAAATTTGAACCACTCATCCAAAGAGTAAAGTACAACAACAATTAATACACCCAAATTATCATCAAAGCTTACAACAACAAACAAAGAGATTATAGGCAACATAGAGTGGATGCTACCTCAAATGGAGCAAGACCAGGCTGTCCATCCAAATTTAGAACTGAAATCCCCATGATCAACCTGAACAAAGGCTCGGCAGTAGCATACAGTGCCAACAGGCCGAGCATATAATTATAATATTTGGACCTCAGACAGAATCGCTGAGCTTTGGAATCTCTCTTGATGAGCCATATTCGATACACACAAAGACCCAATAACACCAGATGAGATAAGGTGACAACCAGAGAATTAGTTGCACAGGGTGTGTATGCACCAAAGGCATTAGACACAGTCCTTTTCCATACCCCATCGGCCACTGGTCTACAGAACCAAACCAATGGCTCAAAAGCCATTATTTTCTCGTCGCTGAAATCGTCCACCCTCTTATATATTACTCGTCACTTGCCTGCAATCGATTCAAAGCAAATCGAGCGTTAAATCAATAAGCAAAATCGAAAAAATAAACTTCAAATGGCGTTGACATTCAAACATGTAAGTCGACCTCCTTCTTACAGTGTTTCCTCAGCATCCAAACAAAAAAACAAGTACCCAGCAACAAGTTTCTTGGATTAAAATTCCAAGGTGTGAAAACAGAAAAGTGTGGCCAAAACACACACACAAAAAAAATAACTTCAAATAAAATTAAAATAAACCCAAACCAATTTAATCAAAAAAAATAAAGAAAACCTTGTGAAGAAGAGTGGGAAAATTATTCCTGCGATTCAAGTTTCTTGGATCGAAAAGTGAGTGAGAGAGAAGGTAATAAAGGCATTAAAAACCCAATATTGTCTGGTAGTAAAAAGATTCGTTTTCCAATAAAAAAGATAATCATAAGCTTTTATGGAAGGATTCTGCAGCACTCACCTTTTCACTTTTTCAACCGCAACTGAGAAGATAAGAGAATTGGATTCACAAATCATAATAAAGCCCTAATTCCTCTATTTATCAATATGGAATGGAGTAGAATCTACGATTATTTAATCAAAATATTGGGGGGAAAAAGAAGAAAATTTATTTCTGGCAACGAGGAATCCACGTCACCGCTTACGAAGTTTATTTTATTTGACTTCATTTGTATAATGTGGGTTTGGTCCATTCAGGCTGCTGCTTCATTGTTTATTAAATCAATTTATATCGGGTAAACTATCTTTCTAGTCACTTAATTGTAGAGGTAGTTTTAGTTTAACCATCAAACTATGAATTTTGTCAATTAAATCATTTAATTATTTAAATAATATCAACCAAGTCATGTACCGTTAAAAGTCAATTTATAGAATTATACATTTAGTTTTCTATATTTAAACAATCAATTTATTTAGCCCTGATTTAAAAAATTTATTAAATTCAATTCTCGATATTTATTAATCATTTAAATTTCATCCTAATTTTAAGACAAAAAGTCAAGCTTATAATTATAATATTTTGACTTTTAAACTTATTATTACGTCAATTATATAAAATACATCATTTGTCTATTACTAATGATTAAATATGTTTAGTTGAGTGATCTAAATATAATTTTTTATAATTTAGTGATACAAATGTAAAGTTATTAATCCATGTCATTTCTCCTAAACTTACAAATGATATGATGTGAATGGAATGGTTGGTCTGACCTGACTTATATTGATTTCTAACTTATTCTCCACTCGATCTTGTTTTCCGCTTGGAATGAATTAATAATCCACGAATTAGTCCAGCAAATCATTACTTTTTAGTTGCTTGATCTATATTTTATTGAATTTACAGGGACGTAAGAGTATATATCGTGCCTTATGTTTACGTTATGTTTAAGGTAAGATTAAAAAATAATTTTAAAAATTTATTTTTGAAATATAAAAAAATAGATAAAAGATAAATTATTTTATTTTTTTTAAAACATAACCCAACAAAAATTTAATCATCTCTAATATGAAGAAAATCGATCTGATTGATTTGATTCGTTGATCCGATTAGGGGTGATAATGAGTCTGACCAACTCGCGAGTTACTCGGGCTTGATTCGGTCAAAAATCAGTTAAAGTTCGGCTCGAGTAAACACGACACGGGCTCGGGTTCGTTTCGAGACCTTAATGAGTCGAGTCGAGACGATTGAAGCTCGGCTCGGAAAGCTCGTGAACTTGCTCGAAATAATTATATTATATATACGCTACATATACACTAAAAGTAATATTTTTAGCAAAAGAAAAACAATAAAATAAAATTTAAAAAATCTACTAAAATAAATTAAACATTTTTTTTTATTTTGAGTCAAGCCGAGCCCGAGTCTAAAATTCTAAACTCGCCGAACCTTGAGCCCGAGTTGAATCCAATAACACTCGCCGAGCCTTGAGCCTTCAACAAAACCAGCTCCATCCTCCAGTTCCAGTATTAAAAAGTCAAATTTGTCGAACCGCCTTATATTTCTCCGATCGGAAATAGTTCACTATGGCGGCGGAGGTGATGCTAATGTACGAGATCGACGTGAAGGTGGCTAACTTTGGAATCGATATGAATATCGATTTCAATTCAATCCATCTTCATCGCGGTGAAGACTGTGGAATTATCAGATACTATATTCGATGTTTTTTTTAAAAAAAAAAGTTTTTGGACTTTTATTAATTATAATTCTTGCTTTTGGATGGTGATGATGAGGATGTTTACCATGAAGATCAAATGGAATTCGATTCCGGGTTCGGAAACATTATTGTTGATCCGCCTCTTAAGTTGTTCATGGAGAGCCTATAATATACACAGCCATCAGAGAATCAATTAGTCCAGGGGTTGATGATCTCATGGAAACAGAAGACTTGATTTCACATAAACAAGGACCAAATCCAAATTTATCATCTGTTCCAAGGTTTACACTAAACTCCAGAAATGAGAATATAAAAAGCACATTGGCATACAACTGGTGATTCAGTTATTTAACCAGGTGGCCATTGCATCTGTCTCCCACCCAGGACATGCAAGTGAAGATGATAAACTGATTGACCTGAGAGACAGAGAGGTATAAACATGAGCGTGCCCTGATGTTTCAAGTGCACAACAAGTCAAAACTATGGAGATAAGATGATAACTCACAGGCACTTGGACCGCTATTGATAACGACTCGAAACCCTTCCAGAATGCCTTCTTGTTCAGCAACGATTCGGGAAGCATAAAGAAGTTGACCCAGTATCTCTCCATGCCTTTCTTCAGCCTGACAAGTTATAGAACACAAATTAAACTAGAGCAGTACTCCATCAAGGAAAAATGGAGGTAAAATCCACAACAAGGTTTATGGCTCCGGTATGCAGATAATTCTTTTCCAAGTCCATCCGAATCACGGACCCATGGCTAAAATGAGAAAAGCAGCGAAAGGTGAACTTTAATCATATATGTACAACAGCAAACTTCACATATGGTCCAGCCAAGTTATGAAACAGAAATATAGATACTAGGCCGACAACACACCTTTCCAAGCTTTATCAATCCATCCCTAAACTTTGGAATGACCAACACATGAACAGGAGCCTGCGGATTGACGTCTCTGAATGCTAAGACTTTATCATCTTCATACACAATGGTTGAAGGGATTTCCTTAGATATGATCTTGTCAAATCTAAGTCCAAGGAGAAAAGGAATCAAAAATTAATACAACAGGTAAACAGCTTCAAAGATTTAGTTGTTAGCAACAATATTTTCCTCCCTTTCTCCCATATCTCATAGAGAATCAATTCTTCAGTCTAAACTCTAGCATTACAAATTACATATAGCCTAAAACTTGTATCAAAAGGGAGATGAAATTCCAAATTCCTAAAGGTCCAACCAAATAACACATAACAAAATCCAGGCAAGGGCTGGAATGTGAAATGAAACCAGGGTGTTATGGAGGATACATGGTTGGAGCTCCATTATCAGCATTGATTGCAGCTGCCTTTGCAGCAGCTTCTTCATCGTGTGTAGCACTAGCACGACATAGATATCTGCAAAGAGTGATTCAGAGAGGTATAAAAAAATCAATATATGAATTGTACAGTTTCTCTACAGGCTAGATAAGAAAAACACAGACACCGCCGCAACTAGAATCTGATTCAACATTCTCTCCAACCCAAATTGCCAAGCAAACGAAAGAAAAGAAAAACCTGCGTGAGGGATTTGGTGTTAGAAAATTGATGGAGCTGGGGTAAGCAGAGAGTCGTGGTGAGGTTCTGACACTTGCAACAATCCTTCCAGTTGTTGTATAATTTCTGTTCCAATAAAAAAATCAAGAATCAATATTTATCACTATGTTCATTTTTAAAGGAAAACACACAAGATAAGAAGTACCGAAGAAGAGAGAAAGAGGCCAAAGCAGCCATAGATTTTTGGGATGATATCATCTTCTGTTTCTTTCCAGGGTTAACTCTGAAAGGGAACAAACAAAGTGAACTGATGATGGGCTAATCTGGGCCACTGAATATTGTTGGGCCACTCCAAGTTTTTGCCTTTTGTGGACGTTTGGCAAGCTGCTGTGGCTCTGATATTTTTTTAGTGGCTGTGGCTCTAATAAAATCTCTGGTTTTCTACTCGAATGGTGAGACTGAGACACGTAGACAGAGAGAGGGAGAGAAGCTAAAAAAGAATGGCCAAGTTTATGCTGCAACTTCCGACTAGCAACTTGAGAAGCATCTCTGTTTATGCTTCATCTAACGGTACTGAGTACTGACTTTTTCTAAGTTTTCCATGTTCATAAAGTTGGTTGTTTATGCCCTCTTCCAAGCCTTGGGGTGAATGGTTTACTACTATTTGACTTGGTTCATCTTTGTTGGAATATAGGGGCTCCTCCGGGCAGTGATTCACAAAACGGTGGACCAGTGGTTTTGGAGCTTCCACTTGAAAAGATTAGGAGACCCCTAATGCGCACCAGAGCAAATGATCCTAACAAAGTCCAGGAACTCATGGACAGCATTCGACAAATTGGACTTCAAGTGCCTGTATGCCTCCTTTTTCTGTTCATTTCTTGCTTTCTTTTACCAATCGTTGGATATGAATAATTAACTGGATTGAAGTATGCTTTTACACACACCAGACTCAATATTGTGATTTGTATATTTTGTCTGAATCTTATATACAGAAGCTAAAAAATTTGATGATTTTTTAAGGTTGAAGGGGTGTCAATATAAAAATATATCCGAGACTTGAAACTGAAAAAAGAATAACACTAATAGAATCCTGGATATGGTTTATTTGCAGATCGACGTGCTTGAAGTTGATGGAGTTTACTATGGTATGTGCCCATGGTTCCTCTACTTATTTCTTCAATTTTAAACCACTCGGTTCTTGGCTGCATCTGGAAGTAATTATCAAAAGGAAATGAACATCATAGAAGACGACTAAGATAAAGGAACATATGCATCACATGGATCCTAATTTGTAATACTCCATATCAAATAACTTTGGGGGTGGGGAGTACAACTTACATGCATTATAATTGTACAGGTTTCTCTGGTTGCCATCGATATGAAGCTCACCCGCGCCTTGGGCTCCCAACAATCCGTTGCAAAATTCGACGAGGAACCAAAGAAACCCTCAGGTTTTTACTTGCTCAGCCTTTGTTTTGTAGTGTTCATAGTCAATCTGTTTTACACTTAAAACCAAACTCTTGTGAACCATATCTTCATTTTGCAGGCACCATCTTCGTTGAATGGTAGTGTAGAGTGCATTCAGAACTTTGATTATGCCCTTCTCTGCACGTTAGAAGTTGACTATATGTTTATTCTATACCTATAATTTAGTATACAGTTCAGTCGAAAAATGTAAAGAGAACTACCTGCAATGTTACATTAAGTGATCATATTAAATCTATTGCTGATAGGCGAATGCTGTGAAAACAGAAGAGATATAATCTGTTCTGGCAGTATTTAAGAATTGAAATGGCTGCAGGGAGGCTAGCAAGGTAGCCATGAGCTTTCCATGTTCCCTGTTATGTGTTCAATAACAATAAAAACATCCCAATTTAACGATTTCAGGATGTTTCTAATACATCGGTTTACGACAATTTACAAAGAGCTAAATAAATTTCATAAAGGAAATAAATGGGGCTACCAGCTGCAAGGGATGTTCAAAAAAGGTGAGAATGGAAAGGGAAAGACCTCTCCTGATGTAATCCACCAACATATACAATGTACTATAAGTAAACATTTCAGTACGCATTCGTAGACCATGGTATTTGATGCTCTCATGATAAATATTCCATTTTGGTTCTTGAGAATCAAACCAATTCGATTCACAGGTTGGTTTTAACCATTGCAAATACAGCAGCTTTGATGCCTTCTTCAGGTACTCTTCAGCTTGAACCTTTCACTGTTCCTTTTTCTTCAAGGACTTATTCCTGGGACGAGAGGGACAACTGGTTTGGGCTGCTTTGTTTTCTCTACCATTATAGCTTGAGTGGTTAGAACCATTCCAGCGACAGAGACAGCACTTTGTAGGGCACACCTTGAAACTCGACAAGGATCTATAACTCCGGCACAGATGAGATCTTCGTATCTTCCGGACATTGCATTGTACCCAATTTGCCAATCAAACCTTCTAGTTTTCTCCACTACGACTTCTCCATCAACACCTGCATTTGTTGCAATTACCTTGGAAGGTGCAAGGAGTGCCTGCATTCCACCAGACAAATACATCAAAATTAAATCCTCTAAAACCAGTATAAGTCAGCAGAAAGCAATTTGATAACGCAAAAAAGATGGGGAAAACAATAGAAACAAACTTCGATACATATACAGTGGAAGTTAACTCCAACATGAAAGTAGTCTCGAATCAAAAACATACTTTTGCTACAATATCAGCACCAATCCGTTCATCCAAGTCTTCCATAGAAACCTTTATCATGTGAATCTGCTCTGAGAGATGTATATAAGTTGCACCACCACCTGGTACTATCCCTTCGTCCATGGCAGCAAATGCAGCATTCTTTGCATCTTCAATTCTTAGTTTCCGGTCTTCAAGTTCCACCTCAGTATGTGCTCCTACCTACAGTTGTGATGCATATTATTTAACCATTTTGAAACAGAAAGACATGTGGTTAAACCGTTAGTTATGCCTTTTCAATCTCAGTACATGCTGTGTCATGGTTGCAAACCTTAATGACTGCAACACCACCACAGAGTTTAGCAATTCTTTCTGAAAGCTTTCTTGACAAGTATGCATTATCAGTTTCAGCTAGATCCTTTTTTATCTGCATAATTCTAGCCTGGATTTCAGCTTTTGTAGAAGGATCAGCAACTATGGTTGTGGAATTGCTTGATATAGTCACTTTTCGTGCAACACCAAGTTGATCAGAAGTTGCAGCAGCAAGCATCATACCGAGATCTCCAGAAAGAAAATCAGCTCCTAATGATGTAGAAACGATATCAGTTTGCCAGCCAGCCTATAAAACTAAATGCAAGAATGAAGAAACTCATGTCATGTTGCTACATGAGGAACAGTCTTTACAAGTATGAGAAAAGAGAAATTCATGCTTTAAGATGATAAAAATGAAGCAACCGGGAAATTTAGGCGAATTCAATATTGTAATAATAAAAAGACAAAAGTAGTATAAACAGCCCCTTTTACACAAAGGACTCTTATCAGTTCTCAGATTAAAGTTTTAACTAATTATTAGTGGAACTATATAAAGAAGACATGCGAAAAATTTTGATTTTAGAAGCCATCAGCCCATCTCTGATCATCAGCTGATTTGTATAAAGACAAAATAAAAGCAATTGAACCTGTCATAAGGGCAATGTCCTGCAACAGGGCTTTCTTTCCCTCCCCAAATCCTGGACATTTGACAACAGCAACATTAAGTACACCTTGCATTTTGTTCACAACTAGTGTTTCCAGCACTTGCATTGAGATATCCTCCGCAAAGATTAGTAGAGGCACACTCAGTTGCGTAGTCTTTTCAAGTAAGGGAACCATTTCTTTGACAGATGATATCTTTTGATCAGTTACAAGGACTTTGGCATTGTCAAACTCCACAATAGACTTATCTTGATTAGTAATGAACTGGGGCGACATATATCCCTTGTCAATCTGCATCAAGAAAATATTAAATCTTATCAAAGAAAAGATTAGATGAATTCTACAACCAAGTAGAGCCTAGAGAATATCTCAATTTTAGCAAAAATCCAATTTGTGATGTTACACAAAAACCAATGCTTTCTTTTAGACACTTTCTAAAGGACAGGCGCATAAGTCAGATTTACACCTTCATTCCTTCTTCAATAGTCACAGAGGTTTCAGATGACGAGGATGACTCAAGAGAAATTACTCCATCAGGACCAATCTTTTCTATAGCATCAGCAATCAAGTTCCCAATGAAATCATCATTACCAGCAGAGATCGAAGCCACGGCTGTGAAAAGGAGAGTTCAATATCATCATTTTTCAAAAAAAAAAAAAAAAGCTGACACAAGTCATTAATCCTAGATAAAAATAAGAAAAACCTTTTATTTCCTCCTTCCCTTTCACGGGCAAACTTTTTTTCTTCAGGTCCTTAACCAGTTCTTTCACAGTCTTATCCATACCCCTTTTCAGAGAAACAGGATTAGCTCCAAAAGAAACTGCCAACAATCCGAACTTGATCATGGCTCGAGCTAAAATAATTGCAGTGGTAGTACCATCACCAGCCAAATCATTCATTTTACTTGCAACCTGCAATGAAGCACATAAAACTTGCATATATCTCAAATCATTTTCCCAGAATAAACCATAAAAAGTTTAGGGAGGAAGATATAGCAACCGTGAATGACCTGTTGTATTAGCATTGCTCCTGCATTCTCAATAGCATCGGAAAGTTCTATAGCCTGGGCAATGGTGATACCATCATTAACTACTTTCAATTTCTCTGACTCAAAAAGAACAACATTTCGTCCTGCATGGTTCACCTAAACAGATTAGCAACTCAAATTAATGAAAACAGAAGTTTGGAATTCAACAAGAAGAAATAAATCATCTTCATTTGGTTGCGAATCCCATGGCAGTGTAAACTGTATCACGTCTTGTCATATGTCTGCAACAATCACTAAGAATGAGGTACCAATAAGACAGCTAGACAAGGCTCGGGTCAGTACTTGATTGAAGACAAGTTAACAAGTAAACAAGACATGAACCATATGCATTGCAAGAAGGTAAAAGATTCTATCCTTAAACACCCATTAACGAAAAGCCTTGTCGGTGATAAATAATGCTATTAAAACTCCCAAATTCCTTGTAATCCTATACTGAATTCTATGCTCATCCAATTGAAGAAAAAGAAGAGCCAGGCAACTCCAAGTGTACCTCTAGGACCCAAGGTAACAGAAACAGCATCAGCTAACTTATCAATACCAGCTTGCAACGCCTCCCTGCAATCTGTCCCGAAAGATATCCTCTTTGGACCAGCTCTGACCATCAGCGGTTTTCTTAACACCCCGGTTGCTCTTCTGCTACCATCAACGTTCTGCAAGGGTACCCACATCTTGGTTGAACGTAAACACGCCAAGAACGAAGAGCAAACACAATAAGAGAAAGAGACTTACATTAACGGAGAAGAGAGCAATTCGTGGGATTGATGAAAGTAAGGATGAGACAGACATATCCCTCCCGTGTACTGGGTTTCCCAGATTTCTCAATTTTAGCTCAGACTTGAGAGGCTTTAAAAGGGTTTTATCAGGCGAGTCCAATGAGGAGGCAACCGTCTCCGTCTATCATGAAACCTTTTATTTTACGCTCTGGCTCATTATTCCATTGAATTATGAGTTTTGCTAAATAGGTCATGTAACTATTAAAATAGTTTGGGTTAAGGGTCCTTTGAAAAAAAAAAAATTAATTAAGCTCTCATAAACTTTTTATACTCAATGACTTAATTGATCATAATTTAAATTATGTGAACTAAATTGGATATAAACAAATCATGAGGACTTAATTGATTTATTTTTTTCTTAATTTTATTATTTAAATAATTATAAAAAAAAACCCTCAAAATTTAGTTATAATATTAGATAAAAATTTCCACTTGGGACATAAATAAATAAGTACTAAAAGAAATGATAATTGATTATAGTATTAAATATAGGTCTCCCTTTTTCTCAATTTCTACTACTTAAATAGTTATTATTAAGGTTCAATTTTTTTAGTACTTAAACAGGGGTTAAGCCCCACAGGCCCAGGCTGAGGAGACAGGGTTTAAGCCATACAAGTAATATCATCAACCTGAATCATTCCTTGATTTGTTGTACGAAAAGCTTTCCACTTTTCAGCATTATTTCCATCAACAAAAAATCCAAACAGAAAACCAAACACTTATTCCTGGATCTAGATTAAGAAAACAGGACAACAAATCCAAAGCTACATGTCTCAACCACTCAGTTTCCCTGATAGAGTTGTTATCTCTCTTTGCATTGTACCTTAAACAGCACCGTAAGGGCATCTGGTTTTAGTGCTTCGAATCTTCTTCCTCGCAGAACTTGGAGTATTCTTCTGAGTCCATCAAGTTGTTCAACTCCCCAGCATCATTCATCTCAACCTTTATAATCCATCCACCCTCGTATGGACTCGAGTTAACCTAAAATTTGGTGAACAAATATGGCACACATATGTAAAAGTGAAAAGATCCATTTAAGAAGCACTGAAACATGAGGCCAGTAAGGGGTCGTTAAGGATTGGACAGAGCACGAGAAGCATTCAGGATCAAGATTAATGAAATGTTGAGTATTAGCATCCTTACGAAACGGAAAAATTAACTTCTAGACAGTGATGTATGGAAGAAAAACTCGAGCACAACGGTGCATGCACACAACCACATGCTTAGAGGAGGACACTTGAACAGTAAAAGGTGTAGTAGACACAATAGGATGGAAGAGCTAACCAAAGCAGGAGAGCTGCCGAGCTCTTCATTAACTTCAACCACTTTTCCTGATACAGGAGAGTTAACATCGCTAGTAGCCTTGACGCTTTCAACCGCTCCGAAACTGTCACCTTGCTTTACGGAAGCTCCCACTTCGGGTAATTCAACATACACAACATCACCTAAATGATCTTGAGCATGATCAGTAATACCAATAGTGGCAGAATTACCACTAACCTTCACCCATTCATGAGAATCAGCATATTTCAGGTCCTTTAAAACTGCATGAACATGGAAGAGATGCTATTAAGGGATTAAAAAATTGAACATCTAATTAAATACAGACATCCTATACATTCGAACATAACTATAGTAAACTGGTCTTAGCCTCATTGGTGTTTTCTTGACCCTTTCAACAAACAAGAAACCATTCTTCCACAGAGATCAAAGCTTGAAATTATATCGAATGAAAAAGTTACATACTTCTAACTTTAATTCCGTATGTGAAGATCAATGAAACAGAAAAATCAGCAATGAACTGTAAGATCACAGTAATACACACACCAAAGGTTGAAAACATATACATGCCAAGAATTTGGAAAGGTAAGCCTCCTTTCAGACTCAGTTTCTGCTAATCTGCCATTGCAAATTCTGATATAGTTAACAACACATACCAGTAGGCAAATATCCCAGGCATTTCTTTGACTCTGTTTAACAAAAAAATGTTCTAATGGCAATTGGACTGAATTGCATGAGCCATGAGAATCAGAATGAATATGAAGAATTAATAAACAATCTAATCTGCATGCATTACATCTCAGTCACTTTCAGTTATTTTCACTGCTATTTCCTGGTTTATTTACTATTTTCCTTTCATTTCCAAACAAGGAACAATCAAGGATATGAGGGGGCTGGAGGGGACGGTTTAGAAATTTTCTATGTAAGGCTCTAGGTTAGACTAATTCTTGGCACGATTGATCAGAAACAGAATCCTAGAATACGAATATTTGGGACCACTATACCACAATCAGAAGGCAAAAATCCAAAACTTCTTAACACCATGTATTAGCATAAGAAAAGAAATAGCTTGTCACATAAATCAAATCTTTTTTTTTTCCTGAAAGGAAAAACCTTGGATCAATCCCAGAACTGAGATCCCGATTACCATCAAAAACCAAAACCAATTTTTAGATATCAATATCTTCACGATCGTATAAAAAAACACTAGAAACCATAATAACACACAGAAAAGAGAATAGATTGAGAGAGAAGGAAAGCAAGCAGGGTTGTTACCAGTGGAGAACCCTCTATGGAACATAGAGATCCTTAGGTAAGAAGCCGCCCTTGAAGCCCACAACATTGTCGAAGCCATCTGGAATGTAAATCTGGACAACCCTCAGCACTGGTTCAGTTGCTGTTTTGTAAGTCACTGCAAAACAGCAAGTAACTTATGTTTCTCAAGTGTCAGACACTGTCGTTTTGCCTTTTTCCTTTTAGGGTAAATTACAGCTTTCGTCACTTATGTTTCATGTGTGTCTAACTTTATTCACTAAATTTGAAAGCATAATGTTATGGTCACTTATATTATCAATTTATAAAATTTTGACCACTAACTTTTGTTGAATGCTTCTGTTTTACTGAATTTCAGAGAGAATCTAAAAATAGTAAATGGTTTAATTATTAACTTTTAAATTCACCTAAAATAAAAATACCTGGAAGAGGTTATTTTTAGTTTATTTTAAATTATTAAAAAATATTTCTTTTATTTTTCAACCTTGTAGAGTTGAAAAGGCAGCAAGTCAGCAACCAAGTATCCTTGTATTTTTCCAACAAAACAAGCCTTAAGGCATCATGAAGAAAGCAAAGTCTGCAAGCTATGGAGCAATGCTCTTAAAGCACCCTCTTCCGCCATCGAGCTTGTCTTGCCCAGACAATCCAGCGTCTTGGTTGGTCAAGAAATGCATTTCTCTCTTACAAAACTGCGGCTCTTCACAACTCAAACTCAGACAAATCCATGCTTTCTGTATCAGGCATGGAGTCGCATTCAATAACCCTGATATCGGCAAACACCTTATTTACAACCTTGTTTCCCTCTCAGCTCCCATGACGTATCCTCACAACATCTTTTCTTGTATCCACAGCTCCAATGTATTCACTTGGAACACTATGATTAGAGGTTATGCTGAGTGTGAAAACCCGGGGCCAGCTCTTAAATTATACCGCCAGATGCGGGCGTCATGCGTCGAACCCGATACACACACTTACCCTTTTCTCTTAAAAGCCATTGCGAAGTTGGCGGATTTAAGACTTGGAGAAAATGTACATTCCACGGTTATAAGAAATGGGTATGACTCGTTGCTCTTTGTTCAGAATTCTTTGCTCCATATGTATTCTGCGTGTGGACTCGTCGATGGTGCGTATAAGGTGTTTGAATTAATGCCTGAGAGGGATATTGTAGCTTGGAATTCTGTGATCAATGGGTTCGCTCTTAATGGGAAACCCAACGAGGCTCTGACTCTCTTCAGGGAAATGGTGTTGGAGGGTGTGGAGCCTGATGGGTATACTGTGCTTAGCTTGTTATCTGCTTGTGCTGAGCTTGGTGCTTTGGCGTTGGGTAGGAGAGTTCACGTATATATGGTGAAGGATGGTTTGACTGAGAATTTGCACGTTAACAATGCGCTTTTAGATCTTTATGCAAAGTGTGGAAGCATTAGAGAGGCAAGGAATGTATTTGATGAGATGAAGGACAGGAATGTAGTTTCTTGGAGTTGTATGATTGTCGGATTGGCGGTCAATGGGTTCGGTAAGGAAGCACTTGAGCTTTTCAAGGAGATGGAAAGAGTGGGACTGGTGCCTAGTGAAGTTACTTTTGTTGGGGTTCTCTATGCTTGTAGTCATTGTGGGATGGTTGACGAAGGTTTCGATTACTTTACGATGATGAAAGATAAATACGGGATTTTACCCAAGATCGAACATTATGGTTGCATGGTTGATTTGTTGGGTAGGGCTGGGTTGGTGAAGGAGGCATATCGATATATCCAAAACATGCCATTGCAGCCTAATGCTGTTATTTGGAGGACATTGTTAGGAGCATGCACAACACATGGCCATTTGACTTTAGGAGAGTATGCAAGAAGTAAAATATTACAGCTAGAACCTGGCTGTAGCGGTGACTATGTGCTCCTCTCTAACCTCTATGCTTCAGAGCAACGGTGGTCCGATGTTCACATCTTGAGGAGAACGATGCTTATGGAAGGAGTTAAGAAAGTTCCTGGTTATAGTATCGTGGAGTTCGGTAATCACGTGTATGAATTTGTCATGGGTGATAGATCTCATCCTCAATGTGAGGAAATTTATGCAATGCTAGCTGAAATAACAAAGAGGTTAAGATTGAAAGGTTATGTTCCCCATACAGAAAATGTGCTTGCGGATATAGAGGAAGAAGAAAAAGAGAAGGCTTTATCTTACCACAGCGAAAAGATTGCAGTTGCTTTCATGCTAATTAAGACAGCACCAGGGACCCCGATTAGGATTGTAAAGAATTTGAGAATTTGTGCAGATTGTCATTTGGCAATTAAGCTTATATCAGAAGTTTTTGAACGAGAGATTATTGTGAGGGATCGAAGCCGGTTTCACCATTTTAGAGGCGGTTCTTGCTCTTGCAGGGATTACTGGTAAATTGTTGGATGGTGGTTTCATACGAGGTGGTTCTTATTAAAATATTAGTAAACTGTGTAGTATATAATTCAATTACAGGGAAGAAATTGAAACACATGTTTGTTTGCTCTCACTCTACATGAAAGCTCAGTTCAATAATCTGCATGGTATTGAACCAAGAGAACTTAAGCCACCTGATTTCTTTGCTGCTGATAGTCAATCAACTCAACCCTTTGCTTTGATCTTGTCTCTTTTTTGTCCCTGTTCCCCTTGCACTAAAACATACATCAAAAAAAAAAAAAAAAAAAAAAAAAAGAAGAAGAAGAAGAAGAAGAAGAAGAAAAGAATGACACATTTTATCCAGTCCAACAAAAAAGCTAAATCTTCTTATAAAAGGATAACTCATTTTTTTATAAAGAATAACACATAAATATTGATATGCTTCAAATTACATCCTTTTGATTTCTTCATGACACTATCTTTTAATAACATTTGCTTTTAATTTGCAGCATCCATCTGTTTTCTCTGTACAAAAATTGTAGTTTGATTCATAAATGGAAAAGAAAATTATATTCCAATACAATATTTGATTCTGGGGTTCCCATGGCTGCATAGCCCTATATTGTTCATAAAAAACATAACATTAGAACTATTTATAAAGTAAAACTGAAGGAGAATCTGCTTACTCCTATGGTTTGGTCACAGTGGCTGCCTTTGTTTGCAGAGGGATGCCCTATTTTGTTCAATGAAAAAGTAGTATTGATAGAACACACAAATGAGATGCAGTTTGAGCCATTAGTAGACAGCACGTTTCACTACCTCCAATTGCAAAATCAATGTCCCGGGCTCTTGGCAAGATCGACAGTTGCCAGATCAAAGCTTTGTGATGCACAACACCAAGCAACTGGCCCCTCCCGATATTTTCACTATTGCATCATAATCCCGTCCATATTCTTGTTAAAGCAATCATGAATCATCTAACAACGCCAAGGTTGACTCCAATCCTATTCCCTTTACCACCTGATTCATAAACAAGTCTTCCCTGACAAGAGCAAACGGCCAAGTTGTGTAGTGCAACCCCTTGAAGTCTTGAACCACTACTGAGCTTCATTTCTCAGACTGTAATACACTGCCTACAGTAGATCATCAATCCAATCAGATGCCGTGATCATTTTATTGTAGTCCTACAATACTCTCTCATGCTCTTGAGGAATCCGTTCTTGAACACGCTGCAAAAGCTCATCATAGGCTTTGGAGGACTCGGAACTGAACTTTTCCATTGCCTCAAAAATGCGTTGCAAGCTCCCCTGCAAACTATGGTTACTAGTCTCGTTCTGATACACAACATTTCCAGTTACTGAGAGATTATTACCATCTCCAGAGACCAAAACAATCTTCTTATCTAATGCTTGGATCTCTTTCTGCAACTTTTGATCCTCTCTATCCAGACTCCTAGCCTTTCTCTCTAAATCCTTATTGGCCATCATCCGCCGATGCATTTCCGACTTATCTTGTTCCCATAGCTGGAGCACACTCATGACCAAAGCCGACATTGAATCGATCACCTCTCTTTCAGATATCCTATCCATCGCTTGTGACCACTGATTACATATCACAAATATGGGTGGTGCACCCACCCTGCTAGGTGAGAAGGGAGCTATTCCATCATCGGTCACTTCAGGTTCATAGTAAAGACATTTTAGAAGCCAATTATTCAACCCCCTGACATAACCCTTCTGGGCACGTATCCAACTTGAGAATCTTATAGTCCAGCTAATAAGTTCATGCTCAAGCTGCAATGTCGCCTTGAGATGATCATCGCTGAGCTTTTTGCTGGATCCAACTAAACCTAAAGTTTTGGCATCTCTAATCACCTCACACTGACTATGATGACATTCAAGCATTGATTTCCACATTCTGCTTAACCTGGAAAAAGAAATTTTCAAGGAAAAGGCGTAAGACTAATAATTATAATTTTAAAATAATTGTATATGATACATACATAATTGTTTGGAGTGTCAAAAGATTTGCTAATTCAATAAGTCAAGCATATGAAAACCATGACAAATGAAAAAATATATATATCAAATTAGTGATGCAGATGAAAAAACTTGCAGAGTTGGAAAAGAAATTTGACGCCCAGATTTTTACATATGTGAACATGATCTAAAAAGTTGTACATATCTATTTATATGATATACTGTCGGAAGGTGCATTAGAAATACTTGCATGAAAAGTCACTGTCAAACTCATTCTCCGGTACTAAATTTATACCTCAGACACATAGGTTTCTGAATCTTGTTATCAATATTTAATATATTAACTATATTTATGTATAAGAAATATTTGAATGATACCAAATTGAAATACAATATCTCAAACGCAGATTTAAAACACAACAATATAGAACTCCATTGAAAGCATATTATTGCTTAATGTACATTAATATAATAACTAGTTCAACCATTTGTCTTCTAATTCAGGAAAATCAGACAAGGGAAGAAAAAGGTACCCCACAAAAAACCCTTTCAGTAAAACTCTCCCCCCAGCTCCTAAAACACTGTTTGTATACGTATCCAGAATCTATATCGCATCTTTGGTTAATAAAGCATCGTTTGTCAGACTTTCCACAGCTTCTAATAAGATTTCATTAGACATAGAATCTCAAGCACTGATCCTGAAACTCAACTGTATAATTTTCCCATCGTAGTGACTGGACATTTTAGGTCAAACCCACAAAAACTCTTTGATGCCAATGGTTCAAGAATGAATAGGAAAGCATGATCTAACAGCATCTATCCTAATAAGAAGTGATTATAGAAGAATCTTTCATCTGAGGGGCAGATTAGCTAAAACCTTTCTTTTTCATTATTTGACCTAATATCCCTTTAAAGGCCTGCATGCAGCATTTGTGTTCATCTCTCAGCACTAGTGAGGACAATAGATCCATTGAACTAATAAAAATGGTAAAACAATGCTATTATGTAACCAACATAGACAGCATTAAATAATCTGATTAGAGATGCTAATAAAATAAATCAAATAAACACAGTCAAATGGAAATATTCTGACCCTTCAATCAGTTCATTTAGCAGTGGCCATAGTTCCTCATCCCTGATCTTATTAATTGTCACAGATATCTTGTCAACAACTTGAATTGCTATCCTTATTTTCGTGGACAGGCTCCTAATTGAATTCCGGGTTGAATCAATTTTGTTAGCCTCAGCGCCTCTTTGATCTAATCTCTTTAAATTGTGGGATTTCCTGTCGTAAGCTACCCGCATCTTCTCCTCAGCCTGCATTGCATAAAAAACTTCTACTTAAAAAAAAAAATCAAAAAGGTGACAGAACTATTAAAATCGTAGATTCCCAGCAACTCCCAGTCCAGGGTATAACTATGTCATTGAAATTCCAACGGAAGGCAAGTTAAGATGATCACAAGGTATTCCCAAAATGGTACAGAAACATTTTTTGAATGTAAATCACTATTACACTATCCATGAAAAGGCACAGAATCAATAAAATGAAGCCCTTCAAAGGTGAATATCTCAAAGCAGCAACTTTCAAAGAAACAGTTCCTTCATTGATGCAAATCTGAACTGAAAAAGAACCAAATGTGAAACCACTACTTTTAGCCATGTATCGATCATGACATATATAGCAAATTGAGATAAATACGAAACTAAAATTGTAAAGACCAAATGAGTAATGGCCTGGACAGAAACAGATAACAAGTTCAACAACAACCAATCCATCATCAGCACACAATATACCTTCACTTCATTGTAGAGCTTCTTTTCCCAAAGATAAACCTTTTGCAAAGTAGAGGAAAGGTTTTTCGGTTTCCTAGCCAGTTCTTCATTGAAGTCTAGAAAAGCTGGATCAGTGTTGTCAGCTGACGAAGAAGACTCACCAGTCTTAGAAGTAGATGGCTGAGATTTTACCACAGATAATGGAGTAACTACATGCAACATCTTTGAAACTGTTTCACAAAGATCCCAAAATTCACAGTTAGTATTACTTGCAGAAAACCTAATAGTTTTCCTTTTTCTTTTAATAAATCTATTCTAATGAAGCTGCCAGCGGGTTAGAACACATTTTTAGCAAAAATCAGTACTTGTCGAATCACAGATTGTGTATGTCCACAAAATTCTTACTGACCAAGTGAAAGGGCAAATTCATAACACAATGATCCCCTGAAAAGAATGAAAATCCATACCATGTTTGCGCTGATAAGGAAGTGTTCCCACCTCAAGCAACTTGGCAAGTTCAGTCCCTGACTCGGAAGCTCTCACAAACTGGACTTGTATCTCTCTAATAACCTCAAAAACATCCCTTGGAGGGCCCCTTGACCCAGTACCACGCTCCTTGGTCCTCTCATCATCCACCACTTTCTTATCCACCACATGAACCTCATACTCTACCCTATCATTTTCAATCTCAACACTAGGCCCAGCCTGATAAAGTGAAGCCTCTGGTTCACTAGTAGTAACTTTCCCATCCTCGTCTTCAACTGGGGACTTGGAATAACTACCGCTATCAACAAATTTCTGATGCCCATGCACTTCTTTAACTACTTCATGTTGAAAATCCTCATCTTCCAATTCAGGGATTCCTTCCTCTTCTCTAACCTCTCTTGAATCCCTACTCGGTGTATACGGAGGATAATAATTTTCAAAGCTCTCAAAAGGGTTCAAGAAATCCCAAGCAGAAGCTCTCGGAGGTGAAGGTGGAGGTGGTGGTGGTTTCGAGGATGACCCAGAAGCCGATGGTTGCAATGAAGACCCATAGCTAGGCGCCGAATAAGAAGAATAATTGCTAAAACCACCGTAAGTTTGGTAACCCGGATAAGGGTATGAACTAGAGTTGGGATTATTGTTACTTAAATAAGAGTAAGGATAATAAGAAGATGAAGACGAAGATTCACCCATATAAACTGTCTCTGGATTCGTAGGCCTTTGTTCATAAAGGATAGACGGCGTTGGTTGCTTCTTCATAAAATTCATATGCATAAACCCACCGGGAAAAGACCCAGTTTCAAGAGAAACATAATTGTTATAATTTTGGGGCATATAACCCTCACCATCGTCGTGTAAAGGCGAAGAATGGTCAGAATGGTGCAAAGAGCCGCCGGAGTCATCTTCATCTGAATCGGAATGGAAGTGAAGATGAGACCCAGAATTTGAATGGGAATGGTGATGGCCTTTTTTGGGTGAACTTGACCCGACTTCAATTGGATCCACCGCCTTGCTTTTAAGTTTATTGGGCGACGGAGGAGAATCGGATAACGCCGGCCCTGAAGAAATTCCAAAATCATGCTCGATGAAATTATTCAAAGACTGACCAAATAACTTCAAAGACGTTGTATAAGCGAGATGAGCTTCGGCTAAAGCAAAACGTTGTTGAATGGCTTCATCTAAACAAGTACATCTTTCCCGACAAAGAGCAACCGCCGGAAGATCATCTAACTTTGAAGTAGAACATCCCATAGTAAAGATACAAGGATTAGTATGTGATTTGTATGAAGAAACGAGAAATCGTGATTGTTTCTTGGGAAAATTTTAGGGCAGAGAAAGGAATCTTTGCCAGAACGGAGTGTATCGTCGTATTGTAGCAGAAATCTCACAAACCAACACTAAAAATTAAAAACCAAACCCTCAGTTTCTCGTTAATAATATTCAATAAATTAACTTTCTTGTTTTTTATACCTTTTTTCACACTGGTGTATTCGATTTTGGCTTTTGCTTAAACAAGAAGAAGAAAAAGCAAAGGTTGATTTCTATTTAAGAGGGTTTTGAGATTTCTTGAGAGGAAAAAAGAAAACAGTAAAGCCAGAAAATGTTGTTTGGTTTGACAGAAACTTTGACGACTTATACCGCTTTGAAATAATGACGTTAGATTTTTTTTATTGGTCTTCCTTTAGTCTCCCATAAATATCGTCTTTTAAATTAATTTTAAATATTTTAATTTTATTATAAATAACACTTTTGATTTTAAATTGATATACAAATTCTTTAATTTTTTAATTTTATTTACAAAATATTAATATATGATAATTATATCTATTGTTAATAATATTATTATAAAATTTTGTAATTTTCGTGTAGATATTATCGTACATCATATAAATTATAATAATATGCTTAATATAAATAATAATCTGACGATAAAATTAAAATATTTAAAATATTAAAAATAATTTAAAATGGGTTTTATTATTTATAGATAAAACTGAAATATTCAAAAAATTTAAAAATAATTTTGAATGGATCATAATTTGATAATAAATTAAAACATTTTAAAATTTATAAATTGTTTAGGAATGAAAATCATAATTTCAAGATGTATAATATAATTAACTTAAAATTATTTATAATCATTTATAAATATATAACAATCTATTATAACTATAATTATTTAACAAATTCTAAAATTGATAATCAATCAGCCTAAAATCTAATTACAGATTTTATAAAAAATAAAGATTTTCCCTTTCTTGGCAAATAGAATTTTCTTTTCCTGGAAATTATAAAGAAATCGTATTAAATTTGAACTTGCTTCCCTTGGAAACGCAATACAATCTTTGAAAGAAAGAAAGAAAACATAACATTCAAAGAACTGACCATCAAAGGTTAGGATTTGGGAAAGTTCAACGAAATTTCTAATTTCATTTTAAATGGTTTAATTTTAATTATTTGTCTTGACTAATTTGAACTGATTTACGTTATATATTTAATTTTGGTAAAAGAGTTTTTCAACTGAAATTTTCTGTGTGCTCGAAATGAGACTTAATTAAATAGAACTAAACTGCTTACTATTTGAATAAATCATTATTAAAAAAAATATTTATTAAATTTTAATTATTATAAAATATTTATTATAAATAATTATTGAGCTATTAAAGGTTAAACGGTTATTATTATAGTTAAAAATTTTATATGATAGTATGTTTAATCTTTAATCTTTATAAATTTTAGGGTAAATTACATTGATAGTCACTATACTATGGGGTTGGTATCGAAATGGTCACATTACTTTAAAAAACATTAAATACACCACTCAACTATTAAAATAGTATCAATATAGTCACTAATCGTTAAAAATTAATGGACTGACGACGTGGCAGTTAAAAATAAAATAGAATAATTACACATCTACTTCTGTCATTTATAATTTTTTTTATTTTTTTTTAATTTTATCAATTCGTTAATTTTTAACGGTTAGTGATCAGTGACAAATCAAAATTTCGAGTCAAGGAAACAAATTATACTTGAAAAAATAAGTGAAGTAATTCACATTTATTCCATTAATTTCCCTCCTGCCGAACATTATATAGCTATACAAACTAGTTGTCGTATTAAAACATAGACCCTTTTTTTATTTGGCTAACACATAACTCAAGTTGCGATGAACTATTTGCTTTAAATTGACAACCATCCAATTAGTCAAAAAGACACTTTTTTTCCCTTCAAATTTATGATCAGAGGTAGCTATGAAATTAGGGTCCATACAACAGGGATTATTAATAATTATTGATCTTTTTAGAGAAGTCGAATAAATTAATTGCGATAAAATACTTGTGTGGACGTTAAATTATCGTTTAACGTATTTTTTATATTTATTTAATACTATTTTTTCGTTTAGCGTTTTATTATTCATTAGAGAAACATTATTAAACGGAATCTTAAAAAATAAAATTTATTCAAAGGATGTCAAATATTCAATTAAATTCATCAGGTTCACCCTTGTGTCTTCTAAGATGTCTCCCCAGAGTGGTTAATCCACTTTTACTGTTTTTATGACAAAGTAAAACTATGTTTCTAGAGGTTAAAACGATTTGTTGGCCAAATTCATTACCATTACCATTACCAACATAACTTATATTAATGAGTATGACCAGGGAATGACAAAAGAACCAATAATTCCATGTCAAAATATTATACAATGATAGCCGTAGGTATCATTTTTGTGAACTGAATCACATGATGAAAAATAAAAAAGGTAAGTAAATTTTATAAATTTATTATCCGCTTGTAAATATTTATATTTTAACCCTAACATTAAATTTTGGCTTCGTCTTTATTCGATGCGGTAACGATGTTCCAAGAGTGTAACATAAAGTTGACTTGATTATAGAATCAAAGAAACAGATCCATTTCCCCATCCATTCAGAACAGAAATGATCCGACTTTTTGGTACTTATTTATGCCTCAAAGCAAATTGCAGACTAAAAGAAGAAGAGAGTAAAATAAGAAAAAGGTGATTGCAGTCACCTGAGCCTGACTCTGTGAAATTTGTCCTCAGGCGGTCAATATGTCTGGTCCCCACTTCCATTTGGTAAGAATCGGGAGTTACTGGGGAGGGACAATTCTCAAAAGCAAATGTCATCATTGCTGTGGAATACCAACCACTCACTTCCAGACCATTTCCTGACCTTCACACAATCTTATTGATCGACCCTATGGTCGTAACTTTAAAATTTTGAAGTTATTATTAGTTGCGTTGAATACATTTTTTATTAATGATTTACAGATAATTTACCCTAAACTCGAAGCTAATCTAATCAAGATCAGATTATTTTAAAAAATTGGCTTGATCTGATCCGAGTGAAGTGTTCATCCCTAATACCAACTGATTTTAATTCTCTGCCCGTAATAGGAGGGCAAGAATAAGATGACGTGGGGCAGTTAGTTCATGTCGTGCATTGGTGGGATACATCAATGTCTAGTGTCAACAACACCAACCTCGGCGCCATTCAATCCCTTTTCAACGTAAAGAACCTCAGGAGTCTCCTTGGACTGGAGCCAACAACTTATCTCCCTCCACTCCGTGAAACTATGGCGTAGGCGTAGCTGCACAAGGGATCATAGTCCCCATCAATTGTGTTTGCTACAACAACACTGGCAATTCCAAATGTATTCCTATCTACACGGTTCAACCGGCACATAGCTGCTGAGGTATTCTCGAGGTTACTGCTTTACTCGCAGATTGCAGCAGAAGATTATATTGGGAACGCCATCTGATCAATGTTGGGGACAAGTTGAAAATCCCGTTGCCTTGTATCTGCGACTTAGTGGACGGACAGAAAGTGGTGCGTTAAGCACATATGAAGTCAGGGAGTTCTTTGTCAGATTAGGTTGTGAACCATCACAGAATAAAACCGTCCAGGTGGTATAAATGTCCTTCGATGGAATGCAAAGATTCCCAAGGTTTATCCATCGGCAACACTGCCACTTCGGGTTGAAATCGAACGATATGTACCTATACTGGCTTTAACAGCTTGGCCATCTTCAACGCTCTTGTTCGCGAGTCACGACTCATCATCTTGTTCAAGTGAACTAAATATGCAACAGCTCTTCAAGCCTGTCTTAATTTGCAAACCTATAAAGGCAAGGAATGTCACGTTATAGAGCTATTTTGAGAATCCCATTTCAGCTTAAATGATAACAAATCTCCCTAAACCCAAAGCTCAGTCTCTCACTGTTTTGAATGAACATCCTCCTCTCCAAGCAATGGTGTTTCAAGAATCAATTGGAATTGGGTCTCTCTGTTTATCTTGGTCTTGCATTTTTTCCAGTGAAATATCCGAATTCAAAGTACCAGAAGCAAGATCTTCCAAAAGTGGCCTTGGTATAGACGACGAGAAATTCAGATAGAAACTATCATAGAGAGAACATGATGCATCAGATACTATCCTCTGGTTATTGGAATTATTAGGCTGAACAAAATACACAGCAGGCACATCGTTGACAGATTTCCGGCCCTTGTCGATAAGGAAGTATAGTGTAACACCATGTTTTCGCAGATCCTTAACGTGGATCAAGGGTGACAATATATTTTGACAAAATTTGTCATAAATCAAGATCTTATACACCTCTTTATTAGCAGTTCCAGTGGGATTCACAGGCTGGTTCAGATTCAACATTCGGATTATACATTCTGTAAACACAAGAGAAAACAAAGAGCGAAACACCCATCAGATCATAGCTCGAAACTGATAGAACAAATTCAACAACCCAGTAAAGCAAGAATCAACAAAACTAGATCCGAAGCTATAAACTTTAACGAAACAATCGTGGGTTAGTTCTAGATTGAGAGGATTTCGTTCAAAGAACAGTAGATCAAATTTAACACAATCTTAACATGGCAAAAACTAAGAAATTGAAGAGAAACGAAATGGGTTGTTCAGGTAATCCAAGGAGAAACAGGAACATATCTAAGGAGAGAAATTACCTGTTTGTTTCTGGCGAAGGTTGAGAGCCATAGGAGACTGGAAAGCTGAATACTTTGTACCCAAAGACTCGAAATTTACAGCTTTGATTTATTGATGATAAAAAGCTTTCGGAATTCAGAAAGCTCTCTTCTTCGTTCGGACAAGTTTCCTCTTTTCACAACTAAAGTTTCAAAAATTATAAAACGGCCACTAACATTTTTTATTTGTAACAAAACGGTCATTGAACTGATATCCTGTTACAGAAAATTGATTAGGCCATTTGGGTTCACCATTGGGCCACTTAGCCCTTATTTGACTCCATTAAGAAACCATATAGATTTTACTTATTAACTCTAAATCCTCATTTTTCTACACAAAAGAGCCCATTTTGAAGGCCGAAAAAGGCCATACCAATTGTAGGATACGTGGCAAACCACTATTGGTTTTACTATACATCCATTTAATATATGTTGATCGTTTATAGTTTTCATATTAAAAAATAAGGTGATTGAAGTTTGTTTTAGTGTTTTTCAATAATATTGTTGGAGAATTTTTTTCTAAAAATATTCAACCATTCAGATTAAAAATTATTATTTTAAATTAAATTATTCCAAAAATTCTTTATTTTATCCATTTGCTTAAAAGAAAAAAAATATTCTCAATTCAAGTTACATATATATGACGTGATTGGAAACTAAGTTGTAGATTGGATGGCGACACATATAATTGATGATGATTTAATTTGTCATAAGTTTATATCTCCTTTGATTGGGGTGTTACATTGAGTAGAAAAGTTCTGCCTTTTTATTGTGTCTCATTTCGTGCTTTTTAAAAAATAAATTTTAAACTCTAATCCTTATTTTTTAAATTCTAATACTTATAGCCTAAACCTTAAAAAAATATAAGATACGTTTAATTTCTTAAACCCTAATTACAACTCTTAACCTTAAATCATACCCTAAACCTTAAACCCATTAATTTAAAATAAAAACACTAATAGAGACACAATTATGGGATAGACGATTTATACCTATTACATCTTGTTATAACGGGATAGTATTAATTAATTCACAATTGTGATTATAGTTTTGTTTTACTTGTTGTTATGAGAGTTAATTTTTATTTTTTTTATTAAATACTACTTTAAATATTTTTTTTATTTTTTTCATTAAATTAAGAAGGTTTTAATGAGGATTAAAGTCGTATTCTTTTATTAATAGAAAAAAATCGGATTTTCCGCATCCCTCTCGTTTGCTTCACCAAGGCCAAAGCTTCCTGTTCTGTTAGAAAATCACTTTACTTCTCCAAATTTAAATATCCTTTTCTTTACGAATCTTTATAAAATTTCCCCGATTCTTTATAATTTTTTTCCCGATTCTTTTATTTATTTTTTCTGATTTTTTAAACTACTTCCACTCCCTAAATAAAAAACGAAATACCCACTCATTATAGAAAGGTAAGGCAAGGAAAGACAAATTTAATTTTCTGTATTTATATATATTTTTTCTAGGGTTGGGGTTTGTGATCGATCTGAGAGAGGGACAATATGGCTGGGGATGGCAATTCGACTGAATCAGGACCCGGTGGAAATGGAGGAGGAGAAGGGGAAGAAGAGGGAGTGATGGTTAATATCCGTTGCTCTAATGGTACAAAGTTTGCGGTTAGGACCAAACTCGATTCAACCGTTGAATCTTTCAAAGTTGTTTTGAGTCAGAATTACGATATACCTGCTGATCAGCAACGATTGATTTATAAAGGGCGAATCTTAAAGGATGAGCAAACCCTTCAAAGTTATGGTAAGTTTCAATTTTTGAGCTATTTTGGATGATATTGAGCTGGTTCAGATGACCGTCTATTCGATTGTCTAAATATGAATCAAAGATGTTTATTTCATGATTACAGATTTTTTGTTGGTTAGCTATATTCATGTATTTAGAAGTAAATGGAAAGCATCGGCACTGCCTCTAATTTGGGAGTCATGCTGAACTGATGATGTAGTTTTATTTGGTGAATTATGGAGAATTTGCTTCCTAGCTGCTGGAGATTGGAAAACTATTAATATTTTGCCATGAGGATTTCCTTTAACGGCTGATGAAGATTGTTTCTTGCATGTGCCTGCTAAACCTTTCTGTTTTTAGCTAAGCAATTTATCTCGCATGTACTTAGTACTTACTCCCTAATCCTTTTTTCTGTCCACCATCGTCTTAATGATTTGATGTCATATATTTCAGTAGCCTGGTAGTAATCAATGTCATGATACCTTAAGACTTATAGTTATAGGTGCTGTGTATGTAGTACGTTGAAGATAAATTCTTTTCTGGGTAGGGTTAACATAACTGTCTAATTTGTACATTTAGATTTACGCTCAAATATTGGATGATCCCTTGTCCATTTCACTTTCTTCATCCTTATTGACGGTTCACAAGCTGATCATACTGCAGTGCTCACATGGTTTTTAGTTTTGCCCCATCTTTAAACAACTTAAAGTAATATGTGCTTTAAAATTTATACACAAATACTTATTGATCACTTGACCATTTCACTTTCTTCACCCTTATTGAAGGTTTGCAAGCTGATCATACTGTTCATATGGTTCGTGGTTTTGCACCAGCTTCATCAACACCTCCTCCAGCAGCGAACATAAGTGTTGGAACTCCTAATATTACTCCGAGTGTCACACATGGTGTTGGTTCTAATGAGGGTGCTGGTATGGGAGCATCATTATTCCCGGACTTAATTCGCTTGGTGGTAATGGAGGTAGTTTTGGTTCGTTTGGATCCGGTCTTCCTGAATTTGAACAAGTACAGCAACAACTAACTCAAAATCCCAACATGATGAGGGAAATAATGAATACACCTGCAATTCAAAGCTTGGTGAATAATCCCGAGTTAATGCGCACTTTGATTATGAGCAATCCCCAAATGCGTGAGATTATTGATCGAAATCCAGAGCTTGGGCATATACTTAATGATCCTGGCATTCTGCGGCAGACTTTGGAAGCTACTAGGAATCCTGAACTCATGCGTGATGCGAAATACTGACAGGGCTATGAGCAACATTGAATCCTCTCCTGAGTGATTTAACATGCTTAGGCGCATGTATGAAAATGTTCAGGAGCCATTTTTGAATGCTACTATGGCTGGAAATAATGGAAATACTCCTGGTTCAAACCCATTCACAACTCTTTTGGGCAATCAAGGTGGTTCTCAAGATAGGAACTCAGCTATCAACACTTCTGTTACTAGTTCTGAAAGCACCCAGGGACAAACCTCCCCAAACACAAATCCTCTTCCTAACCCTTGGAACAGCACTGTTGGTGGTGGTGAGTTTCAGCATTATGTATTTCATTAACGTTTTTTTGTATGTATAGTATGCATATTGATTTTATGCACATGGTATTTCTATTGAGAAAGTTAGGCTTGAATCCCAAACATTACTGATTGATAAGAAAAAAATTGTTAGCCGGAAAATTCATGATGCTGAAAGATGGTTGTCAAAGTAAAATGTTATATCTACTTGATCAATGGGCAAATAAATCATTACAATAAGTTTATATTGTTGTGGGCTGAACTATTTGATTTAGATTTATCTAAGTATAGTTTTTGCCATGTTAATTTTGCTTGATTATGAATTTATATAATATTTTCTTTTGACATTTAGTAACATGAATCAGGGATTCTTCATTCAATATAAAAAGTGTGCAGTAAACTAAAAGTGATATGACCTACTATAATTTTAAATATTGCTCCATGAAACTAATATTGACTTAACTAGAATATCTTAAATGTTGGATGTTATTCTAGGTTTGTACACTTGTGGGATGAATGATTGTTTGAGACTTATGTAATCGCAGCTTGTTGGCCATGTTTACTGTTGTATTATTATGAAATTTTATCTTATGTTTTGGTATTTTCATATATGGGATTCTCTTATATTTAGGAAAGGAAAGGTAATGTTTTACCATAGCTGCAGCAAGAAAAGTAAGAATGAACTAGAATATTTATACCTTTAGTTTTCTTTAAATGCAATTTGCTACTGTTGTGTATATTAAATTCAGATTTCCTGATGAAATACTGTTTGCTGCAAATTTCAGGGGGAACCCAGACCAATACGACTGTGAGGTCACATCCTGCTGGGGATGCTAGGACACCAGGTATTGGCGGTCTGGGAGGCCTTGGACTTCCAGATATGCCGCCAATGTTGAATGGAATGCCAGATGCTTCTCAGTTGACTCAATTGTTGCAAAATCCAGCTATATCACAGATGATGCCGAGCATAATGTCTAATCCCCAATATATGAATCAGGTCATTGAAGAATCACTTCTGTCAAAGAGATTGTTGTTTGCTTATTTCCATTTGTTAAGAATCTGCTTGTACATTTTAGATTATGAATCTGAATCCACAACTACGTGAAATGTTTGATCTGAATCCTCAATTGAGAGAAATGATGCAAAATCCCAAAGTATTTCGGCAGATGTTTTCCCCTGAAACAATGCAGGTATATTCTTTTCCTTTTATATACATCTCTGAATTCTCTCAAATGCTTACGTGACTTTATAGGGATGTTAAGGCTACACCACTGGTTTATATCGGGTTATTTAATATTTTTCAAGTAATGTTCTGACAAAAACACACCTATGTTCTGCTCTCCCTTGTTTTCTTTTATTTCTTGCAGCAAATGTTAGCCTTACAACAGTCTCTTCTGTCTCAGCTCAACCGACAGCAATCAACCCAGTAAGTGATATTACCTTTGTCTATGCCTCTGTTGAAAACCTCAATTTGCCTTTTTCGGTTCTTGCTTTTAAGGTTGTCCCAAGTGAATTAATATCTGGTTCCTTGACCAAACAAAGATTTTTTTCTATCCTATACATGATAGATTATTATTTCTGGCTAGATTGGACATTTTAGGGATTCAAAAAATAGAACCAAATTATTTGTGTGTTTTTATTTGCCCATTCCGTATATTTTTATCTTCATGGATAGTAAACATGCCTTTATTACTCATGCATTGATGATTATATCATTGCTTTTCTTCTTTCCTTTTAATCATAATTGTCTTTCTTGCAGGGATTCTGCACAGACAGGTGCTACTGCAGGTAGAAAAAGAAAAACCAAGACTAGTTATGAATTTTCTCTAAAAATGGCAAAAAAACACTTGGAAATCTCAAGGGAACATTAAACTCTCTAGTTTTTCTTTGCCACCTCTCTTCACCAGCACTTGTTTCATCCATCTTTATGTTTTGTACTCATTTTGTTTAATTGCGTTTTCAGGAGCAGTCCCTACTGCTGGTTTGGATTTGTTGATGAATATGTTTGGCGGTCTAGGTGCTGGTAGCCTCCGTGTTCCCAACCAACAGATGGATAGCAATGCATCCTTTTTATCGTTTCACATCTATACAAAGACTTGCTTTCAATATATTTACTACACTTTTGAGTCACTACTAATTTCATCGTTTTTGTTTCTCCAGTTCCCCCAGAAGAACTGTATGCTACACAATTATCACAACTCCAAGAAATGGGTTTCTATGATACGCAAGAGAATATCAGGGCACTTCGTGCTACTTCTGGAAATGTCCATGCTGCGGTTGAGAGACTCCTGGGAAATTTCGGGCAGTGATTTGTTACGACTCCATGGTTTTAAATTTTACCAAGAGCTCTCTTGTAAGACATGTAAGATCAGGCAAAAACCACAGATTATGTGCGTGTTTAACAAGTTCGTAAACACGATGCTATACCCTTGACCTTGTCCATATAGGCTTCTGCAATACTTGGATCATTCCATCTTTTGTTTATGTACATAGACTTTGGATTATTCTTTTTCCAATTTAAAGAACAGAGGAGGATGGTTATGGCATTTTGATTTTTGTCCTGTTGCTTTTCTGTTCTATGGAATTTACATACGTTGAGTATGCTGAGGATGAACTGTGATCTGAGTCTGGTGTGTTAGATTCTGTGCTTGGTAAATGCACTGAATCTGTGAATCATGATGGGCGGTAATGGCTACACCGGCAACGACAAAAACCGTTCAATGTCCATCTTCCCTGTCCTATAATCTACTAACCACCAACGCTCCTACATGAACAAGACATCCACCATATTCCTTTAGTCATTGAAGTTTCACATGTTAGATTCACGTCATAACAGTATTATAAAGTTAATAAAAAAAATAAAAAATAAATATATAAAATTTAATAAATAAATTAAATATTTTAAAATTTTCAATAAATAAAATAAATTTAAAAAACAAAATATTGTGTCAATTTTTTTTGGATCGTTCTTATGGTTCTAGAGTCTAGTCCTGATTAATCCAGATCGACCCGCGTCGCACACCTAGCTTTTGGTGGGTAAATCTCTTAATAGGGAATTTTTGTATACACGTCTCAAACCTGAGACTTATTTAGACGAAACCAAACTACTTATCACTCTTATTGGTAAATATTGTCCGACTCTTTCTGCCTGCTCTCTGCACCGGTTGCTGACGTGAATGCCTCCACCAGTCTTTGCTTCTGTATCTTGAATTCAAAGCAGATGAAGGTCGTACTTTCTTAATCTATTCTGATCCAAACATATCCCATTCTACACCAGCTGTCCATATGAAACCCATTTGATTCCTCCATCCAATCAGTATCGCATGTGATGGTGTTGAGTTAGGGTTTTCAAATGCACTGTTGTCAAGTGGAATCGATCACACACACAATCTGAAGGGGAAAAAAGTGAAGATTTAACATAATTCTAATGTCGTAAGCACTTACGAGTTACGACTCTAATCGAAATTAACGACAAATATATAATTTTATATATAAAAAACTATAAAATTTTAAGAAAAATATAAATTTTTAAAAAAATAAAACATATATAAATTTTAGATTTTTAAAAAATAATTATCTTTTCCGATCCTTTCTATCCATCCCAACAAGAACAATGTATAATTTCCTCAACAATCTCCGTCAAATAAATAAATCTAGAGTAATTTCCAATGGATTAATATGTCGCAAGCAATCAAATATGCATGTAATTTCCAATTTCCAACCGTCAACAATAGGCATAGGCCTGCCCAACAGGAACCAAATTTATTGTAAATGATCAAACGTTTTCACAGTAAGAAGCAAAAAATGTTCCCAGATACGCCACACAAAAGGCATCATCTCAAGTTTAGGATAGTTTATGAAACAATGAATTGGCTTTAGAACTCAAAACAGCAGAACATGATGAAAGCATTGCCCTCCACAATTATTTCAGTTTCGAGAATAGCGTCTGTGCAACCTGCATTCCACCAAACCTGGTATCAGCACAAAGCATAAATATAAACTAAATGAAAAATGAAGGTAAGGTAGAGTACTTACACATTTATCGATACAATGCCAGTAGTCAAAATATTGACCGGTGCAATGCTTGTGACCACTTTCATCACCTTCGATTCTCTTAACACATGCCTGCAGGAAGCCAGTAACTTGTATAAGTTGTTGCACGATTCATATAGTAGAATAAGATTGTTCTGAGCAAGAATACCAAATCATTATGGCAAGAAAACAAAATGCTAATAGTACACCATGTCCAATTATAAATTTGAGCATTTGCAAAGTGTTATTAGCAAACCGTATGTGTGTGTTAGTAAGACCTATTATTTTCATTAAGCAGTGCACGTTGTCAGATTTTGCCTAACATGGTTTTTCTCTGAAATGTCAAGTTGGATCTGATTCAATAGAAGAAAACAACTCGTTTTTTTTCAAAGACTATATAATAATAATAACTAGTTCTGGCTTCAAGCTTTTCTTGAAGTTAAAATGGGGTTTCAAAGAGGAGAGAGCATGAAATCAAAATCACATAGAATCAATTTTTTTAGCCAAAGCATCACCAAGTATTGACAAGGCATACTCTTCTTTTTTTAATGTCCCTTTGATAAAGCATATTTCCATATAGCCACAAAATGTCAAGAAAACACAAAATGTACAGAGGTGGATTAAAAACCAGAAGTAAAAAGGAGTAAATATGCCTGTTTTATAGGATTCTCCCAAACTGATACATTTACGCAAAAAACATAGAATTTATATGACTGGTAAAAATTATATAACACACATGAATTAATACTTGTGACAGCATATTATCAAACACATAATGAAAAGACTGGTAATAAAGATCCGATAAACCTTACTCAGTCTGCAAAACACTTAATTTATATAACAAACCTCATAAGAACGAAGCTGTTTCACACATTTAGGCTTGCAACCCTCTTCAAGATACTTCTTCTGATCAACAGGTTCCTCATCCGCCCTAAAAGATATTTGAAAATGATAAATAACTTAGATATGGACTGGCTATTGAAAGGATTTGAACAAAGTAACATAAACATTTTTAAGAATTCAAAAACAATGAAATTGCGAAGCAATTATGGACTACATCTAAGAGGAGAAACATTGAAAGTATTATAAGTAACTACTATTTTCAGAATATAAGTGCAATTTCCTGATAATTGACCTTGGTGTCTACTGCTAAGATTAAGATAACTATTTTGATGTTTGAGAACTGAAAGTAATTTCTTTTCCCAGCCTTTCCTGAGAACTCCTTATCTTATGCCCTCCCACTACATATCCAGCGGGGTAGACTTAGATTAGAGACAAAATTGCTTATAGAGGTCCAATTTGATACCACACAAAATCATTTCATCAGAAAATCCAAAAACATTAAGATTGCTCAATCTGTTGCAGTGTCCAATATTTCCCCACACAAACAACTCCCAATACACTACACCATACTTAAATCACAAACTTATCCATACATACAAGCTTTATGCACAGGTCAAGAAACCAATAGAAAGAATACCCAAAACAAAATATATCATCAAACTCACTCCAATTGCAATCATATGATCAAACAAATGCAAACATTTATATTTAACAAGTAAAATACATGAATGGAGAAGAAAAACTTACATTGCAAACGAAATGAAAAACTTAACAGCGACGACTTTCGGAGGTTACCTAACAAAATAATTACAGTCAACAACATAAAGCGAAATCTACTAAACAGATAAAGAAATGTTACAATTGAAAAAAAACAAAACAGAAGAAACTTATCATTTACAACAAAAGAAAAGAGGAAAAGCGAAATCTACTAAACACAAAACCCTAGATTTACAGATCCAGAAAATTTCCATGGTCGGCTATACAAATAAAAATCCATACGCATCAGATCAATAAGATACATTTTACTAGTCTTTGACTGAAAAGAAGATGAGAATACCTTTCGGATAGGTGCAGAAAATTGTAAGCAACGGCGGCCCTGCCCCTCTCCTAGCGGAAAAAAGCGAGTATAAAACAAACGTGAGCTTCATTACCCAGTGCGTAGTACGCACCATATTCATTTCTTAGGTTTGGACTTTTCCGGATATTGAGCCTTTGAAGTGGTCTACAATTGGGCTTCAAAAGGTATCCGTGAAACTTGAAATAAAACCCGACCCGACCCGATTTTTTCCCCCCGTTCCGCTTCCTATAGTATTAGTGGATTGAAAATACTATCAATTAAATCATGTTTTCGTTAAAATTTATAAAAAAATACGTAATAATTAACAAAATAAATTAACTCCAAACTAAAATAATATATTGAAAATTAAATTATTTAAAAACTAAAATAATTATTTAATCGAACATCAAAGCCATTTGCCGTAAATTAACTCTAAACTTAATGTATATCTTTTCATTTTTGCCCATTTCCCTTTAAAAAAAATACTGACAAATATGTAATGTATATATAATTGGGGAGGGATAGAGCTTTAATTCTTTAATCAATGGGTAAAATGTCGCATTATTATTATTATTAACTTTTAATCCAATATTTATTATTATAGTAAAATGTTCTATTTTTTTAAAATATTTTTTTAAATAAAATAATTTTATTTTTAAGTTTTATATTTATAAAATTAATTACATTTTTTTACCTACGATTATATTATAAAAAATAAGATATGAGCATCGAAATTCATATCGAAGATCGTACCCTCAACTTCCCTCAAATAATGACAAGAAACCCATAGTTTTGTATTATTCAAAACAAATATGGGTTTACTTTCAAGTGGTCGGTATAATTGTTCGTTTTCTTACAAGGAAATGTTACCAAAGGCCCAAATCAAATGTGATAAAAGACAACACAGGACAGACGCATATATATTTTTTTATTTAGCTAATAGTGATTACAGTAATATCTGTTTTAAAAGATTGTATTAACCATTTGGGATTGACTGTTCAATCACTTTACTGTAATTACTGGTGTTCAAATCCGTAATCTCTAAAAACAACAACCGTTTCGTTAACCACTTGAATTACAAGGTTCGTTTCAGACACATATATTTTAAGGTTTTGAAAAAGTGAAATCTATATAATTAATATCATAGCTAATAAATAAACCTGATTATTGATTAAATATAGGGATCTTACATGCAATGACAAGAAATCTAAAATTAAATAAAATGATTCAAAATAAGATGATTTAATTTATAGCTAACCTATCATGTTTTATAATAATTATTTTTTAATAGATAAATATTATATATTTTTCACTAAAATCACTTTTTGTATGTAATTATTATACTGTATTTATTTATACATTATCTCTTAATTCTAATGTATAATATTGAATTCGAAAATGCATTAATAAAACTAGTTCATAAAAGATAAAATATTAGAAAATAACAAAGCAACAATTTTATATTATTAGATAATTTTATTATACACCAGCGGTAAAAAATTTTATTTTCTATAAATGCATTAGATATAAGATGGACTCAATTTAAGGTTTTAAAATAAAGGGTTTATATTTAAATATTTAGAATTAAAGATTGTAGTTAAATTTTAGGATTTATAAGTTATAGTTTAAATCCCTAATATATTATTTTAAAACTTAAATTCTAATCACAATCCTTAATTTTAAACCATTAAATATAAATTCATAAACTTTAAACTATGAAATTAAAAAATTTCGTCCTACGTGCATGAAATATTTTACCCGTATCTAAAATGGGTCGGGCAGAGCAACATGCTCCTGACAAACGTATTTACTCACCTACTTACCCTATATAAAGGATCTAAACTGGGTCGGGCAAATCAACAAGCGACTTTGAATGCAACGTTTAATTACTAAATATGTATATGTTGAAAAATTAAAATAACAAAAATTGCATGTGATAACGTAGATTTAAGCCATACAAATCTAATATTTCAGAATTCCAATTACCAAGAATAATAATAGTAGTCAAAGTACGGATATAGCCTTCTGAAACTAAGCTGGATACATTGTTGAACAAGTCACTGAAATCGTAAAGATAGGTAATTTGTGTTGCTGATATGGCACTTTGGGCAATGTGCATGTTTCTTCTTCTTTGTTTCCTTGTTCAAAAATGTTTCTGGTATGAAAATGGAAAAGATTTGGAAAAGGGAGATTTAGGCATATTTGGGTTTCACCTTGGGGGTGGAGGTGTAGTTCTTAGCATGGAAGTCTGAGAACAAGAACAGAAGTGAAACGATGAAGGCTGCATTGAAGCACCAGCTTAAAATCCCCGAGCAGCCGGAGCCGGTGAAATGGTAGAAAACAAGCATGGCCATTACGAGGAAGCTAGCCCGAAACTGCACCAGTTGGCAATCGGTGACCATTTTCTTCCACTTGGGGCGAACCCCAAGGGTGCACATGAAGTAGTAAGTGTACATGACAACATGCACGGAGCAGTTGATAACGAGAACCATGGAGAAAGAAGATTGGGCGCTGTCGACGCAGACATACGACATGATGACGACCATCGAGTGGTGGTAGACATGGAGGAAGGAGAGTCTGTTCATGGAGTTGCCGAGGATGATCAAAAGGGTGTCCATGAATTCGATGATCTTGGAGAGGTAGAACATGTAGCCCCAGAAGAAGAGAGGTCCGGACGGTGGTGTGCGCTTAGGGAAACAAACCAGGGTCTTGAAGTTAGGCACCTGGGAAAAGATGGAAACCAGACAACCAAGAGCCATGATGAAAGAGAGTGTGACAAGGAAGATGTTGTGAAGAGCTGAGATTTTTTTGAGTACAGGACGTGCAAGGGAAGGTTTCGATACTTGGGACAGAACGAAGGTAAAGAAAATGTATGCCAAAACGGTAAGGGCGAGAAAACGTGGGGTTGAGCCTGGGGTTTTGCCATTGTTCCATGAGAAATCATGGATTTTAGGATGCTTCACTAGCCATTCCTCCAACGTTGGGAAAAAGGGTTGGTTCACTACCAAATTTCTAACACTTGAGAAAAGGATTGGGAACAAGGGAACCTCCATTATTCTCACTAGATTTTTCAGACTGAAATGGCAAATGGCATTGCCTGTTTATGCACTCAAAAGCTTCTACTTACTACCACTACCACTTTTTTCTGGGTTTAAATGATGAAATATTATGGGTCCTCACTCCCTACTGAATTAATTCATCACCACCCTACTGCTACAACCATCTGCTATCTGTTTTTTTTTTTTTATTTAAAATTTTGCCCTTTAATACTATACAGCTACAGCCTGTGTTCTTTGCATTTATTTTTTACTTCTTGATATTGAAAACAGACAAGAATTATTTAAGCTTAGTGTCCATTCAAAACATAAACTTTCTTACACATTTTTTCTCACTCCACCCACCATTCAACATCCAGATAAGGTTTAAGCTTATGTACACCTGCAATGTACATGTAGAAGACTGAAATCCTTATATATCAGACAAATGATCTTCATGTTTATGAAGTATGGATTATAAGAAGAAGCTATCAGAACAGTTGGATGTAATGAAGCAGAAGGCAACAATAAATAAAAAGAGCAGAGAGAGATGGAGTTACAAAGGGTCAGCACATGGAGAGCAGAGGGACAGTTATTGCCCCCAACCCCAACTGTTTTCTTTGAGTAGCTCTTCGACTTTTATTATGAGTATGACATCCCATTTTGTTTACCATCTTTAGTTAAGGTGTAGACAGACTATTTTGTTAAATTTTTTATTATTAATAATGGGATATTAATGTTAGATCGGTTTTGAGATTTTGAAGGTTTAAGATAAATTGAAAAATTAAATCTGTAATAATAAATTTTAAAATTAAATTTTAGGAGTATGTTTTTAGTAATATATGTTAAGAATAAAACGAGACTAATAAAAAAACTATAATCCCTTTGTAATTTGTATCTCCTACTAGCCAACTACCTTTTCCAAATGTTCCCCGAGCTTCTCCACGTTTCCAAATTCCAACAACAGTTACACATAATAAATAGAGGGAAAATAAAAGTTTAATTAGATTCGTGTAAGTGAGAGATATAAATTATGATTTATTAAAGTTTTATTTAATCTAATTTTAATTTAATTGGTTTTGAGTTTGAACTCGGTTTGAACTCTTAATGAGTCGAGTTGAGTCACTCAATACCCGATTCTAAACCCCACAAGTTATTCGGAAATATAATATATTAAAATTTTATTTTCTAAAATTAAAGTGAATTAAAATGTATATTATTTTCTAATAAACTCAGTTTGACTTATTCAAACTAAAATTCAACTTAAGTTTTTAATAAACTGAGTCAAACTCAACACGACTCATTTCCATCGCTAGGTCTAATATCAAGTGTTAACTAAAACATGTTTCATAAAATTCATATTCTAATTGTGCGTAGTTGTATTGTATGTCTTCTTTCATCACCATAAGAAGCCTAAGCTTTCCAGTGGCATTAAACTTTTCTTCCTTTCATTTTTTATACCTTTTAGCAGAAAAGAGCAGAAGTAATAAGGATAGGTTAGGTAGGTATACCAAGTTATGGATATTAAAGAGAGAAGAAACAGCTAGAGAAACAGTGACTGATGAATCAGAAGGGAAGTAAAAAATTGTAGAAAAGAACATGGAGAATCAGTAAAAAATAGTTTTTGTCGAGGGGAAATCTAGAAATTTATAAAAGGGATAGTAATGAGATTAAAAATATAAAATTTTATTAAATATATAATCAATTAAGGATTAAATATATTTTTTAAAAAGGACACGTGTAGGATATATAGGCAGGCACCTCTACAGTGCAAACCAAACCATGTAGGTTCCTTTTTATAGATTTGTTATGGAGTATATACTCTTCATCATTCCATGAGTAATATAAGACACTAGTTTTGTACACTATAGCTATAAAGAAGCAGAGCATATTCCTTACACTTAGAGAGAGGCTTCTTCCTTCATGACTGCTGCTTCCATAGCCACACCATCTCCAGGAGTTTTTACCCTTTGGGAAGAAAACATCCTTTTGAAAACAAATTGTGGCCTGCCAACTTTCTGGCTTGGACCATCTCGTTTACGTGAAGGAAAACGAAAATATATGAACATTTGATGCGTGCTTCTACCACCCTGATCGACATCGTTTATCATTGTCTTTTAGACGACTTGCTACGTTGGGCGGTATACCACATAATGAATCACTTCCATCGTAAAAGGAGGCGGAACAGCGTCCCTCCTACGAATCCTGATAACCACAAAGTCTTGGGGACAACACTAACTGCTCTAGCTGCAAATGCACAACAATCACAAAAATAATCATTACAATTAAGGCTATTACTTGAATAATATACAAAATAAAACTATAAAACAAATGAATGTTAGATGGAAGCTGGACGAATCTTGACAGATATTAGAGAGTTCCATACAGCATGCCGAATTCAAAACCATAGTTAGGATCATATTTCAAAAACAAAAGACAAGAAGATCATCTAAATATGTTCTTGCTGAAGAATAGTATATAAGTCACTTAGCATTGGAAACTTACATGATGGAGGCTGAGCAAGTGGTGCAGAAACTGGGCCTTTTGCATCGTCCATATCCTGCCCTGGACGAGATCTGTAAGACACTAAAGGTACTGGTGGCACATCTGGAGACAACTGTGACCTCGGACTCATTGCAGGTGGGTGGTGTGAAATTAGCCTAGAATGAGATCTTGGAGGAACGTCAGGATGAGAGTATGGCGAGGGGGTTGGAGCTGTAATCGAAGGTGCTGGAGAAATCAACGGAGGACCTGGTGAATGAAGACGTTTATACTTACTGCAAGGTTGGGGATGATGACTCCTGGGTGATGATGCTGGTGATTGAGTCGGTGAAACAGTAGGATACGGAGAAATTGATGGCCCCGGTGATGGAGATGGCGAAGCTGTGGGAGGGGAAACATGAAGTGTACCCTTGAGATAAGATGACAAGCTAATGCTTTTAACTTTACCAAAGACTGAGTTATTAAGACCAAGATTCTTTGCAGGAGACTCTGTGATGGTTTGAGCCAATTGCTTTAATCTCTGAGGCTGAAGGTTACCAAAATCTGATGATGTCACTGAAGCCTGAACTATGACCGGGGTGGATATTGTGGACCCTTTTTGATTTGTTAGTTGCACAAACAAATTCTGCAATTAACAAATAAACTAATTATTAGCGAGTACTACCATATATAGGAAACAAACATCAGGGCATTTGCTCTTCCCTCCAACTACCTAATTTCTGTTCTATTGCAATGAAGAAACTTCAAGGTTTTAATTCCCAAACTGGCTCTAGGATGCAATTATCAATACATGATTTGGCAGTTATACCTATCGCCTACAGCTAATCAAGGGACGGAGCTTTGTCAACAACCAAAATTGTTAAAAGACAGTTGACACAGAACACTAGGGATGCACTGTGTTTCATTATCCATTGTGAAAATGGAGTTATTAAAATTCAAGAATTTAATTTATTTGGAATAATTTGGTAGTAAGAAATTTTCCCATTTCCACTTCAAACACTATTTGATCAGATCATAGGTCATGAGAATGGTAGTGCGATAATACCATAGATCCTCCAAAACAAAAAAACATTGGTGAAATTGAAATGCTTAAGTTTAGCTCAAGTCAGATGTCATACCTCATAAGATCTCAGATGCAGTCCATATTTCAGCTGATATTTTAACTGATTAAAGTTGTCCAGTATTTCGGCTATGGAATTATTCAGAGTAAAATTAAATAGAATTTGGGTTATCGGCCAGATGAAAGCAGGTTGTACAGGGATTACAGTGATGCCGCCGGGAAACTCCAAAATCTCAAACCTGGAAGGTTGCCCGAAAATTGAGGTGGTCAAAGTCAGATTAGATTGCTGAAGGAACAACTCAATTAAAGATGATCTCAGCACACTTAGAGATACTGGGTTTATCTGACTATTTATGGGGTCAGAAAGAACACCGAACACCACATCAGTGAAGTTAGATGCACCTGACTGGTGCATGGATAAGATAACCACCTGTCAAAGAAGAGTAGATTTTATATAAACTTCTTACATAATGGGCAGTAAATATATGTAATATAAATGGCTGAAAGTTGGGTGTAAAACCTTAGTATCCGGCACGCCTATTTCTTCAAAGATATCATATTCCAACTTTTCGATATACTGAACAAGATCTGAAACTGGTTTTTGAAGTTTAAAGTATGCATGCACTGTGGCTGCAAAGAATAAACAAAACACATAAATAAATAAAAAAGAAAAAAATACTTATGGAACTGCATCATTGAAGCCCAAAAGATCAGCCAGTGTAATGGAAATTGAATGAGAGGTCGTATTTCACTATACATTTAAACCAAACCAGGAAAGGCTAAATCTGAATAAGGAACTAATATCCATCATCTTAGTTAGATAGCTCAGATCACTAGAGAACTAAATACTCGTACAACGGCACATGATCTTGCAAAAGACCACCAGTTTTTATATGATCAACAGTTTATGATTAAGGTATGAAAAACAATAAACCAGTCATTGAATCATAAAATTGAGATTATTGTTTAAAAGAAGAAAAAAAAGGATCAAAACATTGAAACAAATAACTAATTGTTTCCCCTATGACAAATGGGAAAAATACTCTAAATAAATCAAAAATACCTATCTATGCTACAATTTTGATTGAAGCTAGACTTTAATCATAAAACCGAAAACAAAAATATAGTTCCAATTAGGAAATCAATAAAGAACCTGCCCTCATAGAAATTTTAGTGGAAGCCATGCTCATTTCCCCAAAATATTAGCAGAAAACCAATAAAACAACATCAAGGCAAACAACTACGATTCAAAAACCCAACCCGAAACATCAGAAACATATGAACAAGGGACAAGGGAAACCCACATTTTAGAAAACCAAAACTCCGGATATAACACACAAATTTCGAATCTACAAAATGAAATATTAGTAAGTGCAGTTACAACAGGAATCAACCAAGAACCCTAATTAAAAGTTGCAACACAGTTACAAGGTGAATGGATATCAAATCAGGGAAATACCCATTAGTCCTCAACAGTTGAGGATCCATTTCAAACAACAAAAATGAATGAAAATTAACAGAAGTCAATTTGTAGAGACATCATAAGTCCTAATCAATCACAAAATTGCCAAAAATTACAAAATATCCACTTCAATGAGTAAACCCTAGTCGAACAAATAATATGAGAAACTAAATTTAAAAAGGAGAGTAAAACTCACCACTGAGCTTAACAGCTTGCTTAGCATCAAACCCATAGTTTATAGAACGAAAAGGAAGGATCCAGAAGATCCCAGGCAGCAAAACCGACAAACTGAGAAATAGAACGAAAACACATTTGAAACTGAAGTCATTTGAAAGCCTTGAAAAAAGCATCCAGCATCTCCCACACAAGAATCCTGGACGATTCCCTGATTCAAGACTCTGCTCTCGTTGCTGCTGATATGGGTCCTCATTTTTCCCCATTGCGAGAGCATCTGTAAGAGGAAAACAAACAAACAAACAAAAGAGTTGTCTCTCTGTTTCCAACTGACGTAGCCTGGCCTTGGGTCCTTTTCTTCTTCTTACTTTCGCTCTTTAGAAAACTCAGCCACTCACTCTATCACCAACATCAGCCATAGGCAACAAAGAATAACTTCGCCGAGGGTTGAACTTGAAGCGTGTAGATTGAAAGACAAGCTTTAACGGTGGGCCTCGGCTCTCTGCCTCTATAATATTAACTACAAAATTTCCACTTTCTCTCTCTTTCTCCGTCCATGGCATCTAATCTTCAAATTATCTCCAATTTTTAAAAGTTTAATTCTAGTTAAATTTTATAAAATATATTTAAAAGTAGTTAAAAAATTTTAAGATATATTTTTTTATAATTTTATTATTAATAAAAAAGTTAAATTTATAAAATGCCAAAAAAACAATAAAAATAATTTTAAAAGAAATAATATTAAATATATGGTGTCGTCCATTAAAGGAAAAATCAGGCCTTTGAGTAAATTAGTTCGAGTAAATTTGGATATTTTTTATTTATTTGTATCATTTTTATGTAAGAGACATTTAATCTTTTCCGTATGGTTTTAATTTTATGTTAAATTTAAAATAATAAAAATAAATGAATATTATAACAAAATAAATTGAATTTATCTAATAATTTATTGTCAAATCATGAAAAATGCTTGAAAATAAAATATAAGTGATGGGGCTTGAGATCGAGAGGCATTTCTTGCATAAAGATTAACCCTTAAATCAAGAGAAATTTGATATATAGTTGGCAAAAATAATACTTAGGTTAAAATATGGTTGAAATTAAATATATTTATTTTAGGAAATACATTAATTATAAATATAGAATATTATTAGAATATATTTACAATATCTTATATTGTAGATTATAATTAAATTATTAGTATTTTATTTTGATATGATTAATGAATATATTATTTTTATAAATAATTATGACATAATTAAAATAATACATTCATTATAAAATAGAGTATATTTAATTAATAATTTATTCTATAAAAAACAATGTATATTCTTATTATTAATAATGAAATAATTATTCCGACGTACTCATACTCATATGTAGTAATATATTTCGTGAGGGAACTAATAATAAAATTTATTAATTATATTATTAATAATGTTTTTCGTGAGGGTAATCGTTTAACTAATGGAATAGTTCGAAATGTACCACGTGACGACCTCTTATGTCATCAATTTTTAAAGTTGTTTAGCCAAAACTCTCAGTGTCATGTGTACTCTTTATTTTCATTTAAGTTTAAGAAAGTTAATAATGGAATTTATTAATTATACTATTAATAATGTTTTTTTAGGGTAATCGTTTAGCTAATGGAACAGTTCAGAATGTACCACGTGAGGACCTCTTATGTTATGAATTTTTAAGATTGTTTAGTCGAGACTTTCATTGTCATACGTACTCTTTACTTCCATTTAAGTTTAGTAAAGTTTTTAACAACACATAGTAACTTCTCTTTATTTATCGGAAAAAAATAATAATGTCAAAATAAAATAAGTAAAACATATGATGGTTGAATCAGATGGTCATTATCAATCAAATGACATGGTGTTTTATATATATAATATGATTAGAAAACACAGCATTGAATCAAAAATTTTGTTGTGCAATGCAACATACATGAAAAAGAAAAGAAAATAAATGGTTGGATTTCCTCATGTAGCAACCCAAGTTTAGATCAGCTTCTTCTTTTGGAAGAATCTCTTGAGGTACCAGACTTGAAGGCCTGAAACTAGGATGCAGATACACAAAGACATGATACTAAACCAGGCGACTCTAGCATTTGTGATCTCACTCATACTCCTCATTTCTGCTTCTCTGGGATACATGAAGGATGAGATAAACTACGATCTAAGGATGATGTATGTGCCTATGTGGCCTTGACTTTAAAACTATCTACACAAACATTACAGTAACATTTAACAATTACCTGCTTTTCAGATACAGTAAGTTCTCATGAATGGCCTCCACTGCTCCTTCCAGTTTCTTCAGCTCCAGCTCAACTCCCTTTTGAATGTATGAAAGCAGACAAAGTAAAAACATGGATGCACGGGGAGAAGGACCACCCATGGTTTCCTTGGTAAAAAATAAAGGTGGAATGGGAACATAACATGGGAATTTATATTTACCTCAAGTTTTTCTTTTCTGGCAACTGACTCCCAGTCTTTAGCTGCAATCCCAGTTTTCCAGTCGATGTTGACAACAATTTCACCGGTTGGATGAGTATGGTTAACTGACCAGAAACATGCTAGGTAATTTCCAGCCTCCTCGGTTGTGAATGCAAATCGACCATATGTTACATTGTCCCTTTGATGAAGATTGTTTCCATAAGGAGATGTCACCTACAAGGTACATTGTCCCTTTCAGGTTCAAGTTAGCAGGAGAATGAATCAAAGTTTCCTCTTCAGAGATTAGATAGAGTATTATAAACATGGTATATAGAGATCAGAAAAAGGTTAAGGAAACAAAATATCTCACAATTCCGAGAAATTATATCATAAGTCATTCCCGTCATGTCATCCATAGAATTAACCAATTATATCTCACAATCTTCGCTATATAATTTCTCCACAATTTTACCTTTGAACTTTACATTCATCAACTACAAATATGAACTTATAAATAAATTCTGCAGTTCCAAGTAAATTCAATGGGATTGCAGGAATTCATACTCTTTTTTAATGAATATTGCAATGTTATATCTCTATTCCTCCATAAATTGCTAATGCTTATGATAATTACAGCTAAAATGGGGAATTGTTTCCCAAAATACAAGCAATTTGAAGCACAAGCAACTAAAAAAAATCTGATTCCGAAACAAGAACAAATCCTGTATTAGCCAAACCTAAAAAGAAAAGAACAAATCCTAATCTCCACAAGATCGAAAGAGGGAAATATTAAACCTTGACGGCAATGGGGGTGGTTTGACCGTCTTCGACGGAAACCACGACGTAGTCGGCCAAAACAACGACATTGCTGTGGATTTCCTCGGAGACGCACTTAGTACCAGTTTTTGGAAGATTCAACCATACGGCGTCACCCATAGGAGCACTAGTTAAACCCCACAGTAATATGACGAACAACCATGGGAATATCATCGGCTTGGAATTCCTATTCATCTCCAACACAAACGAAATATTTATTCTTCTTGTTGTTTTAGAATTTTAGGTCTTTTTTGGGGCAAATTTTCGATCAAAGGTCCAGCGCCATCAAGGCAACGGCCACCTCCGTTTCAGTTCCCTTCTATTTCGTTAATCTTCTTTTTACAGTTTATATCTGAAATTCAATGCCAATTAAAATAAGGGGTAAACTACACATTAGTCACAACACTTTACGTCTGCCTCATTTTAGCCACTAAACTATAAAAAAAAATTCAATTTCACTTCTAAAAAATTCAATTTCAGTAATTTTTTTTTAAATCACAAACCATTTTGGTCATTTTTGTTAGTCAATCGTTGTTGATAATTTTTTGCATTAAAATTAGTATTAAAATATTTATATTTCTCTTGTACTTAAAATTTTGGTCAATCGACCGTTTAATTGAACGTTTTAAAACTTCAATAACTAATAACTAATATAGGAGAGTAAAATCCATTTATGATTTACTTAATTTACCCATGAAAGTTTACACATGTATCAAATAATTTTCCACATATATAATCTTTAAAAAAAATGCTTGAACAGCACAAGTTTTAATGAGCACCAAGTAGCCTATGCCCTAGCAGCATCTTATTAGACATCAGAAGTAAAGTTGCCTGCACAGTGCAGCTGAAACATGGGTTGGACAGTAAGGACATTTAAATGTTCGAGAGCTGTTTTTTGACAGCTTCATGATCGATTGGTTGCAAAGAACATGCAGACAAGGCATTAGCATTGGTGGATTCTCTTCGCTGTCTTGATCTCTACTCACAGGACATACAAATATGGAGTGAAACTGGAGGTCCTTTCCCAACTCTACTGGCACTGGTAATTGCTTCATTTCTTGCCACTCCTGCCTCTTTGCTGCCATTACATTAACCAGTTTCAGCAGTGTAGGCAACCCTTCAACCCCGGCAGCTACGGCCACATTCAATGGGCTCCGACAGGACCGTCCCGCAAGACTGCAAAACTGTTCCTTGATCTCCTTGGTAAATTCTTCCCAGTGTGTTGGAGCCAATAACTCGGCATGAGGGCAGCTGTCGAGCTTTCCTACCCATATGATGCAAACCACAAGCTTCTGAAACTCATTCATGTGCAGAGAAGAAAATGGGGCAAGATGAGTTCTAGCATAACTAAGTGCATCAGCTTTACTTCCTTTCTTTACAATCTCCACAAATTGAAGCCTGTGAAGTTTTAGCTCAAGGGATGCACATGAACCGTTTTGGCTGAGCTTCTCACGATTGACAGCGATCCAGTTCAGAGCAGGCTCAAGGTCCTTAACTTTCAGAGCTTCAAGTACTTGATACATTTCTAAGAAATGAGATCTGATCGCAATCACCTCTGGTTCTCCAGCTTCGTCTATGAGGGAGTCTCCAAGGTCAAACAAACCTTGCTGATAGAAGTGATCCGCAACTATCTGATTTACTATGTGGAAATCAAAGTCAACATATCTATATGCCTTGGATATGTCGGGGTTGAATGACTTTTCAAGAAGTTTAGGGTACTTGCCGAGGTTTATATTACGCTCCTTCTGCACTGCTTCTAACTGGTTGAGTGGACCAACAATATCGAGCTTTAGTTTTAGCTCAGAAAGAATGGATTTCAGATCAACAGGAGACATGAGATCATTAATAGCCTTGATTTTTGCCAATGCCTGTTCAATTTCATGGCTAACTTGATCAACTATTTCTTGGGATTTAGATGAGGATAATTTCTGCTTCTTAACAACACGGTCAAATGCATCTTTTACGGTGTCCAGTTCCATTTCTTAATCTTAAAATGATGACAAATTCCTGCAGAAAATACACAATAGTGAGAGAACATTATGTAACCTGCTGAATAAAGGAGGTTCCTCTATGCACGATTTGACTATTGTGCTACACTAATGATGCTGGACATGCACTTTGACCTTTAATGGTCTATGAAACCCCAAAACCGATATCACAAATATCACAACTACTATTTATTTGTTAGAAGATAAGGCGGACAGAGTGGGAAGAAAGGGTTTCAGTAAGTAGAAAATGGTGATACAGAAGAATTGACATGATAGTAGTCACTGAATTGCTATAGATTAGAGAGTAAAAGTTCCATATTAAAGCTTTAAATTTGGCACAAATTTAGAACTTAAGAATGATACAATCAAGCATTTAATCAAGAAAAACACCGCAGCTCAGATACTCTTTAACATTTTCTTATGCTATAATATCTCCAACTTAAGAGCAATGGAAGATTCACGAGTTTTATTCAATTTGAAAATAATTTTTACTTACATTTTTTTGCAGTCCGACATTCTAAAATGAAACTTGGACTCCAATTGTTGTCAAATTATAAATACAACCCTATAAAACAAATCGACTATACTTTAGCAACAGAGTGCCCCAAAATAGAACCTCATATCAGGCTAACTCATCTATTATTACTTCCCTTGACAAAATTCATGAACAACAAATTTCTCAATACCAACTACAACCTACTTGAAAAGCCACCAAATTGAACAGTTAGATTACAAACTACAAAGTGACATGTCACTACACAATTGTCTATTTTCAAACATGAATGTCAAATCAACTAGAAGATTATCTTAGGATATAAAATCATTAGTGATATGGCTCTCAGACACATGAATTGTAACCGATATCACATGCCAACTAATGACTAGTATCTAAAGATGATTCTGAATAGGGTAAAGTTTAAAACTAGTAAAACTTAAAGCTGTGGTGTATACTGGCCAGAAGAACAAAATGAAATCATCAGATAGGCCATGTTAAATTCGACATTCAGCAATTAAGTAAGCCAACTAAAACGAAATGAATATTAATTTCTAACTTCTACCACACAATCAGAATTTAGGCTTTAATCAGCAAAACAGACCGAAAGGGTTAACAAAGGAAACATGGTATTCCAATGATCAGGATATAAACCCATTTTCACGCTTTATAGTCTAATCACGTTAGATTACCAAGTTCTCCATTCATACCCTTTTTCCATCTTCCTTACCAAACAAAACCTCAGTGTTCATCAACAACCAAAAAGAATAGGACATAACAAATCATATTTTCAATTCAACTTTTTGCAAACTAAGCTAAAATTGTGAAGGTTACAAATGCTACAACCAATCAATATGTAGAATCAAAATATATGTAAAAACACCATGAAAAATGATTTTTCCTTTTTCTTAAAATACCTTTGTTTGGCAGTTTCAGCAAGTCTTTTACTGCATCAGAGAAAGAAATGCCCCCAGTCGATCACTACAAAAAATGAGAATTCAAACTATAAGAAGAGACAAATTTGAACTGATATTTAAATAATAAAAAAACAGTTAATTCAACTTTAAACCTTTTACAAATAAATAATTCACAGAAGTTTAATTTTCAGCATCGACGATAATCGTTAGGTTACAGAGAAATGATCGGAAACAGATAAAACAATAAGCTACCGATTTCATTCAGTTCCTATAATAAAATCAAAAGGTTTAAGCGAAAATGAATAATAAGAAGCAAAATTCAAATTTCAATTTTGACATACTTTTTTCTGGGAACAAAATCATGAAAATGAAAACCACAACAAAAGATTTGAAACAGAGATTAGAGGAAGGATACCTGATTTGAGATCCAAATTGAGAGAAACTCGTGTGAAAGTATTTTTTTATTCCCTCAAATACCCTTGTTGAACTTGGATAATTTCCCATCCAGTTCTTGTAAGACGTGTCGTTAATGTTATTTTTCTCCTTCCGCCGCCGCAACGTACGATGATATTTTTTTAAAAATAATTTTTAAAAAATTATAGTATTTTTAAAAATTGTGATAATTTTTTTTATAAAAAAATAAGTTATTTATACTGATACCGCTAAATAATCATAATATAATTAACTGAAATTAATAATTTTATTTAATATATTTTTTACATAGTATCTATAGAAAATGTTAATTGATAATGTAAATATCTTTTATTAATATTCATACCAAATCAATATATATTTTTTGAATTTATTTAAATGAAATATTTTTAAAAAAATTTAAAAATATATTATTAATTTCAGTCTTTAAATATATTTGGTAATATTATTTAATGATGATATTTAAAGATATATTAAGTAAAAGCATTAATTTTAATTTTTAATTAGAATTATTTAACAATGTAAATGAAAAGTTTAGGATATTTTATTAATAAAAGTTAAATATATAATTTAATTAAATTTTAAGTTTGTGATATAAATGAAAGAGGATATTAAGTTTAATGATTTAAAATATAAAATATTTATTTTAGACTATATTTGTAGAGTTTAGAATATTTTTTAATAAAATAAATATCGAATTTATAAGAGTAAAAAAAACATACTAGAAACTTTAGATCAAATAATAATCGTTGATTTTAATTAAATCTAAAAATTAAATTTATATTTTATCTAAAAATCAAATCTAATTTAATATTTTATTTAAAATTATAAATACAATTAATATTTATTTAAAATTTAAAATAAAAAATAAATTACTTATTTATTGTACTATATTATATTATACTATCAGACTAACAACATTTAATATCTTAATAATCAAAATTTTATAAACAACAACTTTAAATGATCAAAACATTATAAAAATAATAGTCTAAATAAAAAATCTCTTTTTAGATTCATATATATATCAGACGCCATGACCGGTAGTTTACCCAAATCATGATTGGATGTATTATCAGTAATAAAATAACCCAAAACCAACTAGTACAGCACTTTCTTTTTTTAATGTGGCCTGACTCTTGAGCGCAGTATTTTATCACTCTGAAAAAGCTGGTCGAGAGTTATATCTGTTACTGGTGGGTATACATCCCAGAATCTCTTCTATCTGTGATATAAGCTATAGTTGTTCAACTTCTGGGCAAACAAAAACGACTTTGGGTTCTTGTTTTTTATTGTCTCAAACTTGGTTTTGCTTTGATTTTTGTTCAAAGGGGTACGTTTTTTTACTTTGGGTTTGTTTTGTTCTTGGTGGTAGATGATCCTGTGGTCGATATTTGGGTTGACCCCACCTTCGGGACTCTTCTTTTTGCAGCTTTGAATGAAAAAAGAACAGAGAGAAAAAAAATATTTGTCTGTTCCTTGTATCATTCATTTATGTGTCTTTAATTTTTTCCCTTATGTGATCCATCCCTGGTGCTGGCCTGTTCTTCATGGTTGCTGGGTTTTACTGTTACCAAGTGTTTCTTCATGTTTGGTGTATATGGCAAGTTGGCATCAAATTGATGTTTCAAAGTTTTAATTTTTAGCTTCCTTAGTGCATGGGTTGAAAGTTCAGCCACTTTATCTGAGATTTGAAGTTATAAGTTTTGGTTCATTTTCAGTTCTTTTTGAGATCCCCTCAATTCCGGTTTACAATTTTGGCTAGATATTGAATTTTGGCCTTGTCTTCCCATGTTTTATATCTTGGTTAATGATTCTGGTTTCTATTCATTTGCAGGATTTTGCTGGGAGAGTCTAATTCACACTCAGATTTTGCATGGATTTGACCAAATTGGTTAATTTGCTTCAAAATAAAATTTATACAGTTTTCGGAATTTGGAATCTGAGTTGTGTGGGTAGGGAGCAAGTTTTAAGTACTTGGTGATAGCTTGTGTATAATATTGATTCAGTATGGAAATGGCTTCAAGAGTTGAGATTGATGAAGATAATGACAACAAAGGAAGCATGTGGGATTTAGATCAGAAGCTTGACCAGCCAATGGAAGAAGAGGCTGGGAGGCTTAGAAACATGTACAGGGAGAAGGTATGTTTCGATTCCTCTCTGTTTATGTCTTTGTTTCCTAGGTACAAGATTTCTTTTGCAGTTAATTGAAATAAAGTAGCTCTTGGTTCATGTTAATGTACCTTATTAGGGGAACTGATTTAAAGCCTTTCCTTTGCTTGAAATTTTGATTTACTTTCAGTCTTCTATCATTTTAAGTGATTGTCTGAGATGAGATAAATGCAAGGTAGGGCTTATAAAACTCAATTTGCTTTAAATAAATTGTTTTTGATGATATTTTTGTTCTTTCGTTATTTGGATCAGTTGTCGTTTCTGATATGGTTTCAATTCCCTATAGAAATCCTCTGCATTTTTGCTTCTGCGGCTTGCATTCCAAAGTCTTGGAGTGGTTTATGGTGACTTGGGCACTTCTCCCCTATATGTTTTCTACAATACATTTCCTGGTAAAATCGAAGACCCAGAGGATGTTGTTGGAGCTCTTTCATTGATTATATATTCCCTTACGCTTATACCGCTCCTCAAGTATGTCTTTGTTGTGTGTAAAGCAAATGACAATGGTCAAGGTGAGCTGATATCAGTGACCGAGGATATGCATGTTATAGATTAATGTGACATGATTTTGACGAACAAAATGCTTCTCAATGCATCACAGCATGCAGAACCATAGGCTTGAACAATTGTTTCTTCACAGCATGCATCACAGCATTCTCTTTCTAATGCTTATGAGACGCCACCTTTAGAATCACACGTCTTTTTTGTCATGCAGGTGGAACATTTGCTCTATATTCATTGCTCTGCAGACATGCAAACATAAAAACTATTCCTAATCAACACAGGACTGATGAGCAGCTAACAACTTATAGTCGTTCTACATTTCACGAACAATCATTTGCTGCTAAAACAAAGAGATGGTTAGAGAGGCATGTGTTCAGAAAGAATGCGCTACTTATTCTTGTCCTGGTTGGTACATGTATGGTCATCGGTGATGGAATACTCACTCCGGCAATATCAGGTATTTTTCTTGTACTCTGTATGCTTGACCTCCAATGACCAGAAAAAAGGATCAAGATGCCTTACCATTCTTGTTGCCTTTTTTTTCCTGTTTGTTTTATGCTCAAGCGTTTTTGAAACAAATAAAAGAAAAAGACATATACGACTACATTCTACATGCATTGACCCTGATTTTATCAGAAAGTCTCCATTATGTTCGATATTAAGAAAAACGATGCACGGGATAGGTGTGCCTTTCGGAATTATACATATGAACGTTTGATTGAGTGAAAGTGACACGGATTATGTGATCCAAGACAAAAACAAGAAGAAAATGACATGGATTGTCCTGTTTGCTATTCTCATTGAACAGGATCTATTTAAAACCCAAGGGTAGCTCATATTCAAATAAAGGCTTATTCTTAAATGCAAATTACAAAATGGTAATAAGTATTCAGATAATATATACATTTGGCATGAGTAATTGTTCATAGAGAAACTTGAAATTTGGCACACACCTGAACTCATCCTTGCTGTTCCCCTATGTGATTCTTGAAAAATGCCGATTTTACCATCCAATTTGGAAACATTTGCTTCTATACTTACTGCTAAATGTCGAAACTTGGAAGACTTATTTAGTGATGCTACCACACCTACTAAAGCTAAGATAAAGGATATATACCAGATGTCATTAACTATCTGCTTTATCATTTATTTCCATTGTTTCTATCAGTATTATATCTTAACCAATTTTACTCCATGGAAATTGTGTATAAGATATCGTTGATATGCTAATGACAGCACATTTCTTTGCCTGCTATCTTTGACAGTTCTTTCAGCCGCAGGGGGCATCAAAGTGAACCAACCACACATGGGCAACGGTACCTCCTTAAACTTTATTCTTTCTTTGCATCCTTTGTTTGAACACATTCGACAATATTTAGCCACCTTTTTATACGGCCAGTATTTATTTTCTTTTTCTGGTATGCAGGTGTTGTTGTGGTTGTGGCTGTTGTAATATTAGTAGGTTTATTTAGCATGCAACACTATGGTACAGATAAAGTTAGCTGGCTCTTTGCCCCAATTGTGCTTATTTGGTTTCTTGTAATCGGAGGCATTGGCATATTTAATATTTGGAAGTATGACAGCAGTGTTTTGAAAGCATTTTCACCTATATACATCTACAGGTATTTTAAGAGGGGAGGGAAAGATGGATGGACCTCTCTAGGGGGTATTATGCTTAGTATCACAGGTAGATTTACTATCAAATGTTTATATCCCAAATATTTTCCATAAGTTATCAATTTTAAGTTCTTAAACTTGCACTGAAGCTGGTGAAATGGTTTTGATGACTAATGAATCATTACAGGTACCGAAGCACTTTTTGCAGATCTATCACATTTTCCTGTTTCAGCTGTGCAACTTGCTTTTACTGCAGTTGTATTTCCTTGCCTTCTCCTAGCCTATTCTGGACAAGCTGCCTACCTTATGAATAACAGGGACCATGTGGTCGATGCATTTTATCGCTCTATCCCAGGTTTGTTCTTATATCTATTTTATGGTCATTATAATCCTGTCTGATATGGCACTTAGTTGTCCCATTAAAATGGTAAGTGGCTATTTGCAGATTCTAATTACTAGTTTACAATGCAGATAGCATATATTGGCCTGTTTTTGTAATTGCTACTGCTGCTGCTATAGTTGCAAGTCAGGCTACCATAACAGCGACCTTTTCGATTATCAAACAAGCCCTTGCACTTGGTTGTTTTCCGCGAGTAAAGGTTGTACATACCTCAAAGAAGTTCCTTGGTCAGATATATGTTCCAGATATTAATTGTATCCTTATGATTCTTTGCATTGCTGTTACTGCTGGATTCAAGAACCAAAGCCAAATTGGAAATGCTTATGGTTAGTTATTATCCCTTCTTATTCAAAGTTTCTTAATGCATCTTCCGTTATGTTTATAATTTGTCTGGTAGGAAAAGTCCCATCTCGAAATATGTCTAAATTCATATGAGATTTTGTGTAGAAAGTTTTCATGTGTTTGCTGAGAGGCGAGTATTCACCATCATCAGTCGGTTTCTGTAATATATAAAAGTTCTATAAATTTATTTATAGCATTTTAACTTATTGTGTTAACTCATGGCATCATTTCAATTGACACAGGTACCTAAGAATTACACTTAATTGTATCATAATTTATGTTAATTCAGGGACAGCCGTGGTGATCGTCATGTTGGTAACGACGTTGCTTATGACTTTAATTATGATTTTGGTTTGGCGATGTCATTGGATTCTTGTCCTCCTCTTCACTGGCTTGTCCTTGGTTGTAGAGTGCACATACTTTTCTGCTGTACTGTTCAAAGTTGATCAAGGTGGGTGGGTTCCTCTTGTTATTGCAGCAGCCTTTTTGCTCATCATGTATGTTTGGCATTATGGTACGCTGAGTCGATATGAGTTTGAGATGCATAGTAAGGTTTCGATGGCATGGATTCTCGGTCTTGGCCCTAGTTTAGGATTAGTTCGAGTTCCCGGAATTGGATTAGTCTACACTGAGCTAGCAAGTGGTGTGCCTCACATATTTTCGCACTTCATCACTAACCTACCTGCTATCCATTCAGTGGTTGTTTTCATCTGTGTGAAATACCTTCCCGTCTATACCGTCCCGGAAGAGGAAAGGTTCCTCGTAAAACGGATTGGACCAAAGAACTTCCATATGTTTCGTTGCGTTGCTAGGTACGGCTACAAAGACCTTCATAAGAAAGATGATGATTTTGAGAGAAAGCTATTTGATAACCTCTTCTTATTCGTGCGGCTCGAGTCAATGATGGAAGGTTGTTCAGATTCAGATGAATATAGCTTATATGGCCAGCAAACCGAGCGGTCCAGGGACGGTCTGTTCAACAACAATGGCAACACAACATGCTCGTATGTTGACACCACAGTTTCATCAGTGGATTCAATAGTGCCGGTGAGATCTCCGATGCATACAAGTGTGACGGTAGGATCGTCGGGTCAAGTAAGCAGCCATACAGAAACCGATGAGTTGGAGTTTTTGAATAGCTGTAGGGATGCTGGTGTGGTCCACATTATGGGGAACACTGTTGTTAGGGCAAGAAGGGATTCAAGATTTCACAAGAAAATAGCCATCGACTATATCTATGCCTTTCTGAGGAAGATCTGTCGGGAACATAGTGTGATTTTTAATGTTCCCCATGAGAGTCTGTTGAACGTAGGGCAGGTTTTTTATGTGTAAGTTCAGGGGATGTTTTCCAGTTTTCATAAATAAATAATAAAATTTTAAAAAAATATAAAATAATAATATTATAATACAATATATTACATCAACGTAATACATATGATAGAAATTAAATACCCATATGTTTAGTGTTGGACGATAACCTGTTGGATAAAATGCTTAAAACTGAAGTCATAATAAAAGCCTGTGAAGATGGATACAAAGACTAATCTTTGAAAAAAATATTAAATGAGTACACCTCATTTATTTCGTTTAATAATTTTTCTTAATTTTAATTTCTTTAAATAAATTATCATACTTAAAAAGAAATTATTCGTAGATCATTTCTACCATATCATTTATAGTATGGTCCACTAAATCTTAACCACTTAATTATTTTTATATTATTAAACTATGTATAATCAATTTTTTTAACCATCCACTCTATATTTATATGGTATAAGGTGTTTGGGTTTTTGTAGGCGAGACCACACATAACATAATAGAAAGGATTCACATAATAATATTTTTTTAAAGAGAGATGAATACATTAATTTTATATAAAAAATATTAATATATAAACGGTTAAACTGCACATCTTATTAAACGAGAAATTATTACATGAACCTGTTTTATCATCTAGGATATGGTCTCTAACTAATTAAATTAAGATACATCATATATTTTTTCATATCATATTTACACATAAGCATTGTTCAAATCATTTAATTTAATGTCTTTAATTTAAAAAAGAAAAAATATTATCAAAGATTTCTTGTGTCATCTTTCTCTTTGCTCTTTAAATTTTTTCTCAATTAATTTTTTTTCTTTTTTTAATATAGATTTAGGGTTTATGGTTTAGAGTCTAGGGTTATGGGTTATGTTTAGGGTTTAAGGTTTAGGTTATTACTTGGGGTTAGGGTTTAGGGTCAGAGTTTATGGGTTATGTTTTAGAGTTTAAGGTTTAGGGTTAGGGGTTAGAAAAAATAATTAAAAAAAATTAATAATAAAGAGAAAGACAACATTAAAAATCTTTGATAATATTTTCTTTCTTTTTTTAAATGAAAGATATTAATATGGATAATTTGGATGATGCTTATGTGTAAATATGATATGAAAAAAATATATAATATGTCTTAATTTTATTGGTTGGGACCATATCCTAGGTAGTGGAACGGATTCATTTAATAATTTTCCTATTAAATATATATTTTATAAAGAAAATACTGACCTCATAATAAATAATATCAAATAATCATTTAATTAATCGATTTTATACAGAGTGTCCATAGATAAGATAACCAAAGTAAACAACCGTAATAATAATCCATAAAAAACGTGGTTAACTCGTGATGAAGATATCACAAAGTTAAATCAAAGAATATCATGTCTTAAAAAAACAAAATCATTAATTTCAGATACTATTTTTTTTTGGATTAACTAAATAAATTTATTTAAATTATACTTATAATAATTTTAATAATCTTTTAAATATGGTAAGTATTATAATTATTAGCAAGGTGTGAATACCTAAATGGGAATATTTGACTAGCAATTCACAAAATCTGAAAACCCACTGTCACCATACTGTCAATATTAAACTGCATATTTTTTTCATTACACTCTCCGCGTACAATTATTTCCTTAAACAAAAATTTCCATGAAACAAACCATCATCCATCTCTGCCGTCCATTGAACTTGTAACAGAATCATGGACCGTCGATCTTCCCTAAATAGGCTCACAGTCACAGCTCATTCACCCCAGGCCACGCTCTTTCCTGCAGATTTCCTGCTTCCATCCTCACTGTATTTCACAGGTGTCTCTCTCCCATTGGACAATGGTACTAGGTCCTGAATTCTTCGTCACCCTGTAGCATGCACACTATAAAAGACGACCAACTTCTCCAAATCAACATCAAATCCTTCAATTCTTCTTCTCCTTCTCTGTTTCATTCTTAATTCTTTATTTCATTAATTCTTTTGTTATTCCAATTAAGTCTGGTAACAGTTACCAGACACCACATTGAAGTCTCCTCTCCTTGTAACCTTCTTGGTCAGACGCCATTAAATCATATACAGACAGGGTTGCTCTAACTTTATTCACCTTCAAAACCATATCAGAATGAAGCTTAAAACATCAGGGTTTTGGCAAAGATTTGCACTCTTTTCGGCTTTTGCCGTTGCTGTTATCGTCGAAGCTGAGAATCCTTACATGTTCTTCGACTTCAATATTACTTATGGTGATATTTCCCCACTTGGTGTGAGGCAGCAGGTTTCCAAAACTTTATAACATTATGCTATTTAAGTTATGGTTTTTAATTTCCTTGTTTTGATATCTGTCTTCTTTTTCTTACAGGGAATTCTTATCAATGGACAATTCCCAGGTCCTGATATCTATTCTGTTACCAACGACAACCTTGTTATCAATGTCTACAACAACTTGGATGAACCTTTTCTTCTGTCTTGGTAAGTAATTTACCAAGGAACATCTGTAATGTTGGGAAATTGTGTATCTGAGTTTGTGTTCTAATATGAAACAGGAATGGGGTCCAACAAAGGAGAAACTCTTACCAAGATGGGGTGTATGGAACTACATGTCCAATCCCACCAGGTCAGAACTTCACTTATAATTTACAGGTGAAGGATCAAATAGGTAGCTTCTTCTATTTCCCTTCTCTTGCTCTCCACAAAGCGGCTGGAGGCTTTGGTGGCATTAGGATCCTCAGTAGGCCGAGAATTCCTGTCCCTTTCCCGGACCCTGCCGGTGATTTCACCATTCTTATTGGTGACTGGTTCAACCATGACCACAGGGTAAATTATATAACACAAAGTTGTTATCTTCTCAATTTTTTTAGTTATATGATTTCAGCTTATCATTATTGCAGCAATTGAAAGCTATCCTAGATGGTGGTCATAAACTTCCTTCACCTGATGGTATTCTTATCAATGGTCAAGGACCTAAAGCTGCTTCCTACACAGTTGATCAAGGTGGTTTACCTTTCCCTTTAAAATTTTACAGTTGATTAGGTTTCTCTTTTATCGTGCAAAGACGATGAACATTATTGGTATTTTTCACAGGCAAAACTTACAGGTTTCGGATATCTAACGTCGGGCTTCAAAATTCGTTAAATTTCCGTATTCAGGGTCATAAGATGAAGCTGGTGGAAGTAGAGGGAACCCACACCGTTCAAACCATCTATGAGTCTCTTGATGTCCATGTTGGCCAGTCCTATTCAGTACTTGTTACCATGGATCAAGCTGCTCAGGATTTCTACATTGTGGTCTCCACTCGTTTCACCAAACAGGTCCTTACCACCACTGCCACTCTTCATTACAGTAACTCCAACAAGGTGGTTTCAGGCCCAGTTCCTGTCGGACCAACGAATGAAATCGATTGGTCTCTTAATCAGGCTCGATCCATCAGGTAAAATCTTCATCATCCCCCAATCTATTATTCCTTGGCTCATACATATATGATGATCTTGATTGTGTATTGTTGTTTTTCAGGACTAACCTGACTTCAAGTGGACCTAGGCCTAATCCACAGGGCTCATATCACTATGGTCTCATTAATGTTACTAGAACAATCAAGCTAGTCAGCACAGCTGCTCAAGTAAATGGGAAGCAAAGATATGCTGTCAACAGTGTGTCTTTTGTTCCAGCTGATACACCACTAAAACTAGCTGACTATTTCAAGATTGGAGGTGTTTTCTGTGTTGGAAGCATCTCAGACAACCCAACCGGTCAAAATATGTACCTTGACACATCGGTTATGGGTTCTGATTATCGAACCTTTGTGGAAATTGTGTTTGAGAACCATGAAAACATAGTCCAGAGCTGGCATATTGATGGATATGCCTTTTGGGTTGTTGGGTAAGAAACTGAAACATATACTCTATTTTTCTCATGTAAAACCCTGTCTTTCCCTCTCAACTTAACATCACTTGACAAGTAAGAGTCTTGAATATTTTGTTCCGACATCTCGAATCTGTTTCGAGAAACTAAAACATTCCTGGTTTGTGTTTTCAGGTATATCCTAGATCCTGGACTGCTATCTACATGTCTCTTGATAATGTTGGGATGTGGAATGTTCGAAGTGAGCATTGGGGAAGGCAATATCTTGGGCAACAATTTTACTTGCGAGTGTACACACCTGTGAACTCAACCAGGGATGAATATCTCATTCCAAAAAATGCTTTGCTCTGCGGCAGAGCCCAAGGGACTAGCACTACACCTATTTAAAGAGTTTTGCTTTGAATTAATTCTCTACACTATAAAATATCCAAAACTTTTGAGTTTCCAACTCTATTCTTTCTTATATTTGTATTGGTTTTGTAACTATGAAATTAAATTAAACATTCTTTTGGTGAAGAAATAATCCAAGGTTCAATTTATGTTATATTGTTATTAGTAATAAATGTATTACGATAAAAGTTTAATTTTAAATTCTCTTCGTTTATAGGTCAAAACTTGAAATTCTTATTTTTATTTGTATATCTAATGTTTAAATTACTTACACATATTAGCACAAGTCCCTATTTTTTTTTCGTGTTTATACATATTTCAATTTAAAAAAAATAAGTTCAGAATTTATGGTTAAAATTTAAAATTAGATTTAAGATCAAAATTTTTTATAAAATAAAGATTAAATTAAATAAAAACAAACTTATGTTAAAAATATTATATTAAATTATAAATATTATAAATAAATAGGTCAATTTTAGATTAAATAAAAAATTGAACAGATATTAAATAAATTTTTTAGAAACTAAATTGAATAAATATAATTATTCTAAAAATAATAGAGTAAATTATAAAATTTTTATAGTTTTTAAAACTTAATTTTATTTCCTCACACTTTTTTTTATTGTACATCATTAGATAGAAAAGAATCTTTTTTCCTTCATCTTTTCATTTTTCACCATTCCAATTCTGTTTCCTCCCAAGTGAAGCCAAAAGGATAAAAAGGAGGGAGAGAAGTTATTTTCTAAAATGAAAAATAAAACCAAGCCCCTCTTAGCCTTAAATTTTATAGAATGGTAGAAATGGGGTTGCATAGTTGACCATTGGATGGCTAACAGGTTAAGAGAAAAGGGATGTTCTGATCTTGTATATCATCTTCAGCATTGGGAATTTTAGTCTCAAAAGTCTTGGATTTTTTTATTTCCATTTCTTAAGAACATAAGGCTATGGTTTAATCAAATCAGTACTAATGTTGAACATATCATATACAGAGTGCATAATTATTTTGTCTAATATATATTCACATTCAGAGTTGTCAGATCTGTTCTTTTAAATCTTTAAGCCATTAAATCATCACTGGTATAAAACCTGTACAGAGGCATTTATATTTGACAAGATAAATAGTTACAAGTAGAGAGAAATGAAAGGAGAAAGATACAGCTTATTAATCTTATCCAGAAAGTAGATGACAATAAATCCGTACTAAATTACGAGATACTCAAAGAGCAAACTTACTTTGATAATCAGGAAAATACAACCCAACCATGAAGCAGAAGTACAATATGTGCTAGGTGGATTCTCCGTTTTCTAGTTGTGCCTGTTGCATATGCGATTGGTTTTAGTATAAGAATGGATTGCAATAAAATCTCGGGAAAAAAACTGAACAATACAAACACACTGCAGGTAGTCAAGAAGAGGCAAAACTCCAAACTCGCATTCACAGCCAATGCAATATTATGAAAATGTGCGTATCTGAATTGACCCTTCTTTGGCCACCTCATAGATAGAGTACCTACCACAACAACCCTAAGTGGAATCCAAATCCAAACTCAAATCACAACCAAGAATCAATGTAAAATATCTTAACCTGTTAGAATAGTGCTAGTGCTGACAATGTCTTGGGAGACAAGAAAGTAACCGACATTCTATTTAAAATTCATCTTCTCAAGAGTCATCTGACAAGAAGACCTAACTTCGGCCTTTTCAGTAAGTTAACATTACATGCATACCATCAATGGTTAACCATTTAAACGCATTGCTTCAAACTAATGCCATACCATCCAGTCCTAGCTTTCCTCTAGTTTCAGCACACTTTACATGCTTAATTTTGATCATGATTTTCTGCTTAATCTTTCCATGCTTCCTCTTAATTCAATGCCCAAAGAATCATTAGAGTTGCAATGCATGGGTAATTGAAAATGATTAAAAACAATCGACCCAAAATTTAAAAAATGCAAAAGAAAATACTTACATCCAATAGTCTTGAGGAAGTCCACCGAGGAGGTGGCCAGAACAGCTTGGAAAATTGAGGAAACTTCTGTAATGGTCCTATAGAACCATTTTCTAAATCAAATACACCTACTTCACACCGCTCCGAAGATTCATATTCATTAGATTCTCCAAGAGAATAAAAGAAGTTATCTGCAAAAATAATGCAGTTCCCTCTACCCACATTCAAGTCTTCCATGGAGGCAGAAAAGGTACAATCATCACCCACAAACAACACGCGATCATCCAAATTCTTAACATCAACCCACTTCTTACCAACTTCATCCAACTTAAAAACGTTAAACCTAACTGTCCTCTCATTCACATATAAAGCAAGATTCTCGAAATACTCCTCGACAAAGCCCCATGAATACAATCCCTCTGGGGCTTCCATACTCAAATACATATCAACCAACAATAAATCACCCTTGGACTCAACCAAAAACTTCTTGTCACCACCAAAAACAGGCATCACAACCTCACTTGTCTCAAAATCCAATCCCACAAGCACAGTCCTACCATTATTATCAACAGCATAGAAGTTGCCTTCATACAATATCACATCATCATAAGGAGATGGCATGTCTTGAATGATAGTCCATTTCTTATCCCTAGACTTAAACATTGCTAATTTCCCAGAAACATGGATTGTAAGTAAAACAAAACCATTATCAGGATTATTGTCTAAACAATATATCACAACTTTCTCCATGTACAAGTTTCCCACATTTCCTCGATAATTAAGGTGATTTAAATAATGAAGCACATATTCTTCACCCAATTCAACAATGTTAAATTCCAACAAATTAAAAAGTCTGGGAAAATTCTCAGGGAGAGAATTGAAACGGGACCTTGAAAGAGGATTCAAGAGCTGAACCCTGTTTGATCCATCCTCTTCGATTTTGATTACCCAGGAGGTCGATGTGTCTGTTTCGGTATCGGAGTTAGGCAATCGCAGCAGGAAAATAATGCGTTTTGATAGGGAAAACCCGTGGGAGGTGTTCGCCATATCACCCTCATCGGGGAGGACAGGGAATCGAGGAGCTAAACGATGGTGTTTAGGTGATGTGACTGTTGACCGCCACGTTGAACAAACGGAACGGAAACGATTGACGTCGAAGGAACTGTGTAGACGCTTGGAAATAAAGTCTATGAGTTCGCTGGGGAGTTTTGTCCAATCTGCCATCACCGATTTTCCCGAGAAAGTGATGGAAAAGTATCAGGAAAACGTGGGAGGAAGCGTTGTACATAAAAGAAGAGGGAGTTGTCTTCAAATGGGCTATTTTCTTGGGCCAAGTCCAGTTATAAAGTTCTCCCCTTTGCTTAAAGCAACAAAGATTTAACGTTTATAGATTATAAAATAAAATTAATTTAATGTTATTTAAATGCGTCTCAAATTTAATTTTTTTATATATAAAATATACGTCGAAAGAGGAAAACTTTAATCACAATTTTTTTATTAATAATATACTAATTTTATTAAAAGAGTAAAACTTTAAAAATATAATAAGAATTTAAGAAATTAAATAAACAAACTTAATGCATACATATTTTGAAACATAAAAAATTAATATCTTTATATTGTAATTAAGATCATGTAAAAAATGCATATTAATGATAATAATAATAATAATAATATATTTTATATACAAATGTATGTTAATTTGGGGAGGCGTCAGCTAACATGCGCCATAGTTTTCGACAACCTCAACTTGTTCCGTGAATCTTCCTCCTCCTGTCCCAAGAAAACGAAGAACATGGCAAATCCCCCAAATACCCAGATAAGTTCTTAGTCAAAATCCATTTGAAAAGAAAAATATTCAAATACCCAGATAAGTTTTTAGTCAAAAATCTGAACCCACTAAGTAAACTGAAAGAGAAAAAGGGATGGCGAGTGGGAGCGTGGAGAGCCTGGATCAGTTGCCTACGGCCCTTTTGGCCACCATCATGACCAAGCTCGATATCTCTTCCATCTGCTCATTGGCTGTCACATGCACCACTTTCAATTCCTGTGCTTCTCAGATCCTCTCTTTTCTTCCCAATTTTCACATCCTTGTAAGTTTCCTTTTCCTTTTCCTTTGTTTGCATCTAAATTTTGGATCTTTAGCTGTTTTACTGTTTTGGATTCTGAGGAAACTGAAGGAAAACGTTTTCAATTGCAAATGTACTACTAACCCTTTTTATTTCCCAGATCTATCATAATCAAATGAAAAATCTCAACTTTTGAATATTGATGCCTTGTTTGGAGTTCCAAATTGAACCCTAACTATGAATTTGACAGGAGATCTCGCCGTCTATGGGACTAATGAAGCCTCTGTTGCCACCAAATCCCCACCTTAAAAGCTTAAAGCTTGATTGTGGCCAGCTTAATGATTCATCCATTGAGCTATTACTTCGACCTTCTTTACAGGAACTTTGCTTGCACAATTGTTCAGATTTTAGTGGAAAACTACTCTCTGAAATCGGATCACGTTGCAAGGATATAAGGTATATATAGATATAATTTGATTGAGGTCTGCATTTATCTTTTAATGTTGTATATAAATTTACTTTTTTTCCATGTGAGATATTTGCTTTGTTGCAGAGAGTTTTGGTGTTAGATTTATGATGCTCATTTGTTACCACTTAAAGAGATGTTATCATTAGCTTTATATGTTAACGTTCAGGTCTCTCTACTTGGGGTCAGTGGCTGAGAATAGGGGCCGAGCGATACATATTTCTGATCTGGAGGAATTACTCAGTGGTTGCACCCAATTAGAAGTAAGGCTTATTTATAAAAGTAATAAATGAGGAAAAGATTTGAAAGATTAATGAAAGATTAAAGGGAGATGTTTGTTATTACATTGTTATTACATTAAACCTAAAGATGGTGCCAAATAGTGATTTACTTGTAGGCTTTATTTCCAAAGGTAACAAATGAGACAAAAGGTGTAAAAGATTAATGAAAAATTAAAGGAAATGTTGTTAATACATTCTACATAAAGATGAAACCGACCACTTGACAGTTTCCTCGTAGGTTTGTCTTATGAATGAGAAAGTGTGAAGGGCTATGAAAGGTAAATTGAAATATTTGTTAGTTCATTAATCATAATGATGGAACCAGTTAGTGATTTTGGTCTAGACTGGATTAGTCCCCAGTATTTTAATTCAATGTTCAAAGGCAGCTCTATTCAGGAAAAAAGGCTCAAAGGGAGGAGTTTCATAAGACCTAGAGTTTCTAGTTTACTACTTTTCAGAGAGAAAAAATGTTTCTAGATTGACACATCTGCTTATGGTTCCATTGATGATGTTGTATGCCTGAATTTGATAGTCAGGTTAGCTCCTTTCAAGGGTTAGCCTTGGACTAAGAGCAGGGGCAATAAATGTTTGGGCTTTCCTAGAAATACTTCATAGTTAGTATGGATAAACCTCACTGCAAAAATCACTCACAGAAGATCCCATCTAGTTTCCACTACCTTGTTAGTGGGTACACAACCAAACCCTATGTCCTGAAAGAATTCAGAACTAAAAGCTTCCTTTTCCCTTTCTTCTCACTCCCTTTTCCTAGCACAAGCATGAGTCTCCCTTTTATAGTGCAAGCTCTTTCTCGCTGGTCAACGCCGAATCTGCCAACAACCATTGACCATCCTCTAATTCAACCAACCATCAAATGCCTTCAAAGTCAAATGGTGGTCTGACTCAACAGCAGGCTTTGAGTTTCAAACCATGTCCCAACAAATCTCCAACATGGCTTGAAATTCCACTAAGCTGTCTTTTTCAAGAAATAATCTCTTCAATACCTACCAACATGGAATCATTGATCTTCAAGAGAAACCACCAAGCTTTGATAGATGGAAATGCCAATTTAGCCTTTCTGTGGAATGAACTTATATGACTTGTCCTGATACTTGCTGGATACCCATATTTGAAGCCCAATAGATCGTTGATATCTATCTAGTTTCTAAATATAACAGAGTGGCTGCATTTGCTTTCTCATTGATCATTCTGGTAATTGGTTACTTATTAGCACGAAAAAACTATACATGTTTCATGTGGAAAATGTATTCAGTATACTGACAGATTTTTTTTGTCTATTTCTATTTAATTGCATGTTGTTAATTCGTAAGCTAGTTCTGTCTCATTTGTAATTTTCCAACCTATATCCGCATACCTCTTGATATGTATTCCTGTTTCGTTTCAACTTGTGCCAGGAAATGAATCTGATGTTTGACTTATCACTATTTCTTCGTCATAACTTTGCTCGGGTTTGGGCTTTAGCTTCAGAAAGACTCACTTCTCTGGAGATTGGCTACATTTCTTCAGTTATGGTGACTGAACTGCTTAGCCCTAATGTTGGACCCCATCAGTACCAAAATCAAATTCAACCATCAATATTGCCTAGCATCCAAAAATTGTCGCTTGCTGTAGATTGTATTACAGATACGATGGTCAGTACAATATCAAAAGGTCTCACATTATTGACACACTTGGAACTTCGAGATGCACCACTCATAGAACCAAGAGTTACATTTGATCTTACCAACACTGGCCTTCAACAAATCAATCAGCATGGAAGACTAAAACATCTTTCTCTTGTCAGGAGCCAAGAATTCCTCAATACTTACTTTAAGCGAGTTAATGATCTTGGGATCCTACTTATGGCTGACAAGTGCACAAACATGGAAAGCATTTGCCTTGGTGGCTTTTGTCGTGTTACGGATACAGGGTTTAAGACACTTCTGCATTCTTGTTCAAGCTTGTACAAGCTTAAGGTCTGTCACGGATCCCAGTTGACTGATCTGGTTTTCCATGACATTGCTGCAACTTCCCTTTCTTTGACTCATGTTAGCTTCAGATGGTGTAATCTTCTCACCAACCATGCCATCAGGAGTTTAGTCTGCAACACTGGTCTCAAAGTTCTCGACTTGAGATGCTGCAAAAACCTTGGGGATGAAGCTCTACCTGCTATCAGCTCTCTGTGTGAACTGAAGGTGTTACAGTTGGACAACGCCGATATAACTGATGTAGGAATAGCGTACTTACGACATGGCGTTATTAGCTCATTGATTTCATTATCTGTTAGAGGATGCAAGAAACTTACAGATAAGTGCATCTCTGTGCTATTTGATGGCTCTTCTAAACTGGAATTGCAAGAGCTGGACCTATCGAATCTTCCTAATCTATCCGATAATGGCATTTTAGCTCTTGCAAAAAGTCAGGTTCCAATTTCTGAACTCCGATTGCGACAATGTCCACTCATAGGTGATACTTCAATCATGGCACTAGCCTCGATGCAGGTTGACGATGACAGAGGACACGGTAGTAGTCTTCGATTGTTGGATCTTTACAACTGTGGTGGCATTACACAACTTTCATACCGATGGTTGAAGAAACCATATTTTCCAAGATTAAGATGGCTAGGTGTGGTGGGGAGTTTAAACAGAGATATTGTAGACGCATTAGCCAGGAATAGACCATACTTGCACGTCTCTTGCAATGGTGATGAACTAGGGACCAATCCATGGAACAACATAGACGGTTCAAACATGCATGACTATGAGGAGTGGGACGAACTAGAGCAATGGCTGCAGGAAGGAGAGTGGGAGAATGACGATGAAGAGATGGAGGATGGTGAAGATGATGCAGATGTGGTGATGGAATGATTTCCATTGTATATTTATTGTTATAATCTTGTTTGTAACCAACTACCGGTGGATGTGCTGTTAACTTTATTCCTGGGAACTATAATATATGGTGCGTGTTTGTTTGTTTTCTGGATTATGGTATTATTGATGTTCGACGCCTGATTTCAAAAAACAACTGTTTCTTTAATCGTTGAGACTTAATGGTTGGTACAAAACAACGGATGAAAATGGTGCTAGCTCTTCAATGGAGTTAAAAAAACAGATAAACAAGATTTAAATAAAAAAACCAAACAACAAACAATGGGATGATGAAAATGGTGCTAGCTCTTCAATGGAGTTAAAAAAGCAGATAAACAAGATTTAAATAAAAAGAGTAGTAAGATGATGAAAATGGTGCTAGCTCTTCAATGGAGTTAAAAAAGCAGATAAACAAGATTTAAATAAAAAGAGTAGTAAATTGGTATAGTTTAACCCTAAGGTAAGAAAAACTATATTATGAAACATTCTCACTACGTTATTTATGGGACTGGCCAATAAAATGTATCTACGTCATTTATGGAAAAAATAATTACATGGATGCATTTTATTGGCCGGTCCCATGAATGACGTGATGGGAATGTCCCGTAATATACTCGTTTGATTTTATCATTTGATTCATTGATTAATTTTATTTAATTAAATTAAAATAAATTAATATAATAAGTTAAATGTCACCTAAATAATTTACCCTTTAAGTTTTAATGAATTTTAATTAAAATAAGACCAGTTAAATAATTTAATATTTAATTTTTTAATTGGATGATCAAAATAAAATATCCTAATAATTAAATGTCACCAAATAATTTACCTTTTAAGTTTTAAAGGATGAATGACCTAATCGTAACTAAACTTTAATTAAGTGATTATATTGTAAGTTTTAATAATTGAATGACCTCCAAAGTAGTTTATCCTTTATTGTTTTGTATTACCCAGACTTGAATCTCAAAAAGAACATCAACCCTTCTGTTTCACCTGTATCATTCGTATCTAAATTCGGTGGATCTTGCTAGGTAGTTAGTATTTTTTTTTATCACGTACATTTTCTACCACTCACAAAACTTTCTGATTTGTCTTTCAAAAGAAGAAGAAGAAGAAAAAAAGAAGAAATCATGCTTTGATGGATTCCTTTTCTGTGTTAAAGTTTCAAGTTTTGTGTAGATCTAACAAGTACAGTCTTTAGTAACTTTCCCTGTTTGATTTTGATAATTTTTGTAGAACTTTTTGAAGTTATTTTTATTGGCGATGAGGTGAAAGTGAGTACTAATGGATAATAAGCTCCAATCTCCTCTTTCTTCTCGGTTAAGCCGTAGGGACCGTAATAATCAACGCTCATTTTCTAAAGGTAAGCAAAATCTATCATCTTTTAGCATCCCTTGCTGCATTGAAACCATGGGTCATGATTTTCTATATCTTTAGTCTTTAAAAACATAAGGGTAATTTGTATCTGTTGCCTGCTTCTTTTCATGGATCTTGGTATATCACTTAAAATGCTATTTTAAGGGTTTTGGATTGTCTTGATGCAGATGATGAAAGTGGCTTGTTTTCTTCAATGAGGTTGCCGCAAGATAGTCCAATCAAGATTGTGTGGAAACAGGGGTTTATTCGACTGGTTCTTGTTGCAGGCATTCTATGGATGTTACTTATTCTTATTGTATTACTGTTTCATGTTTGGTCTTGCCAATCTTCGATTTCTTTCTTGTCAGGTACAGTTTCAATCTTTTTTATTCCATCCGTCTTTACTTTCATGTGTTCGTAAGTATATCTTTGTTCAGATTTAGTTAGTTTCTATAGAAATAGGAGTTAGGATAATGAATGTTGTTAGTTTGTTTGATGTAGTGACACATTTTATATTAATTAATTAATTAATCAGATAAATACTTGGGAAAAAATATTGGTTTGATTCTTTTCTGTATTAGGGAGGCTTTTAAACAATCCCGAATTTGCTTTGGCTTCCTTTTTTGATGTGCTCTGCTAATTCTTGATTTAGCCAGGATTTATCATTTATCAAGGTTATATTCATAATTAGTGAATGTCCGAAGCAATCTATTTTTGGCCTGCAAATTGTGACCATGTGCTGTTATTGGTTTGAGATGATGTGTTTTTCCCTCGTATGCAGCTATGTGTAACAAAGAGGGCAAGGTATTCATTGCAATGGACTTGCTTGGATTGGCTCCAAAACCAGAACATCGTAAAGTTCATGGAAACTCTTGTTTATCAAAATGCTGATCACTCTATTTTAATATGAGTAATATTGATTGTAAATTAATCTATAGGTTGCCCAATTCCAGTAGCTGATGACCCTGACAAAATAGTTATTCCCGAGGGAAGAACACTGGATGAAATTGTTAAAGATCTAACCTATATTGAGGAGGAGGATTTGGTTAGCAATGGATCTCATTCCGCCGCTGTATTTGGAGGTAACCAAAGCTGGCTGCAAAGAGAAGAGAGTTTTAAATTGAAACCAAGTATGAAGGTAAAACTTATTTTATTGCTTTTAGCCTCTGGTCTTATTCATATAGGTGGATAACTTAGGCAACTTCTGGTCTAGTTCCTGGGAATAAACAAGATCCCCCCACCCCCACCCCCACCCTACACACTAGTTGATTTTTTTTGGATTTCATATATGTTGGAGATGAAAATTTCCTCATCCTTGCATCTGTCTTCTCCTTCTTACCTCTGTTAGATGGCTGAAAATAGAATTAACTGGTTTGATCATGTAATAAAATTTTCCATTTAGGTGCACTGTGGATTTCTGCAAAATGGTGGTGCTGACATGAATCCTATGGATATCGAATATGTCAAGAGATGTAGGTTTGTGGTTGCATCTGGGATTTTTGATGGATATGATGTGCCTCATCAGCCATCAAATATAAGTACTCGTTCTAAGAAGCTCTTCTGTTTTCTGATGGTTGTTGATGAAGTATCTCTCAAATTTATTCAAAGTAATGTGACCGTCAGGAAGGATAAAGATAAGGGGATGTGGGTAGGTATATGGCGTCTTATCCCATTAAAGCATCCACCTTATGATGAACCCAGAAGGAATGGGAAGGTTCCCAAAATTTTAACCCACAGGTTATTCCCTCAAGCACAGTACAGTATTTGGATTGATGGCAAAATAGAGCTGATAGTTGATCCATTGCTCATTTTCGAAAGGTATATTCATGTCGGATTAAATTGTTAACAGCTCTTCTTTGTCCATATTTTTCCCGGTTGACAAATGAGAGGAATGATTATCTCCAAAGATATTGTCATCTTATTGAACTATTATGAACTATGTAGCTTATTATTTAACTTTTCATAGCTATATAATGTTTGATTTATCTGGATGGAGAAACAGTTGGAATATATTAATATTTTCTATTGTCAGATACTTATGGCGTGATAAGCATACTTATGCTATTGCTCAGCACAAACATCATAGGAGTGTATATGAGGAGGCTGATGCAAACAAGCGGAGGAAGCGATATGCCAGACCTCTTATTGATCTGCACATGAAGATTTATTACTCTGAGGGAATGGAGCCATGGAGTTTGAAGAAAAATACAATTAGCGGTATGAAGGGTGACATAGTTTTCTTCTATGAATTATGGAAGGGATGCCTTAAGTATTGAAATGCATGACCTTCCAATGTGTTCATGAAGGATGTGTAACATTTTCTCCTACTGGTTCATTTTATGTTTCTTGTTACTAACACAATACTAAATGCAGATGTGCCGGAGGGAGCCATAATTATAAGGGAGCATACCGCATTGAATAATTTGTTTAATTGCTTGTGGTTCAATGAGGTCAATCTCTTCACACCTAGAGACCAGCTGAGCTTTGGCTACGTTGTATACAGGTTAAAGGGCTTGTTTAAGTTCTTTATGTTTAGAAATTGTGAGTACTATTCACTCTTCATCCTGCACCCACATACTCGGGAGCACTCTTCTAAAGTAGAGTGGGTGAAAAGCTTGAGTGAGTTCAAGGGTAGCGGTAGTAGCATGAAAGAGAGTAGAGGTGGATTTGGGTTGTGGACTCCCTATCCCAAGAATCTTGATTCGGTTACCCTGCCTCCGGTGGTAAGAACATCGAAAGCTGGCTGATATTTATCATAAGCAATCTTGATTATCTTTGTTTACCTTGAAACAATTATTCCGTGATTTCTTTTATGGATCCTTCACCAGTTTGCTTAGAACAGATGCCCTTGTAAACTTTTGTACATTAGATGGAAAAGAAAGGAAGTTGTCTCCTAAGCATGATTCATATTGAAGTTAATAATAATTATTCATAGCCAACATTGTTTTGTCTACGTTTGTTCTTCAACAAGTGATGCCTTTGAACTGCCCCCAATGAATTTTCCTTCTCTCTTTTGCTTGGTTAAGTGAGTGTCCAGAAAATAGAGACGTGTACACATGGTGCACACTCTCATAGCCACAAAATTTTAGTGTATTTTTCCCCTTTGATTGGAACATATCCTCTCTTTTGTCTTAAGCCATGCTATGCCACTAGGAACTGAGAACTGTTAAAAGACAGTTTGGCTGTAATTCCATGGAATTTTAATTTTTTTAATGCACTAATTTTAAGAACAATATTTACAAGAATCACTTGGTCAGACAATCAAACGGTCCTAATCAAAAGAAAACATACTCCCGACCCAATCGCAAGCATAAGCTTTTTTTTTCATGTCTGATTAAATTCAAAATTTTTTTTATTATAGATCTCAAATCTTTGATTTAATCAGATTAAATCATTAAACTTTTATTATTAACGAATTAAATCATTCACACTAACACCGTTAATTATTTTAACGGAAAAGCTAACTCAATTATCCTACTACACTTATTTTTCCATATTAACAAATTAATATTAATTAAAGTTAAAGAAAAATATTTAAATTTTTTTTATGATAAATTATTAAAAAAATTGCATTGAACCATAATTTCTTTAATAATTTAATGTAAAAAAAATTTAAATATATATTTTTTTAATTTTAATTAATATTAACTTGCTGAAATAGAAAAATATGTCTAATAAAATTATTGAGTCAATTTTTTTATTAAACTATTTAATGATGTTAATCTGAATGATTTAATTTGTTAATAATAAAAGTTTAATGATTTAATTTGATTAAATTAAAGGTTTATAATTTATAAAAAAAATAGAATAAATTCAATGATTTAAATTATAAATGACTCTATTTATTGATTGATTTGTCCCCCTAAATAAAAGAGACATTTTTTTCTTCTCATTCTTTGTTCCAAAAATGGCCGCAACTACACTCTCCGTCCAGCCAAACCGTCTCATTCCATGCACCCCTATTCCTACACCGCCGGTCAACCAAAACCACCCTTCTTTTAAACCCGCGAAGACCGAGCGCTGGAGAGCCGCGCCAATCCTCCACGCCCGGCGAATAATAGCCGCTAGAGCTGGTTCACGTGCTGATGACTCGACTCCGTTCGAGATGTCTGTTGAGAACGCGCTCAAGCTCCTTGGAGTATCCGAAAGTGCTTCTTTTGATGATATTCTTCGAGCCAAGAATTCGATTGTTGCCTCGATTAAGGATGACCAAGAAGCTATTGCTCAGGTTAATTCATTGCCATTCTTTTTTTTTTTTTTTTCAATTTGAGAAATTTCTAAGTTCAAAAGATTTGGGTGATAAAATATTCAACTTTTTTTTCTGTAAATTTGTTCATTTTGCTACTTGCTAGAATTTCCAATCTTCTCTATGTAAATATGCAAATTCCTACATTTATTTCTGTTCTCAAAATTTGGATTTGAGTTTTTACGATTCTATAGACAAGGAACACCGGTTGATTGTTTTTTCCATGACAAATATGAACGATCTGTTTTCCAAATTGGTTCCTGTATAGTTGTCTATACTTTTTGTGGTTTATGTTTTAGGTTGAGGCTGCATATGATATGCTGCTTATGCGGAGCTTAACCCAACGACGTGCCGGGAAAGTCGTAGACAGAAGCATTAGATATGCAGATGTTACACCTGTTAATTCTCCTGGGGTGGGATCAATGCCTCGGTGGGTGCAAACAACTGTGAAAAATTTACCTGTTTCAGTTGAAACTCCAGTTTCCAGTGAATTGGGCATACAAGCTGGTGTATATGGAGCTCTTATGGTTCTAACTTACGTGAATGGATCTTCTACGTCCTCAGTGATTCCTTACGCTGGACCTGACGTTTCAGGGCTTATCATAGCAAGTAGCTTTGGAGCCTCCTTTTATTTTATTACCCGAAAGAATGTGAAGTTAGGTAATGAGGTTTCTTGCATATGGATTATGTTGCTTGCTGTACAAATTTTAATTATAAGTTACTTTTGGCAAATATGAAAGTCCAGTAGCTATATGTTTGTTTTTCCTTTTCAACCAAAGAAACGGTGAAGGGGAGTATAAAAGAGAAAAGCAGAAGAACCCGTCGGGTTTCGGGTTGCTGCTGCTGCGCTGCTTACTGAGTGAAAACATTGTATATAATGGTGAAATGTATATATGATGTTGGCAGTTTACTACGAATTTGATTTTATCATGCATAGAAGAAGATTTGCAGCGGTTTTCTAATCATTCTGTATTTCATTTCTCTCTTTGATCTAACCTTTTCTGTTTTCCTCAAGTCGAACTTCGGCTTTGCTATTGAAATCCTTGAAAGCATAGGGAAGTTGGCATGACATTGAGAAGCATGCCAATATATTAGGCTGCTTAATTGTACAAATTTCGAGTTCATTTCATTATTTTTGCTCCTTATGTTTGCAGGTAAGGCTACATTGATTACTATAGGGGGGCTTATTGCTGGTGCAGTGGTGGGATCAGCTGTTGAGAAGTGGTTGCAGGTAGATATTGTCCCATTTCTTGGAATACGCTCTCCGGCAACGATTGTCAGTGAATTCATACTCTTCACTCAGTTCTTGGTTTCTCTGTATCTAAGGTAGGAATACGAGAATATGGAATTTAAAATTGTAAAACCTGTAATTATTCATTCGCATGATCATTATCAAGTATTTCTAGGATGTGTATCATTGCATATTGTACAAAACTACAAATAGAAGATAGTGAAACTTTCATGCATTCCTACTAAATTGTTGGTGGATTTTCTACCCTAGCTGCTTGTATTAGCCATTGCCATCTATGTTACTCATTTCCGCATACGAATACGGGGTGAGCCGGGACCTGAATTAGAACGTACATATACTACATTGATAAATTTAACAAATTACAATGGACATCTGTGGTATTAACCATTGTAAGAATTATGAACACCCGTGGGTATTTCCAGAAACATTTTAAACAGACAAATGGGAGAGAGAGAAATGCAGTCTTAGATCAGAGATTTGTTGCCAGTCTTAAATTCATTGATTGATTCAGTGCTTTTCAGCAAAGCTTAACATAGAAACTAATCAAACAGATCAACCATTGATGGTCTTATCTGCATGCCTACTGAAATGCTTGCAGCAAGCATATTATTTTAGGAAATTAAATGTCCTGATGAAACGCGATAAACATTATAAGCTAAAGGGATACAAAGGGTCCAAACTCTCTTTGAAGAAAGAAAGATGAAGATCATGGCACTTGCTTTGGGAAGTGATGGAGCTGGTGGTGATGATGGGAACTGATATGCTGGTTCTGGAGATGCTGCTGCTGATTGTGATAAGTACATTCCACACCACCCTTGTTCTCCGACAACCCCTTTGAAGGGTTTCGAGTTAGCTCCAGCAATGACTCCCTCACATGGTCAGCCTGAACCATCTCACTGTCTTTTTTCTACCACCAGACATGTAAATTTTAGTAAGTTTATATGCCTTATATATATGCATGTCATGTTCTAAAATAAATTACCTCTACTTTGAAAACATTTGAAACAAGGCCTCTGAAGCTGTTTACATTTGCATTTGTTACTTCCAACCCCAATGAATCCAAAGCCTCCATTAATCTTACGAAACCACCTGGCTTGTGCTCACTGAAAACTTTAACAAAAAACTGGTTCCCGTCGATTTGAGCAACTTCAACTTGTACCTAAAAATTCCATTTTAATTACCATTTAAACACAGAGAAAAGGACGAGAATATATGTACCAGTTGTTTTTACCTCCATTTGCTGTGTCTTGTCGGTACAAAGGTCCACGTCTTGGTTTTGTACCTTTGAGACACTGTCATTACCTCCAACAGGAAAGCTATGGGGTCCCTTATCATGTTCATTGTTAGAATATACAGGGATTTGATCATTTTGTAAGAAAATCTCAGATTGGAACTTTTTATGGACTCCGTTTGTGCTTGTTTTCTTAGCACCATTATCGTTATCTGAATGTTCTTCAAGCTCATCTTGGAGTTCTTTCGCTTGGTTTTGCAATTCCTTCACAAACTCAATCGCATCTCCTAGGATTGAAGCTCTATCAAGCTAACAATAAAGAAAGAATATACAGTGTCAAAACATATCTATTTTGGTCTGAAATTGCATAAGACAGTTGATAATTTAAGTACCTTTGAGATTTTGGGAACCAAAGATCGAAGAGCATAGAGTCTTTCATTAAGCTTCTTCCTTCTTTTTCTCTCTGCCACAAGGTTTTTGGACTGCCCTTTGGACCCTGCTCTCCTTTGGCACCTTGCATCATCTTCATCATCATTCTGATCACTGCAATCTGAAATCGAATCCGACCGTCCATTCTCTTGTTTTATAGAGTCCTTTTCATTCCCTTGGATAACGATTGATTCATTGGTCATCATTGAATTCAATGGATCCATCTCTTGATGTGGGTTAACAACCTTGTCTGAGAGGAATACATCATGAGACCCTTCCATGCATCCATACTGCTGCAGGGTGTTTGTTGATCGGATTTGATCAATGGAGATGTCGTATGGTAGGTTTAGAGTTTCGAGCGTCGTCGCCGACGGCGGTCGGAAATGATTGATGGGATCCTTCTCATTCAATGCTTGAGCACCAAGTACATTGAACTGTGTATCCATGCAACTTGTCATCATTGAGCTTTGCTCTAATGAGATGTTGCAGAGGGCAACAATATAATCCATCACATTTTGGTCTTCACATACCTGTTTTTGAAACATTAAAATTTGCGTAATGCCCATTTATGGATCATAGAAAAACAACCCAAACAACATACTTGCTTGGAAACAAAAAGCTCAACTAGTCCTTCTGCAACAGGAATCAAGATCCTAGTTCCAACTATTTCCTGCAAAAAGGTTGTAAGAAGATCAAACAGCTTGTCTTTTTTTCTTTTAATTATTAAAGTATAAGGCTTACTAACCTCTAGAACATTTGAATCTGAGTTATTAGAGAAGTTTAACCATTTGGGTTGATTTGATATCAAGGCTTGTGCATGACTTCTGTTTAGTGTAAGTGAACCCATAAAAAAACACTCATAAAAGATGAAGGAGAAAGAAGAGAAACGTTAAGACAAGAATACCCAGAATCTAGGGGCATGCAAGAAGGAAGTTGGGCAAGCAATTCACAGGATCTGGTTTTAGGATGCTGAAACATCACATCCCTGCATGGAAGGAGTACTGAGGTAACAGGAAATTGAAGCTCTCCACCACTTTCAATACTTTCAGTTCCACCACAACAACAATCCACCCATTCAATAAACCTGAAGATTTCCCCCACAAACAATGTTCATTAACATACGTATGTATGCATGTATAGTCATCACATCACATCATATGCATGCATCAGTCTATGATTCAAACTCTAACCTTTGATCATCACTCAGTTTCCAGAGAACGCAATAGTCCCATCCTTTAGGACCCACCAGCTGCCTTAATCTCTCCATGAGGTTTTGAAAAATATTCATCCTAATCACCTTCAATGGAATTCATCAGAAAAAGGGTGTTGAATAATTCCATCAGCTAACCAGAAACTTGTTAGAAATCAAGAAACCTAACAACCAAATTACCTGGTAGATTACTCCGGAATGAAATCTCTTACAAGTTCCAAGACCAAAGTGCTTGCTTCTTTTGACTGAATGAAACAGGAAAAACAACAAACGGACAATCCACGACAGAAGAAAGAACAAAACCAAAGATGCATACAAGGTGGAGTTGATAGCAATGGTTAACTGCATCATCATCCAATTCAAACATACACTTACCTCATCCTTAAATCAAAAGAAACAACAAAATCTTAATACCCTACAATGAAGAAAGACTCGAATTTTAATGAACCCCTTGTCATTGTTGCATCAGTTTTATATGTTGAAACAAAGCTGGTTTTGTTTTTGTTATTTGGTAGGTGAAATGCAGTGCTTGCATGACAGCATGAGAAAGAAGTTCAAACCAGGTATATTTCATATATATATATATATACATAAATTATCAGTATATATACATATTTGAAGTGTATAAATAAATTAAAGTAAAGAAATGAGATATATATTGAAGGAGCAAATATTGCATGACCTAAGATTACGTATAAAACTTTAACTAACTGCTTTACAAGGTGTTGGTTTTTGCTTACTTGTTACTGATTGTCTCGTGTCTCAACTACTCTTATTCTTTGGTTTTCAAACTAAACTGATTAAAGAAAGCTGTATCTTCTGCCAGTTGCGTTCAGATTAGGGCAAAAGAAATTCCCAAGAGCCTGGTTGTTCCCCATCTGGGGGAAATTATTAACTGTTCATCCAGAATATAATACACGTTATCTTTTAAAAGTATTCCTTGAAAATTTATGTAATTTAAATAAATTATATGATCTAAACCTATACGGTTGTATGAAGTAGTTTTTGCGTATAATAATAGAAAATACTTTAATATACCGGTTTGTATAAATTTTAAGTTTTTCAATTTTAGTACATTTTATATAATAATAAAAAACTATCTGAATAAAGCTTTTTTCATGTAATATTTTAAATTTAATATTTCATAATTAAATATAAAAAACGCAAAATTTATCTCATAAGCCTTATCATTATATTTTGATCCTGGTTACACACATATATATATAAAGGAGCTTATATTCATGGTTTCAAATGACAAAAGCCCACGTGCGTCATATGGACTTTTCACTTCAGTAATTATAAAGCTTAGGACAACCATTTAATGGATTATTATCCAACTTTGAACTCATCAATTTTAGCCTAAACAATAGTGTTGATTTCTGTAAAAGAAAAATAATTATTTTTTTTTAACGTTTTGACTACGGTAAAATTATTATTATTTTTAAACTCGATCGATTTTCTGACTTTGGTCCTTTTACTTTTTAGTTCAAATTGTTTCTTAAAGCATATTTTTATGTCCGTTCAATTGATTACAGGGATAGACCCAGAATTTTATGTAATGGGTGCAAACTATTAAGAAGTTATATTAGAATGTAAGGGGTGCAAAATTACATGAGTTTAAGGGTTACAAAAGTAGATTATCGATAAAAAATACAAAGAAAGTATATAAAATATAAAGAAACTTAAAAATTTTAAGGGTACGATTGCACCCTCAGCATCCCCTTAGGTCCATCCTGATTGACTAGATTGTGATCATGGGATAATCTGTTAGCCTGAACGGACAGAACTAGGGAACTTTCTTTCTACAGGATTGTAATCCGAATTAGTATATCAAGGGCCTTTCATGTGTTTATCAACAAGCACATTATCCCTTCAGTTTCCTTGGGTTCAGGTATGCTTGATCTGTTGACTAGATTGCAGAGAACAACCTATTGTTTCCTCTTGTATCTTGTGATGTAATATGATCTTAGTACATTTCAAGGAATTTACTAATATATATGTGTGATTGTGACTTGCCACTTTGGACCTCCATTGTATTTAAGATTTCCAGGAACATTGAATTATATGATCTCTCAAATAAGAGGAAGAGGGGAGGAATGAGATTGTGAAGACAGAATATCATGCCTGTGATCTTTTCAACGGTCAATATTGCATCCGTACTATACCTTGCTAGATTTTTTTTGATCATATTCCATGGTTCCCCTTCAGACCTGTCAACTTTGCTTTCTCAGATTCTCAGCCATAGAAGTCAGTTTAGGCAAGAAGGAATCTTTTTCACGTGTAGACTGTGGGGGCAAATGGCAATTTAGAAGCAGTTTCCAGGATTCCCCGTTGATTTAGCCTCAGGTTTTTTTATATTTAAACCACCCCTGGTGTCTGACTGGCTGTCATATGGTGCTTGATACGAATAGGATCACTGTCACCATTTTGATTTTCTATTTTGGCATCAAATTTATATATGGAAATGGTTGACTTGGAAAGTTTTAAATGAAATTTAGAAGCAAATGATTCTATTTGGCGTTTTTGAACCTATAAATTACTGGGAAAGATGATTGCAAATGGCATCTTTTTGCTGTTCATGAAGCAAATAATGAGCACTCAGTTTCAGTTTCAGTGGAATTCATATGACATGGTTTTTCTTTTCTAAATTCCTTGATTCTGTAGTGGCTAACTTTTTCTCTGGAATTTATACTGTGCCCACTTTCATAAGTATGAAACAAAATTTGGTGGACCTCGATTTCCCAACACTTGCATTTCGTCCATTAAATACAGGACCTTCCCCTCCCTTTGAAGGGCGTCCAGTTCCTGAAGTAATTTCCCTTATTCACATCTGTTGTTGAATTCCCATTTCTTTAATGGCGTCGAAAAGAATATTGAAGGAGTTGAAGGATTTGCAGAGAGATCCACCAACTTCTTGCAGTGCAGGTAGAACCATAAACTGCGAATTCACTGTTGTTGTTCATGTAATGATTTGAACCACTTGCTGCAGGTCCTGTGGCTGAGGATATGTTCCATTGGCAAGCAACTATCATCGGTCCGAATGATAGTCCCTATGCTGGTGGTGTTTTCCTTGTCACAATCCATTTCCCTCATGATTATCCATTCAAACCTCCCAAGGTAAGTTGCAGACAATTCCATATTCCTTTTTTTCCCGGACAAAAGCGAGAAATTGAGCATGCTAATATCCAACACTCATGCACCTGGTTCTGTTGTTAGTTTCTCATTATCTAACAACACTAAACTTATTTTCAGGTTGCCTTCAGGACCAAGGTTTACCACCCAAACATAAACAGCAATGGCAACATCTGCTTAGACATTCTCAAAGAACAGTGGAGCCCTGCACTCACCATATCAAAGGTTTTACTGTCGGTATGTTCACTGCTAACAGACCCGAACCCTGATGATCCTCTTGTCCCGGAGATTGCTCATCTGTGCAAAACTGACAAATTCAAGTACGAATCAATGGCTCGAAACTGGACACACAAGTATGCCATGGGCTGAACCACCTTTGTTTTCTCTTCTGCTATATTTTATGGAATATGGATTATCAATAAATAAACAAGTTACTTGACAAGGTTTGCCATGGGGCTTTAAATTCTGAAATAACAAGCTGTAAGGACTCTTTTGCGGGGGGGTTCAATTATTTTTACTGGCATTTTGTTCTCAAATATTTTAAACTAAGGATGAAAGGTCTATGTTCATACATTAAAAACAATCAACTTGTCTATTGGAAGCTTATCATTATTTCCTCTACGCAAACTACTGACATGACACTATCAAGTATAAGACACAATGTAACATATGGTTATCAGAATACTAATGTAACGTCTTGCTTCGCGAACACCATCACAGGAGCTTGTTTGCCAGAGATTTGCCACTGAAGTTCTCGGTGATTGATGCTATAGATGAAAGACTTTGGTCCAGCTGAGAATATTCATGCTCTATGTCATCCAAACGAGCCTTCATTTTGGTAACCAGTTCCTCAGCTTCAGCAGCCTCCTTTTTTTTCTGAGCTAGGTTTTCCATTTGAGATTCCAGTTCTTTTTTTACCGATTCTAAGGAACTTTTGTACTTGTCCTTTTTGGCTTCAAAAGTTTGTAGTTGACTAACAAGATCCACGGCTTCTGTGATTTCATTGAGCGGAGCACGCAGCCAACTCACATCAATATTTGCAGATTCAACATCCTTAAGAACAGCAAATATTTCTTTAACTTTCGCTTTGGTCAGTTGATTGAATGAAGTAGAATGCAATTCTTGAATTACAGCACACAGGCACTCCAAATAATATGCGCGCATGGAAGCTGATTCCAACTGACAGTTGGCAGCTATGTCTCCATGTTTAATGAAAATTGACTGTAGGGTCGAAGAGATACTTGCTTTCACATGGTATTTTCCAACTGATACACATGAATCAGAGATAACAGATTTGACATCTTCTTCCTGATCGCCGTCTTCTAGAGCTCGAATGATCCCTGAGAAACTAGAGGTTGAGCTAGTGGCGTCTTCTTTTGCATCCTCGGTATTTGCATCTAAACTTACCTTTGGAGAATTTAGAACCTTCTTTTCATTATATTTGGTTGGTGTATCATCAGGAGACTGCCAAAGAGGAGAGCATTTACATGTATAAAAATGTGTGAACTACTAAACTTTCACATGTAAGGGTTTGCGAGTTCATGAAAAAGTGATAGGAACCAACCATGATTTTTCCAGACATAGGCAGTGGTTGAGAGTACTGAATCTGGGCCTTGTCGGAAGATTGGTCTTGGGAATAAATCTCTTCAGAGTGTTGCTTGGAAGAAGGAAACGACTCGGCATTCTCTGCTTCCATCTTCTCCTTATGAGACTGAAGTGACCTGGGGTCACCATGGTAAATTGCACCCAGTGCAGGAGCAATCTCAGGTGCTCGAGGGGACTTTGTCTGAGATTCAGATCCCTTCTTTTTCCTGTCAAAGCTTCTGGGAGCATCAGAAAATTTGGAACCTGCAATAAGAAGACTGTAGTCATGAAAATGTAACAATGAATTTGTGCAAGTTGAAGGAAGACATCAATCTCGAGAGAGAATCAAGTCGTTAGATTTCATCAAAACGGAATATCTTAATCATGTACAAATACAACAAATCTCTTAATCATATCATCAGAAACCTGATTCCGTTTTGGCCTCTGCACTTCTTTTGAAGCAATTTTCATCACATTCATGGTATGGATTTGCTGCCTTTCCACAATTTTGGTGCACTCGTCCCTCGACATTCTTCTTTCTGATAAGATCACCTTGTTTTATACCATTGCGGTTATCTAACAAATAAAAAGACAACTGATTTTAGATCAACAAAACTTAAAAATAAAGCAACTTTTAATCAAGATAGGAAACCTGATTCTTTTCCAACCCCAAGAGTAGCAGCACTGGGAGTTTTCTGGTTGCAATTTCCATTGCACTCATGGTAAGGATTAGATGCTTTAGGGCAGTTTGATTGAGCTCTGCTCCCATCATTAGTCCTTTTGCCACGCACAACTTTATTACCATTGCGGTTATCTAACAAATGAAAATCCGTCTTTAGAACGTGTCAAAGTGATGAGCAAAGCTTTGATTTTTACCTTGTTCTGATATCATACAGATAAGCTAACAAATCCAAAGTTTCCAGGTTAAGCTTAACAACATGTCTATATCAGCTAAAAACCAAAGGAACCTTAATGGTTTGGTATACACAAAACATAAAATTCTTCGTACTCAACTCAACCAAGCTGCAATTGTTATGGAGGCAAAGATATTTTCCAGATATATCCTTTCCCTCAGGCCGAGCCAAGAAAGACATAAAATGGTATGTTCCTTATTTCACACTTTCTGTTACTACACACTTAAAGCTATCTTTTCCAGATTCATGGTCTCTGCTAGTTCTTAAGTGACAACATAAAAGATAGACCAAACTTCCTCTACACGGATTCTGCATCCGAGAAACACAACGATGCTTCACTTTTTATACTAATTAGTTCCACATATCAAATTGCATTAGTTTAGCTAAACCATTCACTAGATATCAATCATCCACCTTGCATAAATCACATCAAATCGGTCATGAACCAGCAGTTCATGAAGCATAAGTGATTCCAGTGTTTTCCTATGAACTCCTAAAACGAAATGATCATCTTTCTGTGGAATAACATGTTCTGTAAAGATAAATTCAGAAACTGGACAGAAGGGGGAAAGATTGATTACCTAATATCTGTTTGTCCTTTTCTTTAAATCCCTTGCCATTGGCAATCTTCTCTCGGCAATATTCACCACATTCATGGTAGGGGTTAGCAGCACTAGCACAATTTTGTTGCACTTTGCCATTTCCATCCATATCTCCTTGTTGTTGATTCCAATTTTACCTGTATAATAAACTCACAATAAATTAGAACAAATCCAACTCACTAAAACCTATCTCATGCCTTTGAATCGTATGCTCAAAGATCATAGATTGCTATAATCTTCCATTTCTTAGTCAGAATCTAAAAGAACAAAGAAGACCAAAAAAATCCCAGAAAACTAACGTATAGAAGCTTTAGAAAAGCAAGATTCTTTGCATTTCCCTACTCTTTCTACCCTTCCAAACAGATGATAAGTTGTATTATATAAAACAAACAGAAAGAACAAAACATTAACTACAAAATCCCATCTCATATATAAAAAAGTAAAAAAAAAAATCCCATACAACAACTCATAAAAACATAAATAACAAGGAATTGTAATAAATCAAAAATCAAAAATAGAGAGAGGGGGTAGAAGAAAAGAATACCAGAAGAAAGCGAGATGAAGAGAGAAGAGAATACAAAAAAGATGGCTGCATTTATGGTTGACAGTCTCATGTTATAAATTCAATTTGACTAATGAATCCTACCTGTCTAAACACTGAATAGACAAAAACCAAACAGAAAAATCATGTCTTTGGGAGGATTGTCGATGTTTGACCATGAAACTCTTGATTCTAGATTTCTCAAACCAAATCAAAATATCACAAACCTTTCTACGATAGATTTTAATTGAATTATATAATATTCATAAATAAAACATCCATTGAATGGATTATTTTTAAATTGGATTATATTTGAATGGATTATTTTCACATTTAGTATTATTTAAACTTATATTAAATTAAATATTATCCATATCTAAAATGTGCCACACACTTCATTTTTTTCTTTTGTTTTCTTAATTGTGGTTGGTGTAACTGCCAAATTTATGGTTTAACATCATAATTATTAATTAGTTTGCATGGAAGGTTACTTTTAAAATTAATTTTTCTAAAAAATATTTGATTTAATTTAGATATTAACAAGGACGAATTAAAAATTTATTACGAAAGAGATCAAAATATATATTTCAATTTTTCTTGATTGACGTAGTTTAAACTTTAAATTATTTAATAATTTTTAGATAACAAATTGTATTCATTAACTATGAAAAATTATACTAAATAACAATAATAGCAGAAATATTTAAAAAGGTATTTTATATATAAATAGTAATTGCATATCTATAAATAATAATATAAAATGTATATACATTTTAATAATGTGGAACTCATTTATAAATTACTTTTATCTTACAGATTAATTAATGTAATAAAAGTGAACATCTGAATGGAACAAATCAATGGATGTAATGTTACCCAAAACAGCATGCTTGCTCTGTCTGTCCCTCCACATTCAGTATCTTCCAACCATAGCCACAATCTGCTCAACAAGAATCGGACAAATAACAATACCATGTCATAACAGTAACACGAATCCGAAGCCTCACCCAACACCTTTCATTCATCCATGTCTTTCTCTTTTGGAACAGGTTTTTAAGTTACATCCATTTGTTTCTTGAGTTGGAAAAAAAAAGAGAGAAATATATATGTAGAATGGTGGAAGTAGTGGAATCAAGTCCAAGTCGTATACTTTTGATAACCCTTTTGTCCATCTTGCTGGTTACTTGCAGCATTGCTAAGAACATAGGTGATGGCGATGAAGGGGACGACAAAGGCCCCGGAAGTAACATACAAAAGGAGGTGACTTATGATGGAAGGTCTTTGATGATTAATGGCAAAAGGGAGCTTTTCTTTTCAGGCTCCATTCATTACCCTCGCAGCACACCAGATGTATGCAGATGTTTCTTATGTTTTGATTTGATTCGATTCGATGCATTTGGAACTAATTTGTTGGTGTTCAAGTTCGGTTCAGGTCTGGCCTGATCTCCTCCAAAAATCTAAACAGGGAGGCCTTAACGTGATCGAGACATATGTTTTCTGGAACGGTCATGAGCCGGTTCAAGGGAAGTACAACTTTGAAGGACGATATGACTTGGTTAAGTTCATCAAGTTGATTCACCAACATAAAATGTATGCAGTCCTTAGAGTTGGCCCCTTCATCCAGGCTGAGTGGAACCATGGGTAAAGACTGAAATTTCTCATCACCTTTCCTATTTGCTATTAAATAACTAAGTTTTCGTTTCGCTTTTATCGACATTCAGAGGATTGCCGTTTTGGCTGAGAGAAGTCCCTAACATCGTATTTCGTTCCGATAATGAACCATTCAAGGTAAGAATTGTCTTCTCCTCCAAGCAATCTGAGATGGACATTGTATGTAGGATTTCATTTGATTAAAGATTCAACCTTTTGCAGCACCACATGAAAAAATTCGTGACGTTGATCATCGACAAAATGAAGAAAGCCAAGTTGTTTGCACCACAAGGAGGCCCTATTATCTTATCACAGGTTTGGCTCCTAAAACCTCTACAGCTCTACTTAATACCACATTCTTTAATCTAATTATATTGACTTGCATAATTGGCAGATTGAGAATGAATATAAAACCATTCAACTAGCATACAGAGAACGTGGAGACAGTTATATTCGGTGGGCAGCAAATCTGGCTGTTAGCTTCAATACAAAAGTCCCATGGATCATGTGCAAGCAAAACGATGCCCCGGATCCAATTGTAAGTTCAGACCACATAAGTTAACTACTTTCGATTGCTCTAATGAGACCAAACATCGGTTTGTATAGAAAATACAGTTATGTTCATTGTTTACAGATCAATACATGCAACGGAAGGCACTGTGGAGATACTTTCACGGGTCCAAATGGTCCCAACAAGCCTACACTGTGGACTGAGAACTGGACTGCACAGTAAGTATCTGATTATTGACCATGTTCACTCTCCATGTATGTAGGCTGATGTTTACGATGAGGGGTTTTAACAATTCAGGTTTAGAGTATTCGGAGATCCACCGTCTCAAAGATCAGCAGAGGATTTGGCATACTCGGTTGCTCGGTTCTTCTCCAAGAAAGGAGCTTTCGTCAACTATTATATGGTTGGAAAGATGCTTCTGAGTTCAATTCTTAACAAAATGACACTCTTTTCAGGCATCAGTACTCACTGGTCTTTTTTGTGTTTCAAGTACCACGGTGGCACAAATTATGCCAGAACAAGCGCTTCTTTTATAACAACTCGCTACTACGATGAGGCCCCTCTCGATGAGTTTGGTAGGACTATGAACAATTCTCATCAGATGATCCATATATACGAATACTCTATACAAGTAGGTTTTACATGTGAATATTGTAGGTTTAATAAGGGAACCAAAATGGGGTCACCTCAAGGATGTTCACTGGGCTATAAAGTTGTGCAAGAGGAATCTATTCTCAGGGTCTCATGTTTTTCAAAAGTTGGGTCCGAATAAAGAGGTAATCATCTTTATAGACCGATAATTCGATATTGTTAAAACGAGTTAAGCTATTGTGCAATGCAGGCTCATGTCTGGGAGAAACCTGGAACTCCAATCTGTGCAGCATTCTTGTCCAACAATGACACCAAGAAGCCACATACTCTCAATTTCAGGGGTCGGGATTACGACCTTCCGCCTCGCTCCATTACTATCCTCCCTGACTGCAAGACCGAGGTTTACAACACTCAAATGGTGAACTAATTTTCCTGATACCTCCACTTTCTAGTAACACTACAAGTTGCAGCTTTTCACCCTACTAAATGTAAATAACTTAATCTTGATTGTTGAGCATAGATCACATCACAACATAACTCAAGAAATTTTGTGAGATCAGCGAATGCGAACAAGAACTTTAACTGGAAGATGTACGTAGAAGTCCTTCCTACTGAATCGAAAGATGTGAAACCGGAGCCAAGGGAGCTTTTTGATTTGACAAAAGATAGAACTGACTATGCTTGGTACACAACCAAGTAAGTTCATACAAAATTGAACACCTAAACAACACTAACATCATCTTAATCTGTCAGAGATAGAATGAAATTCTTGCTGCAGAATCAATTTGGACCGACGCGACTTACCAATGAAAAAAGGTGTCCTCCCTGTTTTAAGGGTTGCAAGTTTTGGCCATGGGATCTATGCCTATGTGAATGGCAAATGCGTAGGTAACTGCAGCTTTCATAGTTTGGTTACATGTTACTCAAACTCAGGTGTGAGTGGAGAAATATGTAAGATGTAGCTAATCTTGGTGTCGATCTTAGGTACGGCACACGGTAGCAAAGTTGAGAAGGACTTTATTTTCCAGAAACCTGTAGAGTTCAAGGAAGGGTCTAACCATATTGCTCTCTTGGGGTACCTAGTAGGACTTCCGGTAAGGCTCACTGCAACTTGAACCACTTTCGGCGATCGATTGAAATTTACAACAGCTACTGATATCGATTTTGCTTACTAATCAAGGATAGCGGAGCCAACATGCATAGAAGATACGCCGGGCCTCGTTCCATCACTATCCTAGGTTTGAACACCGGAACACTTGACATAACATTGAATGGTTGGGGCCATCAGGTATCAGTCAACCAACTTTTAAACTTGGTATGCTAAATTTATAACAAATTTACACTGTAGATAGTCTGTAACTATTTTCAGGTTGGACTTGATGGAGAAAATAAGCAAATTTACACCGAGAAAGGGTCAGAGAAGGTAAAATGGACCGAGTCTGGATTAACAGAACGAGTAACATGGTTCAAGGTAATTTCAGGGGAACTCATTATGTCTTGAAAAGCACAGCAAGTATGTTGTGTTGTGTCCAAAAAACTGAAAGTTGGTTGTTGAATAGGGATATTTTGATGCACCTGAAGGAGACAATACACTGGCTGTAAAGCTGACTGGCATGTCCAAAGGCATGGTTTGGATCAATGGTGAAAGCATTGGGCGATATTGGATGTCTTTCCTCTCCCCTCTTAAGCAGTCGACGCAATCCGAGTATGCAACAACCGAAAAAAAATGTTTGATCAAACTAAAAAGATTTGTCTTGTACTTCATTGATGCAAAATCTCTAATTCAGGTACCTGATCCCAAGATCATACCTTCAACCAACCAACAATCTTATTGTCATACTGGAGGAAGAGAAGGGTGATCCTACCGACGTTGAGATACTTCTTGCTAACAGAGATACAATCTGCAGTTTTATAACCGAATACCATCTACCATCTGTAAGGTTATTCGAAATCAAAGCAAGCCAACTTCGAGTCTTGGAGAATGATTTGAGACCAAGAGCTGAACTTTCATGTCCACACCTGAAACAAATCGTTGCGGTTGAATTCGCTAGCTTTGGTGATCCTTTTGGTTCTTGTGGGAACTACATTGTCGGAAACTGCACGTCTCCGGTGTCGAAGCAAGTTGTTGAAAAGGTAATGTCCCTTGTCCATCCCCTATGTTCTCTATAGGTTTCTTCTGTTTATGTTGGTCACACTCGAACATGTTTCTGTCGGATTTTCGAACAGTTTTGCTTGGGGAAACCAAGTTGCAAGATCCCATTGCACACGCCGGATTTCCACAAATATGATGAGTGTCCGAAAAGGAAGAAGGCTTTGGCCGTCCAAGTGAAATGTGATTTTGAAGCTTAGTGGTAGGAGCTTGAATTTTGTTTTGTTTTTTTAAATATATAGAGAGTATGAATATTTGATTGGAACATTCAGAATTACTATTCACTGTATCTACGTATTTCTTAAACATATGTTTGAAATGGGATACATTGTCCAAATTTTGAAACCAATTCAATCTTCAACAATTTTCCTTTTCTTAATTTTCTTGTCTTTTCTTTTAGAAACAACTAGATGAATGTCCGGGATGCAACCAGATTGAAAATAATAATTTGTAATGAATTTTAAAAAAATAATACTAAATATCAATGAAAATATTATATAAAAAATAAAAAATTATATATTATTATTTAATTATACTAAAATATTGAAAAAATTATAACTTGTATCATTATATTGAACAGGATAAGATAAATATAATGCATATATTTTTCACATGCGTCTCATTAATAATTTCTCTAAATTTAAATAAAAAAGTACATCTGTTAGCAATAAAATGCATCCAAATATTTAACAAATAAAATTTAATATCATAAATCACGAGTTAAACTCGATTAGAAAAAAATAAAAGAAAATAAAGAATTAAATACTAATAAAAAACTTAAACGGATACCATCCGCCTACAAGAAATAACCACATATAAAAAGACATGATATCGAATAACATTCATACTTGTTATCTGAACTAATCCGACAAGTTAATCAATCACTCTGTTACATTGAAGCAATTGTAGCTTTCTCTGCAACTATCTATTAATTCAATAGCCAACAAATGATACAATTGGTAAAATTTATTATAATCTTAATATCATTTATTAGTAAAATTTTTAAATATAAAAAAATAAATTTATGTAAATAATTTTGAATCAAGATCAAATTAATATAACATATTTGTAATAAAATTTTATTAAGTTATTAAATTATATTTTCTAAAAAAATACCTCATTTATAACCAAACAAATAATTACGTTATGGCGTGTATTCAATCTTATAAGTTGTTTCTAATAGAAAATGGTAAAATATAAGATACAGTATTAATCTGATTATTTTTCATATATTTCTTTATAACTGTTGAAAATAAAATTTTGTTTTCGACCTCTAATTTAACTAAGATGTAATAAAAACATAGGGTAAAATGTATTTTTCATAGGAACGTTTCTTTTTGATTAGAGAAGATAATCTCCTATATTATGAATAAAGATTGACCAAAGAAGAAGGAAGAACAATTCTTTTATTCATTTTCCTCACTCATCTTACATACAAAAGATCTACCAGCTAAATGAAAAAAAAAAAAAACGCTTCTAAGTGCTGTAGCATATAATTTGCATGCAACTGCAGAAAACATTAGGGGGGGGGGGGGGAGGACAAAAGCAAAGCAAAAAAAAACAGATTTTGGTACCCAGAATTTCGAGGCTATGCAGACAAAGTTTGGAGTTTGAACAGATGGTCAGACCATTAATAAAGATGAGAAATGCCATTAATATACCTGCATATATCAGAAATAACTGCAGCAGGTGAGGAAAATTGGCCCTCCCCATAGACTGTGTTATTCAGAAATATACATGGACTCGACACAACACAGCTCGGTTCTGGTTAGTCTTGCGACGGAGGACTCATGATAAGTCAAAAGATCCTTGCCCTTCGTTGATCGCATAGAGCAGTTTCTTATACATAATTTCCTGTTTGGAAACAATGTATGAGAAGATCAATGAAAATATTACAAGATCATTAACAAAAAAGAAAAATCAATCAGAGTAATAACCATATATACCTTGGTAGAATATGGAGGGAGCTTCAAGTAATTAGCACAAGTCATGACACTGGGCAAATCCTCATCTGCTGATTCCGAGGGTCCGGTTCCATTGGCAGCAGCAGGTGCAGATGAAGAATGCTACATTAGGATTTAAGACAGATGAGCGTTCAAGCCATGAACAAACTAAACACAAATAGCTGAAGATAGTATTATCATACACCATAGAGAGAATAATAGGATTAATTTTAGAGATTAATAAAATGCAGCTATGTTTTTACCAAAGCACATTGGGATTAGCATTTACAACACATTATTCGCTTTGGTAGCAATTTTGAAAATACTGAAGCCAATGCAAGTTTAAAAGACAATCTTCATAATCAAATATGTAAAACTCATTTCCACCTGACTTCAAAATCATATTAAAAGCATTTCAATGTAATGACATATATCTAACAACGTTGTAAGCTAAGCAAAAACATTGAAAAAAAAAATAATAATTCAAACTCCAAATACCTTTCTAACAATTGTCAGCTTTGGATTTAGCACGGCCAGACCACCAGGTGGAAGTCTGGGTGCACCAGTTACAAATTGGCAGAAGGCCCGCTGCTGCTCTGGCGTAAATTCTCCCATAATTTCAAGCAACTAAGAAACCACAAAACTAAACATCAGCATGGATTAAATGTATCCCAAATGTAAAGGTATGAAACAAATATACATTAACAATAGCAGGGCTCTTTGCAGTATATCCATGATCAAATTTTATGTGATCAGCAAGCGTCTCAGCCTGCAAAATTAGAAGTTGAATTAGTTCAAATCACATGGGTAATCAAAAATGGTAATATTGTCACTAGGGACGGAACCAAGATTTGGGGGTGGTGCAGATCATAAATGTTTCAAAGTGAGGGGGGCAAATTTATAAATAAACCAATTATTAAAAAATTAAATAGGGGGACAAAAGTGAAAAAAAATTGTCACATAATTCAGGTATCAAATTACCTCCCACAACTCTCTGCGACCACAAAGCAGATAGTCCAACTCTTGGGGAGTAAAAATTTGTAGGGATGCAATATCAAAAACCTGCTTGTTATACAAAGGATATATTAACATTGAGATTAATAAGAAAAGTTCCTTAAGTGCATGTATTAACAACTTGTGATTAGTCAAGAGAACTGGGAGCAAAGAAAGCATCTTGACCTGATTGAAACCTGCTCTAAACGCCTCCATTTGTCTCATTATTCCAGTCTTGACAGTTGCATCAACCACCAAGGATATGTATTCCTCTATGTTGTTGATATCTACCTGATGTTTTTAACAGAACATTAGAATAATATCGACAAAAACATGAGGTGTAGGTAAATAGAATGAGAAGTTGAATATAATACAGTTTCATCCCCTGACTTCAATATGTAGTCTGGATAGCCTGGAAGTGTAAAATCCAAACAGAGATCCTCTATTGGGGCCCCACGGAACCGTAAATCAGCAATTGCACCGCTATTGTCACCACCCAGTGATTCTAGATATTGCTTTCGACAGACAAGTAAATGCAATTCTTGCAAAATCTTCCCAAACTCAGCATCGAAAAACAGAATATCATGCAAATCAAGCTCCTGCAGCGGTTTATACATCTTTAGCAAGAAAGGCAAGTGGTAGACACTAGACAGGTAGAGACATCACGGGTATGAAAAAATTATATAAATGGTTAAAGTAGATTTAAGATGTTCATCAAGTCGAACAATGCAATCAACTTACTTGACCAAGCACAAGTTTATAAAATGATGTTGAGAGAGGCAGGTCTAAAAGCCGTCCATCATGAAGAGCTTTCGCCATCACACGTCCAACCAGCCGAAAATGTTCAATTACTTTAGAAAACTGGCTGCCTTCAGAGTCATCGGCATTTGGAGGCCAAGGTCGGGGGAACAACCCCAGAGGAGCTTGGATTATATCTTCATCAATTGTAGCAGAACCAGCAGTTCTTCCATTTTTCTCTTCATCTCCATCAATTTCCATCACTGACTCGTTCCATGTAGAATTTGACCTCCACATTGTAAGTCCAACCTTTTGGAATTCGTGACTTAAAAGTGTATAGAACTCCAAGGTCGGACCCAATCCAGTGCCAACTTCTCCAAAATATTCAACTTCAAGCACAGTCTTTTGGCTGCAATACATCTCCATTACTTTTGCAGCAGAATCCAAAATGCGGTTTCGGGATACACGGACTTTCTGTCGCTGTAACCTACCAACCCTGACCTCTCTTTCATTAGTGAACCCATGGCCATCAGCACCCAGCTGTTGCTGCAGACGATATAATGCACGGGACAGCCCAAAGGCAGTTGAATAGAAATACTGCCTTCGTGTCTCAAAAGGAAATAAAAAGGGGCATGACTTTGTCAACTGGTAACACCAGGAAGGAAGGCTTCCACTACAGAGAGCAAGGACATCCTGAATTTGTCGTGCCAGTTTTGGAGTCAGCTTACCATTAATAAATTCCTCATGAGGTACTCTAGATCCAGAGATGCTCAACACATCCAGGTTTAAAATATTTCCCTCAGCTAAATTGTCAGAATTAACCTGAGCTCTCAAACGAGGTGAAAGCTGATTCAAACCCTCTAACACACGCAACAGTGCCAAAATAGTATAAGTAGGATTGGATCTTTCTAGATCACAAGGAAGTTCCCCTTGCAAGATGCTATCTAGTAGTGACATTCTATGAGGTTGGGGATCAGAGTTGGTGTTGGACGAAGCAGATTTAGATGCTGTAGCAGAACCTGATCCTCCTGTTGGTGTTCGATCAGCTTGGCTCTCAGCCCTCTGATATGTTATTGTGTAGATATCACTCCACATCCCTCTTCCATCACTAGGTGTAAAATCACTAACAGCACATCTTTCATCCTCATCCTCATCCGACACAAGTTGTCTTTGAATGGCCTGATAGATGGTCAAATGCCTGTTGAGCTGCTTATTCCCAGCAGTAAATATCAACTTTGGAGGCTCATTAGAACTGCCAGATGGAGGTCGTCCTTGTCGATCTCTACCTCCCCTAATACCTCTACCATTGGCAGATCCAAGGCCAGCCATGGCAGCAGCTGCAAATGACATTACACCCCTCGAGCCATAACCACTCCTAAAATCAGCAGGGTCAGAACCCCTAACAAAAGCAGTTCTGTTGCTAGAACCTGAGGCTGCATTAGTTTGGCCATCAGTTGCAGCTGGAGCAGGTGTTCCATCCTCAGTTGAATCACTCAACTTAACATCATGTACTTTTTCTGGAGTACAAACAGGAAGGGAATCATCCCTAAGAACCTGAAAAAGAACAATGGTTCCATCAATCAATAGTAAGAGATTAAGAGAAGTTTACAATCAACAAGAGTCTTCACATTTCTACTGGCACAATATAACTTACATCTTCATGATCATCATCTTCATCAGAAATATCATCATCTTCAATCATCAAAGCATCATCAAACTCCACGGGAGACATATCCAATTCTTCATCCTAACCAAATAAAGGTACAAATGATAATCATCCAACAGGAAATGATAAGGAAGTTACAGTTCAATGTAAGCAACAGAAGAAAAACACAAAGCTAAAAACAGGCAAGTATAATATAGTAATATTGAACAGGACCACCGTATACACAAAAGATAATTCATATATAATAACCAAAAAGCATACCTCAGAAGTAGAGTCGTCATTTACAGGTTTTATTGAAGCGTCTTTATCAAGAGCAGCTCTTCTACGAGCAGCATTTCTTGTTTGAGGTCCTCTTGCCTCCTCTTGAGAAGGCTTCAAAACGGCCTTACCTTTTCCCTTTGATGAACTTGTACTTTTTTCTTGTGGCTGTTCCTTTCTGGTCACATCACCTATATTGACAGATGATCTGGACCTTAAAGAATGACGACGAGTGATAGGAGTTGAGGTAGATGGAGAAGATACACTAGTCCGACTAGGTCTGTTCCCTGACTCGGAAATTCCAGCAGACACAGATTGTTTCTGAGCAGTGTCACTTCGTTGAACTCGCGGCCAAAGAAACTCTTCAACAGCTGCTAGACTTGCTAATGGGTCAATCAACACAATATTCGAAGAATAATCACGAAGAGACTTCTCCCCTGAGGCTCGACAGAGGCGCAACTTAAAAGGTTGGGATAATGCACCTAATCCAGAAGAGAGACGTGCACTCCCACCAGATGACCTAGATGAATGGCTAAGAACTACAGGGAAACGCTCTAGGGATGATAAAGCATTTTGAAGCTTCTGAACCAGGACAGTCATAGGAGCAACATTTCCTTCATCAACACTATAAGGAAGGGCAACACTGATAAACAATTTGAATCTTTTAAGAGCTTGGTGACGAAGTTTGGGTAGGATCACATCTGAAATTCTCTCCTGGGAGAAATATCCGCAAGAAAAGTAATTTAACAAAGCCGCAACAACACCACTACCAATAAACTCAAAAGTGGATACACCATCCCCCTTGCTTAGTTCTGCTAGCATCTCAGAAATCACCCCAGTCAAATACTCTTCATTGCTAGTAGAAAAATTGACCGATGGAGACCCTGTAGCTTTAGATTTTCCTTTTGCCTTGGTCTTTTGATCATTAACAGCAGCATTCAATTTCATGCAAAGATTTTTTAAGTGCAACAGATCATCTGTTACCCCAACTTCAACAGCCCCAGGATCAGAGGAGAAATACTTATCCTTAAATGACTTAGCACATGCACTTACTGCAGTACGAAGACTGGAATTGGCTGTAGGAATTTCTACAGAACTATGAGGTGTGCTAATATTTAAAGATGCTGGATTCTTGGACTCCTCCATAGAACTTCCTTCAGGATTAGAGTTACCACTGCGTCGTCTGTATCGCCTGGAACGTGATGATGTTCCAGATACAGAATCATTATCCTTCTCAAGTGAAGAGGATTGAACAGGAGTGGCATTTTGATTACCAATTAATACAAGCTGGTCCACAGCATGAACTACACCCTCTCGGACAAACATTTTGGAGAAAGTTCCGGGAAGCTTTTCCATGAGGATCTCAGCAATTTGAAGGGCAGGAACCAACACATATGGATCTTTCCATGCTAAAACACCAGCTAAGAAGCTATAAAATCAAACAAAATAGTCACTGTAACCAAACATTCAATGAATAAGTAAACAACTATGTTTACTCAAGATGAATACCTAGATATGTTTGTCACGCTCAATAGATTCTGAATCATCTCTGCACTGCTGAAGTACATCAGTTTTCCAATAACTGAAAGACATTTATGGCGAACAGGACCATTGACACTAGAACCATAGATCTGCTTATCAATAGATAGGAAACTAAAAGTATTAAAGAACAAAAAGAAAATATCATAAAGAAAAGAGTCCATATGTAGTTATGTACCAATAAACCAATAGATAACTGAACAACTATCTGCAAAGAAAAGGTTACCTGTATGAGAATAGGAAGGAGATCCACTCCAAATTGCTGAAGAAGTTCAGGTTTATCATTTAACAATTTCTCTCGAGGTGAAACCTCAAGATCATTTTGACTGGTGTCTTCTTGCTTGCCAGAGTCAATAGCAGGAGACTTCTTCAAAACAGACCCTTTCACAAATATATTAGAGCTGGCAGGGAGGGAGATGGCTCCTTGTGGTAATGGAGGAAGAAGTTCGTTTGCCAGATTGACAATCTCAAAGATCTACACAACAAGATAAGAATTACAAGACCACCAGACTAATATGGAAAACATGCATAAGCTATTACTAATTTGCTATGTTAATATAAATACTACAAGGTGCAAAGATTCAAACCATGTAACTTTTATAAGCAATCAAAGGGGGTTATATTTTGTCTTAAGGTTCATACTATTTTCCACCCCATAGCTGGTATAAAAAGAAAATTGCATGTATACACATGCAGGTACATATAAACACAAAATGGAGACTACCATCTCCTCAGCTTAACTAAAAGAGACTGACGTGCAAAGTTGATAGTTGTTGTTATACCATTTCCTCAGCACTGATTGCATTAATATAGCAACAAACGCATGCAAACAGGAATATGAGAACAGCTAGCAACAACAACCACCAACTCTTCAGCTTTAATTAAAAGTGTTACCTGCTCTGCTGGTCTGCTTAATGCTGGATGAACAGATGAGTTAGCTGAAACACCAGAACCTGATAGTATGTCTTTAAGTATACCACTGATCCCAAGCAGAAGTAAAGTTCTTGCTCCCAGAGGAGACCCACTTGCACAAGTTGAAAGCAGACGAATTAAGCCCTGAATTAAAAAACCCAAATGTCATGATGTTACATATAGAATGCATTCAAATAGATAAATAAAGGAGCATCATCAATTCACCGTATATGTAGGTGTGCTCAATAATGCTTGTCCACCTCCAGAATTACTGGTGGAAATAAGAGTTGCAGCTTGTGTAACCAATCCATGATTGCATAGATCATCTAATTTATCCGGGGAAGATGCAAAGGCTTCAGCAATGCGAGTTAAACAAACAGAAGCATGTTCCAATACCTAGAAAAGTAATGAAATGTACAAGATGAAGAAGAGACGTAATTTACAACAAATGAATTGTCATTAATATGATGTTCAGATTACCTTTGAATCATGATACTGCAAAAGATTTGTCAACAGTGGTACAGCTTCCATGACGTAATCAGCTGCATCTGAAGGGAGTTTCTTGCACATGTTTGCAGCAGTAGATAGTGCCACTCGCTGTAGTGTAGGATCAAACATAAGAAACAAACTCAATAAGAATCTAAATAGACAGTTTAAATTAATTACCTGAACCCCAGTGGAGAAGAAATCCAAGTATGAAAGCACTGCCATGAGAGCACCTGCTCGCAGACAGGCAGTAGGGTGTTCTTGAGATATCTTCTTCAAAGCTTGCAGAGACTGTTAGCAGCAATTCAACCAGAAATATAAGAATGTAGAGTAGAGAAAATCTAAATTTTCAAATTTCTAATTCATGTCCACGGCTATGAACAATATGGCGGTGTAACATTAGGTATTAGAAAACCAGACATCAAGTTTTTTTAACAATTGGTTTGAAATAGGCAAATTTCAAATCACATAGGCTTTCAGGGAAGTACTCAGCTATCCCAAGTTGATTTTCGTTCAATTTCTAGTATAACTAGCTAGTTGCATTCTAGCTTATAATGTGATGAAAGATGCCATTCAATTAACTCAATGTAGATTAAGTTCAATCTCATATTCTAACAATTTCATTTTCTAATAATCAATTATTTTGAAAGTAACCCAAATAAAAGCAAACCTGTTCAGCCAAGTCCATATACTCGATAGTGAGCAACCTAGCACAAAAACATGAAACAGCACCATAATGCACAACAGCAGCACATGAAGACGGCAACACATCACACAAATGAGTAAGGGCCCTTGCAGCAAGAATCATAATATCAGGATTACTCTCGTGATTAAGCAATCCAACAAGCACGGGAACAAAGGAATCAACAGAAAACGTGCTTAATGAGTCCTCGTTCCCAATTGAAAGCATTTCACACAACTGCGTCAATGCCTCCACTTGCTTCCCTTCCTCTCCATCTGCACGCAATCCAGACAGAACCTTCTTCAGCCTCCCACTTTGATGAGATGAAGACGCAGAACCAATACCCGACGAAGGCAGCAAATCATCAAGTCCGGCACCAAGCTTCCTCAACAAGCCTTGCAACGCGCTGCTTGCTGACGTCAGATTCTGATGCAAAATCCCTACACCGCCTTCACTATCATTATCATACTCATCGCCACCAGAGGTATCCAGGTTTAATCCTAAATTTTTCTCAGGGTTATTAGAATTCTTGTTGTCTCTATTATCCATGTCTCTATCTCTATCACGAATCCTAGGATCATGTTCCTTCTCTTTCCCTCTATCAGAGGCAAGATTCAGATTGTCACTTGTTGTGGTTTGGTTAGCTTTGCTGGAGCGTCGATCGCGGCGAGAACCAGAAGAAGATTCAATATTAGAGGGGTCCATTAAAGCAGCGGAAGTACGGGATGTGCGGGAAGTGCGAGAGCGAGTGACAGCAACGGCGGCGGCAGAAGCGGTAGAGGAGGAAGATAGACGAACGCGTTTGTGAGAGCGAGTGGTGGGACCTGTGGGAGAAGATGAAGGGGCAGCTGAGGAGGCCTCCGCCCGCTTCCGGCTCCGAGTTTCCATACAAAGGGGACCACCGCCCCTGGTTACCGGATGGTCACCACGATAAGATCAGACGATCCCTGATCCGATTATCCGTTGCATCTCAAAGACACCGCATCAAAACCCTAGAAGATTAAAACAAAGAAAATCACGCTTCGGATAAAAGTGAAAACCTAGAATTAATAATCATGGAAAGGTCGATTTTGTGTTGGTTAAAACTTAAAAATTAAATAAGAATTAATAGACAAATCGGAGGAAATTTGCGCCATAAAGAGACGGAAGGTTAAGACTAGGAAAACAATAATACCCGTCTTTGATGGGTCCTGACTCAATCCAATTTGAGTGAATTTTTTATTATTAAAATTAGGATTTGAGACAGGACAACATTAATATATGTTTAAAATTTTTAGCTTAAGTTTAAGAATTAAAATATTTAATTTAACATATTTATTATATTTTTATTAAAAAATTTAATTGACTCGAATTTAATCGACCCATCAATTATGTTGAGTTTGAAAAACAAACTAAATTGTAAACATTCAATACTACTGGTACTGAAATGCAATTCATAAAATTTTCATAGACAAAATGAAATTCTAATATATATATTTGTAATACATAAATTGAATATGAATGGACCTAACCTCAGTGGACAGTGGTTCAGAGTCTGTAGTATGTACCTAAATAAGCTTCGACCACAAACAAATAATGTAAGAAAATAAGATATAAGGGGAAAAAAATTATAACCACAGAATAAAGTAATTACTAAATGTAAGAAATCTTGATATATTTGTTTGGTTTCCAAGTTTCAACATCATAGATTTAGATTTATAAGGAAGGATAATAAAAATATTAGCAATAAAGGTGAATCTAGTATTGTTTTTGAAAAATGTAATAAAAATATATTTTAATTATTTTATTTAAAATATATGTTTAAATTGTTAAAGAAATTTTAAAAAATAAATAATTATTTTAAGTATTATAATTTATATTTAAATTCTTTAATATAAATATATATAACGATGGAAGTAATATAAAGTGGAAAGGAATAATCGTCCTCGTCTCCGATTTTTTTTATTTTATTCTCTTATTTATTTTTTAAAAAAATAATTTATTTATAAATTTATATTCTTTAGATTATTTACATTTTAACTCAAACTTTAAATCTTGATTTTATTCTTATATATAATATAATAACTTAGATTATAATAAAAATTAAAAAAATTATTATAAATTAGATTTAAGATGATTATATGCGTTTCATGAAATGCTTAAAATTTAAATTAATAAATTATATTAATCGATTATATAAAAAAATTTATAAAATTAATTCTATTAATTTAATTAATAAAAATAACTATATTAAAAATTAATCATCTTTACCTTTTTTTTTCCTAGTCAAATTCATCCACCGTCGGATCTAAAATCTCATAATTTCATCGGATAAAAACCCTTCTCAATTACCCTCTGACTATCGCTGCCTTCAAACGCAAACCAAAACCAAAATCTCACTCTACCAAACCAAACAACAGCAATCATGGCGGCCACTGTATCGTCTCCTTGGGGCAAACCCGGAGCATGGGCTCTCGACGCTGAAGAACATGAAGCTGAACTCCAAAAACACCCCCGCATCGATTCTTCAACTGAAAAGCTCGCCGATTTCCCTTCTTTATCCGCGGCCGCCTCAACCAAAACCAAGAAGAAGAAGGCCCAAACCATATCTCTCGCCGAATTCGCTGCCTACGGATCTGCTAAGTCCAGTGAGCCAACTCGCCTAACTCACGAGGAGGCCCTCGCACTCCCCACCGGCCCTCGCCAACGTGCACCCGAGGAACTTGATCGTAACCGTCTTGGCGGCGGTTTTAAATCTTATGGTTCGAACAGATACAATTCCAGCGGCGACGATTCGTCAAGTAATAGTAGATGGGGGTCTTCTAGGGTTGCTAACAGAGATTCCAATAAAGAAATTGTGCCCTCACGCGCTGATGAGATTGATAATTGGGCTTCGGCTAAGAAATCGACTCCTGCAGGCAACGGATTTGGGGGTGGATTTGAGAGGAGAGAAAGAGGAGGAGGATTCTTTGATTCACAATCAAAAGCCGATGAAGTAGATAACTGGGCATCTAATAAGAGTAATAAAAGCCCCAATGCCGCACCGACTAGGAGATTTGGTGGGGGGTTTGAGAGAAGAAGCAGTTTTGATTCAATTCAATCAAGGGATTCACCGAGGGATTTGGATAATTGGGGAAAGAAAAAGGAGGAGCCTAGTAGTACTGGTGGAGTGAGACCGAAGCTTGTGCTTCAGCCACGTACGGTTCCTGTGACTGATGAGGGTAAAAAGGAGGTGACTGCGCCCAAGCCCAAAGGGGCAAATCCTTTTGGCCAGGCGAGGCCGAGAGAGGAAGTGTTGAAGGAAAAGGGGAAAGATTGGAAGGAGATTGATGAGAAGCTGGAAGCCATTAAGATTAAAGAGACAGTTGTGGTTGCAGAGAAAGAGAGAGGACGAAAAACAAGCTTTGGGAATGGGCGTGCCCCAGTTGAAGGGAGGTGGAGGAATAATGAGTCTGCTGCCAATGCCGATGCTGATCAATCTCAAAGGTTTGTTCAATTAGCTAAAATTTGATTGCCTTTTAAACTGATAATATAATCTTTACATTAACTGCTTGTATTTGTTCGTGTTTGTGAGCGTGTATATGAAATTTATGTAGTAATGTTGGGACGAATCATATATGTTTTTGCTTGCAACAATTGCTAAGAACAGCGTTTTCCTATATATGTTATATCTTTTAAGCTAGGGATTTTGGCAAAGCAAATTGAATTTAACTTCCTAAAAGGACTAATAACCCTACATCTTTTTCATCTAAGATTTGGGTAATGCTGTGAAGTCTCCTTGCATAAGAAAGTATTGAAGAACTCATTGTTGGTTGTTATAGTTCCATATGTTACTGAAATTATGTAATTACCAAAGTGGTTGGTTTGTTTCAAACCCCTAAAAGAAGTGCACATACGTTTTTACCTTATCAATGAAAACCCCGTGTATTAGGTCCTACTTTTGACTTGTTGAGTTATAGTTCTATTTGTTCTATATGTTACATGGCATGTGTTCTCTGACCTTTTCTTCCATCTGAATCTAGCTCTGAGGCAGAGAATGGCCATGCTGTGGACAATTGAAGATAGAGACTGACAAGTATGAAGCTTCGGGAGAAGGGAAAACTCCTTTTGAGATTTTTGGATGTCTAATCTGTTGAGTCGATGAGACTTGTTTCTCTTGTTGTGACTGTTACTATTGTCGATGCAGTATTGAAACAATTTTGGTAGGCTTCGATTTAGTTGCATTGGCTTTGGTCAAACATGTCTTGTTTGTAGGAATGTTGATTCGTATAGAGTTATTAAGTTTATGTCAAGTTTTCATGTTGTGAGCATGAACTATTATATAATTGTTTGAATATGTGACCCAATAAATCGATGTTATTGTTTCTGGTATTAGTTGTTTGTTTTTAGATACTGTTGTGTTTGATTGCCGTCTGATATGTGTATTTGTGCAAAGCTAGTTCTATTCTTGGACTTGAGGATTTTAGCTCTTTTGTTGGAAAAGTTTATGATATTGCATTGAGTTGAAACCTTATGGGGGTCTGTAACATCCCGGTTTTGGGGTTAGTAGTTTGAGTGTTAGTTGGGAAAATTCGAATCGGATTCCTAGGGTTTGTAATTCCGGAAAAAATTAAAATAATAATATTTTAATCGGATAAGTAATAATTTTGTGAAATGGTTCTAAAAATATTAAAAAGGTGTTTTAAAGTTAAAGGAATATTATTTGAACTTTAATTTGATTTTTAATTGGGCTTAATTTTGTGCTAGTGACTAAATTGTAATTTTTGGAAAAGTTTTGGGGATTTAATTAGTAATTTTTGGCAATAAGGATTTTTAGTGACTAAATTGGAAAGTAAGCCATACTTAGAATCCTTAGAGGATCATAAATCCAATTTATTTTTAATTAATGATTTATCCACCAAAATTGTTTTTAAATTGTTTTATTTAGATGATAATTCCATTTTCTTTTGTAACTTCCATTTTTTCATCTTTTCTCTCAAGATTTTCTCTCATTTTCTCTCCATCTTCTTCTCTAAATTTCTTCAATTTCTTGCTGATTTCTTCATCATTTTTCAACAAGATTTACTTCATTATATTCGTCCTTTCATTCTCTACAAAACCTACTCATCAATTTTGCAAAATCAACATCCATTTTCAAGAAATCAAGGGAGGATTTCTCATCTTTTTGGTGGAGCAAATCTTTAAGGTAACTTTGCTGATTTCTAATCTTTTTCTAAGGTTCTTTATTGAAATTCCCAAGTATTGGCTTGCTAATCAACAATGGAAACTTAATTTTGTGTTTTTAATTCTACATCTATGGATTTTATGGAGGTTTTTGTGAAATCTTTTTAGATCTCAATTAATGTTGTAAGTAGGTTGATTTAATTATGATATTATGTCAATTAAATGATTAATTAAGTGTTGAATTGATGGCACATTAATTTAATCTCGGAATAATGTAATCGGTAGTGTTTTAAGGTGGTTTTTGGTTGTTTTAGGGTCTGTTTTAGGTGTTCTAATGTTGCTGGAGGTATAAGGATGGTTTGGAAGTTTTTTTGGTTCATAATTGAAGTGGATTAGATGTTAGATTCATTAGGTTTTGGGTTGGTGATGTTTCGGATGCGTTTCGGCTTAGTTTTCGGTCTTTTCGGCAAGGTTTTCAATAGTTTTGTGAGGGTTAAATGTGGCTGTTGTTTTGAGCATGTTGTGATGTGAATTTGCTCTGCTTTTATTGTTGTAGAGGTAGTGCAAGAAGGTGCATAAGTGGTTGGTGCGTTGGCGTTGCCATCGGAGCATCGGCAAGGGCTCGTTTCGCTTGTCGGTGAGTGGTTTTGGGTTTAAAGTGAATCGCATTTGTTCGGTTTTGTTTTGGGGGCTATGGAATAGTGTGAAAACTTTTCATAGTTCAAGAGTAAGTGTTTTAAATGATGTTGATGCATTACCTCGATTTTCAGTAATGGCAAATATGTAAGCAATGATTAAATATGATTTTGGAATTGCATATATTTGATTTTGAATTGATGCATGCATGTGTTAATTACTGAAAATGCATGGTTTATTAAGGCATTCATGGTTTATGTAAGCATGAAAAAGAATTTGGATTATGATGAGGTTATTTGCCTTATGTTGATAAAACCGTTGAGAATGATTTTAGTTCACATGATGAACATGTAATGAGTGCATTATGAGCAGCAAGTTAACATGCATGATTGGAATTGATATTGGCTTAGTGACACTAACTTTAGATTCGAATACAAATGACATGTCATTAGGATTGAGTGCACTATAAAATAATGAGAATAATGATGATGCCTACACGTAAACAAGGGAGACTTTGTGTCCGACCGTGCATGTAGAGTTTGCCTACACGTAAACAAGGGTGACTTTGTGTCCGACCGTGCGTGTAGAGCTTGCCTATATGTAAACAAGGGTGACTTTGTGTCCGACCGTGCATATAGTTGACCCATGCGTAAACAAGGGTGATTATGTGTCCGACCGATGCATGTTGAGACCAAGTGTCTCCAATTACGGAAAAAGGAATCCGTGTAATCGGTGAACTAAGAGTTCATATTAAGTGATCACTAGAAAGCCAATATGCATATATGAAATGGAATGATTTATTTGTACATGATATATGAAATGTTTTGACATTGTTGATAAGAATGTTTTGGCTTTACATATTTCAAATAAGCATGAAGAATGCAAGTATGACTTTATAAATGATTTTAAACTTGTTAGAGCTTCCTCACTAAGCATGTTGTGCTTAAGCTCTCTCTTTCCATACTTGCAGAGAAATAGTGATATTCGAGGCTACGTTCGGAGCAAGGGAATCGAGGGGAAGAGTTGTCTCAATTTTTGGTATGTTTTGGCAAATAATTTGGACTTGGCAATGTGTAAATCAAACCCATGTGAAGTGTGTGATTTTTGCTTTGGTTAATGTTGTAATAAGACCTATAATGTTTTGGATTATTAATTGATGGACTATGGTGTTGTTTGGATTATTGAAGCATGTACATGCATGAACGTCTTTGATTTTAATCATATTTTAGGAAGCATGCGTATAGTTTGTATGAAGTCTAGATGTTGACAATTGTGTGCTTTAAATTGTTCTTTATGTTTAGGAATTATGCATATAGTTGATGGTGATTAATGGTTGTGTCTTGAGTCAGTTGAATTCACTTGGTGTGACGGAATTTTTAGGTTCCAGGCACAAAGTTTCGAAACCTTAGGGAAGGTTTCGAAACCTTTGTCAAATAGTTTCGAAACCTTCAGAAAGGTTTCGAAACCTTGCGGGCAATTTTGATTCTGGACCCTTACTAGACGCGAAAAGTTTCGAAACCTTCGGGGAAGTTTCGAAACCTTTTACATAAAGTTTCGAAACCTCTGAGGAAGGTTTCGAAACCTTTGGCTGCCAGGAAATGGAAGTTGCTGGAAATTGCATTTTAGTCCCGAATATCCTCCTTTGTTCAATTAGGGTATCTATAGATGTTATTTTGAGCTGAAATTTCACATGGATGTATAAAGTTGATTAAATTTCAAGATGAATAACTTAATTTTGACGAAGTTCTTATAATTTGTAAGATTTACATTTTGGTCCCTAAATTAATGAAACTTGCAATTGATGATGATAGAATGCTCCGTTTGACTTGAGATTTACCGTAAGGGATACTTGTATGCTTAATTACACTTTTGTGGAAAGAATTTTTAATTTGGCATTATTACGTAAAAGTTTTACGTTTTAGTCCTTAATTTACTTAAGTATTTAATCGAATGCTTGTATGTGATCGGATTGTTTTCGTTAATGCTTTGTGTGAGATCAAGACTTTTAGGAACATAATTAATTATGCATCTAGATAAGAAAAAAAACATATCGGTTTCCAGGGTTGTTTATCGAATTGGACCTTAACGGGTTTAGTTCGATATTCCCCGTGTAACCCGTTAGTGCGGTTCCGTCCAGGCGGGGCTAAGGGGGTTACAGGGTGTTTTTAGAAGTCTAGTTTATGAAACACAATTCTGACCCAAGTCCATTTAATCCCAATCATGGTCATGCTTGTTGGTTATCTGAGGTGAGTTGGAATTATTCTGTCATTACTTACCCCTATGTCCCTCTGGAGTCAACTTGGAAATGCCTAATTTTGATAGTTGTTGTGGAGATCAAGTGGTATCAACTTGTACATGTTTTGGTTTGTATGGTGTGTAAGGGAGAAGTGGGCAGCATGTCTGAAGGCAAATTGGCCTGCAACTGGAAGTCATGATCCAAGTGCCATTAGGAAAAGATTTAATAGGCTTAAGGTATTGAATTTTTTTACCAAATTAAATTTAGAAAAATAAATCAATTAAGCATTTGATCAATTTTGATCGTTAAATCTTAGATGATTTTTATATACCATTATGCAAATTCTTTAAAAGTTTTAAAATTTACAGGTAAAAAAACTCAACATTTGTATAAAGTATTTATTTGAAAAAAATTATAAATCTATTATGATAGGTATTATGTGTGAAAGTAATATCTAAAAAATCAATGATTAAAATTGTTGAATACTGAAAGGTTTCATTGGTCAAAGAATTTGAGTTTGTTAAGTCCGTTTAGCACAACAGATTGTTTTTAATTATTCTATTTCTGTTGTCCCAATTTTTGTCTCATTGATGCCTACATTCTGTTTAGTTCTATAATCTTTAGAGACCTCTCTCACGCTTATTGATTCATCTTTTCCCTGCAAGTGTTCCTCTTCTTGGATCTTTCTTGATTATGGACGTGTAAAGATGGTCTTAGTAACTTGTCGTTTAAACTTAGTTTAGATATGCTTATGGACTGAATACCAAAACTAAGATTTTTTTCGAACCTCCATTCATCATCAGTCTCAAAGCAAAAAACCCAGTCTTATCACACATTTGGTTCTTCAGTTTTCAGACCTCTTTACCAACAACAAAATCTAGTGTTGTCAAGCCCTACAATCAGTTCTTAATTATTTGGAACGGACTTTGTGCTACATTGCTGAACAAGGTGAATAGGAGGAGACTAATCTTATGTATAAGATGTTTAGCCGGTTAGAGATAGCATGGTATATATTGTTGTTTTGTCATATTATATCATCATTGATTATATATTTATATTTATGATTTTTATGAAGTATGGTTTCTGAAATGTGTATCTATTAATCTTTGTTAGTTCAATATTCAAAATTATTGTTTATGTTCGTAGGTTAATAGGTTGACGTGTATCATTGTACCAAAGCATCGTTGTTTATATATGTAAATGATTGGCCGTGCAGTAATATTTTGAACAAGCATAGGATGATCAAAAGGTATATGAACACTGGCTTCAATTGCAATGATATTCACAGGTAAGTACTCCTCTGCGGTTTAAAGTAGGCTAAGCAAAACAGACACAGCTGATTAAAATAGATGTAAGCATTTAAGCATAGCCAACAACAGATGGATAATTTTAACATATCCTATTTCACTTGAAAACAAGCCAGAAATGTTGTGAACATGAATTCGTTTCTGTCTCTTCTCCAGCTGCAACCATTGCCCTAGTGAATAAAGGTTACCTGTTAGAAACGAAATAAAAAACACAAGACTGAATTCAATGATATCCAAATTAAAATAATTAAATCAACACGAATATAATATTCTAAAATTCACTGATTAACCTAAAAAAATACTTATATCATCTTATTTTGGACCCTACCCTGTCCCTGAGTTTGGTTCGATGAGGTGTTGTTAGTGCCACTGCCACAAATAAGATTGGATGATCGATTAATTGTTAGGTCAATTAATATCAACAAATGTCCGTGACATCATGACTCGCAATTCCTACTAATCAATTAAGAAAATGACGTTTCATTGGGTAGACCAATGGAGAAATAACAGCAGGATAATCGGACATTGAAATTAAATAATAATAAAGTTGTTGGATGTTGGACACTAGAGACGGACGGACGGCGCCACTTTTTCAATTTGGTTTTCTCGTGTCATGGGTCACTAATCCAGGATGTACAAAATGAAATAAATAATAAGTCCCTCTACTTGTCATTTATTTAATATGCATTCATCTTTAATATAAAAAAAAAATCGAGCCAAAGTGCACCATAGTGGTTAAAGGAACGGTTATTATTCTTAGAGGTTATAGGTTTGAGCATCAATAATACTAACAGAGTGATTGAACGATCAATGTCCAATGGTTGAGAGTATACTCTAAAACATATACTACTGTAATCTTACTTTAGTGGTTAAGGGAATAATTATTTTTTTTGGAGGTCACGAGTTCAAGCATTAGTAGTATCAAATGGTCAAAAGTATACTCTAAAACAAATATCTCTGGAGTTGATTAAAAAAAACAGGGTCTGATTTTTCTGTCCGAAATCATCTCTATGAAAACAAATACTCCTACTTATATGATCAAAACTTAAAACCAGCAGAAAACATATGTTACAGAAGCAACTTGTTTGAGTTTTGCAGTGTTATTTACAAGACAAAACTATGTTATATATGATCTGATTATAACCCCACACCCTGTTCAGTAGATCACACATCAAAAACCTAGAAACACATAAGTATGATACTCATAGCAGCCAGCTCTCGCGAATCACTGACTGATACTGCACCAAAACCAACAGCAACACAATAAAAGCAGCCACAGTCCAAGGTGAGGTACCCTCGGAAGGAAGATGGTAAGTCCGGCGACGTCGTTCCCATGGCGATGAACCGAAAAACAACATATCAGATGTGTCCATAGACGAGATCCAACGAGCCAAGAGTATGAGCACAACTGGTGTGGCAAAAAGCACCCAACTCAGCTGCTCTTCAGCGGCTTCTACAACGGATTCATAGTTCAGGTACCATGATATTCCAAGAAATACGGATATGAGCGCCAGAATCAGCAGAACTGGATAAGGCAAGGGACTCAAAGAGAATGAATCAAAGATGGAGTCGCCTCTTCGGGAATAAGCCATAAGCGAGAGTTGTGTGTTTACCTGCCTTCCTACGGATTCAAGACAAGGCCAAGGACAAAGCTATTTATAGGATATAAGGGGTGATTAAAATTGTGGTTCACAGGGTAGTTCATATTCTTATATGGTTTTGAATTTTTTCTTTCTCTTTCAATTTCTCAGGTTTAAGTTTATAACTTTTTACTTTTTTAGTTTGACTCAAAATATATATATATTTTAATATTTTTAAAAAATTAATTTAAAATTTTATTTTATTTTTTTGTCTTTGTAATATATATTTTTTATTTTTCGTAATTTATTTTATCTGTTATTTTGACATAATTTTAAAATACTTTACTACTTATTTATTGCTTGTACAAAAATATTTACGACGTTAATCTCAAATTATTAATTATGTTAGTAATCATAAAAAGATATATCATTACTCAATTAATAATTACTTACTGATATAATAGACCTAAATAATATAATACTCTATCTTATAATTTATTTTTCTTATTATTTTTTATACCATAAAATATTTCGTTGGAATTATAAATAAATAGATTAAGTTTCCATTATCAAAAAAACTGTTTGAGGTTTGCATATGTGGGCCCTATCGGTGAAATCAATTTGCGTTGTTAATTGACTTTTTATCCTTCAAAAACCATAGGGTAGGTAAGCGGTAACTATCAATCATGCTTTAATAAATAAAAAATAAAAAAAAATCTTGCTTTAAGCGTGACCATACGTATGAAATTATTTACATTACATTAGCTAGAGTATATACTATATAGGGTACGTACAATAACAGGCTGCAGGCTGCAGGCTGCAGGCTGCAGGCTGCAGCTACATACATTTTATATTCATAAATAAAATCCGAGATTTAATTTAATTAGTTTTTACAATTATTTTTAAGAGTTTTATTATATAGATTTTTATTTCTAATGGAATCAATTAGAGTATAATTAATTATATTTCTAAAAATAATAAAAATCCTTCTTCAAGTTCTACAATATCTGCTACCAGCAACATCCTATTGGGAGGGGAAAAGCAGAGCTCTGGAAAGTGGAAACCCAGATTTTCTGGTTTCATATGAATGAAGAGGAAACTGCTTTATTTTATTCTGAATAAAAAATTTGTTCAAAATTGAACAGAAGAAGAAGTTGATATATATATAAACACAGAATTCAGTTCATCAAACACTTTGTAATTCATAAATACAGCAAATAATATTTAGTTTAGGATTCTTGGACAAACCAGGGAGCAGGAAAGGTAGATTCAGTAGCAATACTTCCATGTGTTGCATCTTCCGCAGCCACAATAGTGAGGGCGACGACAAGAATCCGCCGACAACCAACGAACGATGACCAGAATCGCCAATACTGCGACCAAAACTAGCCAAGTCATACTAGCCTCATCGCTTTCCATATCTATCTCCACTTTGATTAAAGATGATAAGGCGAGCAACATCAATGCCAGCGCCAAGAACAACATAACTGAGTATGGTAGAGGAGCCGAGGGGCGATGGCATCTTCCGCAATAGCAGTGTCCATAATAGCAGTGAACCATGATTGATTGAGAAGATGGTTGAAAGGCAAAGCTTGAAACCCAAAGTTTAAGAGATTGGGTGGGTGTTGGGTTCCCAGATCTTTCGAGTTTGTTGATTTTCACATCTATTTATCTTCAGATTGACTCAATAGTCCATAAAGTATGTGTGTTTTCCTCTTTGTAATTACTAATTAATGGGTGGAAATGAAAAAGTAGGAAGCTTTACCTAAGCACTTGGTGGTTGGGCGATCCATCGCGTTATCCTTTAACCAACAGATGAAGACACTGAAACCATGGATGATTGGAAGAGTACAAGGTGATGCACATGGATCAAAAAGGATTCATGCTTTGACGAAGTCTTATTCCTGTTTTAACCAATTAGGCGGCCCTAGCCCATCACATAAAAACAATTTCCCCTCATTTTCTAACCAATTACATCAAACTTATTAGTCGATTGATTCAAATTAAGTTTATAAAGATTGAATATAGAGCTCGTCAACTCATTTATTTTCTATTTATGATATCAAGATTTAAACTTGTAACATTATTTAAGAGAAGTAAAATCCTGTATCGCTAAATTAAGGCCTTATTCAGGAGGTCCGAGCCATCAGTAAAATACCATTCTGGAAGAGCTACAATTCTAATCTTGTGTCATGACCTACGGGTCAAGGGACAATCTCACATAGACAGTTTCTATAGGGTGTAGCCAAAAGGTAAGGGAGATAATAAATTTACCTTTTATCTTCTTTTCTCTCTCTTGTTAACACTAGTAGACAAGCTACTAACAATAGAGTGATTCTCCCTATTCGAATAAGGATAAAATGTAGAGTCGGATGTGGTTTTGGGAAGTTGATGGTTCAGCTCATAACATTGGCTGCTAATTTCCTCCAATAAGTATCAGACAAGCGGCGTGCAAAAGCATAAAAGTGTAGGCCAACAGGCAAGAAACAAGAGTACAATTCAACAACTCCAATAATTCCATAACACAATCGGTTCAAAAGTCACTTTAAAGATTAGGATAAATTACATAAATGGTCCCCCAACTCTAACTCAATTCTTAGTCGTAATGTCACCAATTGAAATGACAGAAAATAAGGAAAGGAATATGGTCATGTAAATTTATAGTATTCAGTTTCGGGGAAGTTTAGACTTTTCACATAGATTCCTTATGAAACATGAATTGATTAAGGTCTCCCCTTGTACATGAGATAATATATTATGACTACGATAGTATGGTAAAAGATCCAGCTTGCTTGAAATGTAAGCCGAGTAGCCGACATTATTCTTATACTGTCAGGTTTCTTGCAAGAATACCCTCGAAGGTAACCCCTGGTCCGAAAGCTAAAATCAAGCCCCATTCACTCTCTTCCTTTTTCTTCACGCTCTCTTCCATCATGTACTCCAGCACGTAAACAATGGTGTTACTGCTAGCATTTCCATAATCCATCAAAGCTCTTCTACTGGCATTTAGTTTCTCTGGGAACAGATCTAGTCGTTTCTCTATTCGGTTCAAGATTGCAGGGCCCCCAGGATGAACTGCCCAAAACATCTTGTTATAGTCTTTGTCAGTTAATCCAACAGTTCCCATCAATTTCTCACAGAAACTTTCGATGTTGTCTTCAATTATCTGAGGAAGCTCCCTTGCGAGCTTGAAACTAATCCCCTCTTCTGTAAGTTTCCCATCAATTGTCTTCTCGGTATCGGGCAGGAAATTCTGGATTGCAGTATGAAGCTCGAAGAGAGGCGTCTCGATGCTCAAAGCTGGATCAGACCCAATGATCATAGCTCCAGCACCATCACCGAAAAGTGCTGCACCGACCAGGTCATATGGTCTATCTGCACTCGGTGGTTTGAAACCAATAATGGTAGTTTCAGAAGTAGCTAACAAGATCCGGCTTCCAGGATTGCTTTCAGCAATGTCTTTTGCTACACGAAGGCCAGCTGCACCCCCGGAGCAGCCCATGAAATAGAGCATTACACGTTTAGTCTCAGGGCTGAGTCCAAGTCCTTTCGCCAAGTAAAGGTCTCCCCCAGGCAGCCGAGCTTCACTCGAGGAGACATAGATTAAGTGGGTTAATTCCGACATGGGCCTACCCCATTTTTTGATACAAACTCGTGAGGCTTCAACCGCCATCTCTGTTACTGCATCATTACAGATATCCAGCCGCTGCTTCACAGTGGGGAGTCCTTCAACGGCAAGCTCTGGATACTGCTTCAGGATTTCTTCCGACATCACCACATACCTTGTTTTAACTGTAGTTGTCTTGCCTTTGAAGAGCCAAAACGCATGAAAATGTGTTAATAACATTTTTTGTTTTCAGTTAAAACCAAAAAAAAAAAAAATACTTATTTACACAAGGGAAGGCGAAATGAATGAAAAGGTAAGCACAAGTCAGATGGAATTTTATGGTATTACAGAGTCGGGTTAGCTTCTTCCTGAGTTCCGGGTCATCGCAATTGGTGTTCTTAAAATAGCCATCAACCAGAAACTCTTGCATGACAAGCTGGTGAGGGAAAGCCTTGCCGAGAGCCAGAATTGTTGCTTTTCCAGGGTTCACCATCTTTGAGAATCCTTGCTGTGGTTCTTCTTCACTCCCCATGCCTTCTTTTCCTTTTCTTTCGAATGAAGCGTTATCGAGTTCACTGCCTGGGGAGGTTGTACAGGAACTTGTTTTACCTGCAAAGGAGCATTGTTCGTATGCTGCAGTATATATACATTCTCAATGCTGCTGCCATCCTATTTCTTTAGAATAAGCTCAAAGGGAGTTGTGGAAGCAGTGAAAATGTAAAAGATGCCCGCCCTTGTTATCATATAGAGAAAGGGTGGTTGAGAAGCAAGAACTTGGTGCACTTAATTTTAACAGGCGTCGGTTGGGGTTTGATTTGTGGTTTAAACCTGTATTTTACAAAATCCTTAGTTTACTTGGTGGGTTTGGTTGGAGTGTTGCCAAGATGTTCTACTCTCTACACAAAATGCTTTAACAATGAAAGAAGGAAAAATTGCAGAATATGAATTATTACAAGGTTGTGGATGAGACAGGGAGTTTTTGGTCATCATCCCACGTATGCTTACATCAAAAATTGCATAATATGAATTATTATTACAAGGTTGTGTTTGTAAATATACTACCATGGATATGTGTGGCAAACGTGAACAAAAACAATACATGGAGCTTTTATTTATCAAATGTCTTGAAAGCTAGATAGATGAAAAGAAGAAAAAATGGGTTGGTAGGTTTCATTCTGGAGCAGTCATTTGGTAGCATGGGGAAAGTGTCTGGAAGAGGCATTTGACAGTTTTCACCATTGAAATATACTCTTCGAGGTAACGCCCAACCGTTCCCGAGTGTGAAGGAATCTAAATCCTTCCTCAGTAAAATCTGTGTGGATACGGCGTTCACTAGCTCGTCATTGTAGTACTCGATTCCCCAAAATACAGCAACCTCATCTGCAAGAATTCATCACAGGATGAGTCACGACAATTGTAATGACCCTGATCCGGACATTTCTCTGTATCATCGTGTGTATCGGGATTCGGTTTGGTTGTTACCCCCTCGATTGGTACTTGAGGGCAAAAAGACTCTCTTCGAGGAGAGGTCCTTGGTTCAAACCAAGAGTAAGTCTTTAGACCTTGTCTGTTCCCTAAGAGAACCATACCTTCAATGTAGCATACATGGGATGACAACCGAATCCCGACACATGAGGTGAAGTGGGAGAGACATCTGAATCCGGGTCATTACAAGAATATTGGAAACTGGATCAAATATTTGATTACGGAACAGTTACCTGACAATCCAAAAGAGGGAAGCATTGTACTGTTAAAGCTATATGCTGTTGTACTCTGGCTGAATCCAGGATGCTGAATTACCACATTCCAATTTGAGTAGTTTCTTCTATAACTGTAGTTTGAGATGGTCACCTTCACTTTCCAGTGTGTAAAGTAATTCTTCATAACATGCCAGTGAATTCGAAGTGGGCACATATGATCGGTGCATTGCACTATATTATCGAATGAACCTAATCCTGGTGCATCGTAACCTTCTCTAGCATTGCATGAAGAAACAAAAGATGACTGAAATTAAAGCTTGGAAACCATGGTTGGAAAATAGAGATAATATAGGGTTTGGATTACAAATGAGACAGTTTTAGCCCACCTTATGCATGAAACTGTGTTTTTATCTGCTTCTCTGCATCCACAGCTGCAATCAGGGCAAAATGTGATCTTAGGATTGTAAAATGTTGAGAGTGAAACACAGCATACAGGCGCTTGATTGGCAACAAAGCTGGAATAAGTGCATGTTGATTTCCATGTTCCTGATGAACAGAAGAAAACTTGATTTGTATGTTACTCGGACCAAGGTGAAAGTGTGTAATACGAGTATGTTTAACATATTGATAACTAAAATTAGGAAGAAAAGTTGATATTTTCGAGCATTAATGTTTATATGATTCACGGAAATACGACATGCAGTTGCAGATGGATTTCATTTCATAATATACCAGTTGAGTGATCATTGTTACTGCTTTAATATACCAATCATTAGAATGTAGTTCATGCAGATGGATATAGTAATGGAGTTAAATTGGGTACTTACTATAAGCTTGGAGTTGTCTTTTCCCCCCAATATCAGAATAAGATGTGGGATCAGCATCTTCAACTGAGCTACAAGTATAACCAGGGCCTGGAGCCATTAAAGTAAGATTGATTGGGGCTTGCACTTTCGGATTCACCCCCAAGTTTCCAATCGTCATTTCAAACGATGAAAATGACTTAGAAGGGTTGATAGCCCAAGCAGCAAGAACACCACCATGACAACAACCATCTGTCCTGGTTTCTGGTAAGGCATCTGGCATAAGATCAGCAACAACAGGGCTTTTCTCGCAAGAATGTGGCGCGGTCTGGGACTTGAATGATGAACAGTTCCCTTGTTTGGTCGCAAAAGCACCGGACATGGACAATATTACCTCACCATTAGCCCATGTCCAGCCCAATGTCCAACCAGATTTATCAACATGGCGGTATTGATAGTAATTCTGAATTGTCACCCTTGCCTGTAAACCAAAGTACCTTGAAGAATCAGAACAGATAGTGAATGATTGAAATGAAATCCTCAAGAGATTGTCAATGGCATACTAACCAGATATCCTTCTGGTGTCCATTGATTAATGTCAAAAGTAACCGTAATGTTCCCATTGGGATCCAGAGGATCATAACAATCTGCAAAACCAGTAAGAAATGCAAATAATCAGCAACATACCAATATGATAATTCAAAGGAACAAAGAATGGGAATTGCTTGATGCCTGATACAGTGCAAAAAGCGAATAAGGCTGTCAGCATCAAGAACTGATCACAAGTAAAAAACAACCCCATCTTTTTTGTATTGAAGAAAGAGCAAAATTCAGATTATGGGGTTTAGATATTATAGTTGAAAATCTTGACAAACTATGTTATTCTCATCAATAGCAAGGGAAAAAAGCTGTGTTTCCTTCTGGTCAAACCAAATCCTCGTCATTTTCACAATGGTTAGGTTGGGACAAACTAGAACCATTGGAGAAATCAAAAATGGGGATTACAAGACAAATCCCAGATAACCGATTACAAGATTCTGGGGGTTGGTTTTGGAAGGACATAATTTGTCCTTTACTGTATTAACTTTTCAACCCTGTAAAAGACAGCAGATCACTACTTAGAAAAACAAGTTATCATCATATTTGAAAGTTGAAACTAAGAGAGATGGTTACTGAGTATACGGTCGACAATCCAATCACCATTTTCCTAAAGCTCTTAACTAAAAAGTGCTAATCTTCTGACCCTAGATCAATTAAACTCTTTAGTAACTTATACCTCGGGTTCGATGGCTCGGTCGGTCGTTCGCGTATTTATCCCAAGTAGGTGCGCAAACGGGTTCTCAGGAATAAAATCCTAAGTAAGGTCGACTCTCTCCGACCCTCTCTCTTTAGCTAGAGCTATTTCATATCCTATAGCTTTCGCTCGAGACCAAAGGGCCTTATACGCCCGGAGCGAGCCTGGCTTTCACTGGATCACTTGATTAAATGTATCCCTCGCGCTTTGAAAAATTCTTTCTCTTTCAGAGCCTGGCTTTTCAAAACCAGTCCTAACGGACCCTGGAAAAGAAGAAACTGGTCCTACAGAACCCGGCTTTGAAACATCTCTTCGATCCCTTTGCCTGGAAAAACCCTTCTTGAGCATTCCGATCCTTTCCTTCTCCTACGCTCGCTTTTTCCTCTCAAATCAGTCTCACTATTTCATAACCTGAACTTCTTTCGCGTGAGCTTACCCTTAACCAGGAGACCACTAACTTAATCTTCGCTTAAAGTGCATTTGTTTGATTCGTCATGCATTATTGATGATGATCCTATGTTCGTTTTCGTTTCGCCCTTCCCTTCTGATCGAATCCGAACAAAAAATATCATATAGAAAGATCTACGCGTAGTTCGTTCGAGCATATTTACTTCCCTCTCACATTCTCTTTCAGACCCTGGCGTTTTTCTCAAACTCCCAGAAAGATAGCTAGCCCTAGTACAGTACGGAAAAAGCCGAACGAAGGGACACTGGACATCTGTGATCCCTGGCGACGAACGCTTTAGCTAGAGCAACTCTTTCAGACCCTCTGCCTAGGCGGCGAAGACTTTCCTCCTGTTAGACTTTAGACCACTTACCGAATATTACGAAGGCAGACTAAGTATCCATTGAATGCATGCTCCTCTGCTATCCTGAACTTCTTTTGCTTTCGTCTCAAACCAAACGCTTTCCGATCGCTAATGCTCGAGACTTTAAGACAAGACCTCGTACGATGATGGTCGAGATACAGTGTAACCTCAAACTCCGTTCTTTCTCTTTTCTTTCGCTTTCTTCTCGCGACTTCACACCAACAAAATAAGAGCGATTGCCTCGAATTGATTGATTGAGTTTTCGCCCTGGCTTTATCATAGCAGATCGTTTAGAGTCTGGGGAAAGCTTTCCCTCCTGATCTGATCCGGGCCTCTGGAAAAGTGAACGTTTAGATCCTCGCCTGGCGTAAGGGTGCTAAAATCCCGTAGTATAACAATTATTCCTCCTATGCTTTTAGGTGCGCTGCGGGTTGCATAAAGAAAAGAAGGAAATAGACTAAAGTATTCTAGTTATTTGCCCCGCGTAGGTGTCTCAGGAATCTTGTAGTGAGGCCTTTTTTTTTAGTTTGACTCTGCTAGCTCAGAAGCTGATGGATCAACAATGGCTTCTGAATGCAGAATGTATACAATTGATTGAGGAAACTTGTAAAAAAACTACCAGGAATTATCGCTCCTCTCCCGTTGGTCGAGTTTCGCTCCTGCCTACTGCTTTAACCGAAAACTAGTACTAGTAGCAGTAGCAATTCAACAACGACTAAAAGCCCCGAATTAAATTATCTTCGCCTTTTGAATGTATAACGGAGTTGGTGATCCCATGCATCACCTAGCCACTTTCTGCAATGATTTTCGAGGGTACGAAAATAAGGAGGGGATGTTGATCTACCTTTTTCAGAAGTCCCTTGGAAGGGGGCGCCGCAGATGGTTTTTATCTCTCCCCATTCATGCAATCCGAACGAACGTTTGAGGATGTGGTGGACTTATTCATCATAAAGTAGTTGCACCAAGCAAGCAGATCGTCCGCCGTGCTTGATCGAGTTGATTAACCTTTATCAGAGGCTTTTACGGGGATCAAAGAGAGTACTGTTGACTTCATCGATCGGTGGAGGAATCTTGCATCAAGAGCGACCTTTGCAATACCTGAAGGTGATGCTGTACATATATATAGTATTTTCCAACATCAGAGGTCCCGCAAATGGTGCAATCGCATTGGGTAATTTGACCTTTCTCGATTTTTACGAGCGCACCATACGCATGGAGAGTCCCAAACTGGCAGGAGGAGATATTTTTTACCCTTATTTTCGAAAGCTGCTAAGCAAGTGCCTTCTAGCTGATATCACATTTAAGCCAATGCCATCTATCGCCTACCGCCTACTTTGATGAAGGAAGGGCACTGAGGAAGGCCTCTCTATGAGATGACGATGTTTGCAAAAGATCCCAAACAGATATCTACGCGGGACAACCAACCCGATGGTTCGGGAATAAGACCAAACAAAGGAAAAATATCTTGGCAAAGACATACGCTCAACTCAACCAGAAAGCGACTACGTTCCTCGGCAGACAAATAGGTAGAACAACATCATATAATTGAAGAAAAAAGCACTACTTAAACCTTTAATTGAAATTATTATTATGATTCCATTAGTTGATATGGAATCGCTCAAAGTAAGAGCAAAAGTAATAATAAAATAACATAAAAAATAGAAGGGCTCTTGAATCGGTTTCGGTTGGCTTGGTTTCTTCATACAGCTGGGAAAAAAGACAAGACAGATCTTTCACTCTTTTGGACTTGATCCTCCCCGATTGAAAGCTACTTGAGCTTGCCTATTGGTCAAGTGGCCTGAAGCTCATCTAAGGATGTCAGTCATAGTTGCTTTCGCCCTTGGCCTGAAACTTCAACCTGCTAATAGAGATAAAAAAGTGGCATGATTCTAATTGCCCGATCCTATGGTTTAGAGGTGGAACGCGGATCCTGCTCCCGTGTGGTACGATCCGGCTTATACTTGTACTGATAGCACCGGTACTTTGCTTCCTTGTTGGCTTGGGGCAAATCCCTTCCCTTCCATTCCCTACACTGAACGGAAGGTCGGTACTAGGAATCTATCAAAAATATCTGGTCCGGGGAGCTATCTCACGATAGACTAGCTGATCTTTCTATCAGTTAATGAAAGAGCCCAATGCAAAAAAAATGCATGTTGGGTCTTTGAAATAGGCCGAATCATTTTGATAATAATCAGTTCGATCTGTTTTACCGAGAAGGTCTACGGTTCGAGTCCGTATAGCCCTATATTTTCTATTTTCTCTTTTATTAATTTTAAATATTCAGTAAATTAATAAAAATGAAAATAATATTCTTAAAACTAAAGCAAACTAAAACAATAAAGAATATCCAAATACAACTAAAAAATTTGTATAGTTTTTTTGCTAATTATTGTATTCTTTGTTGATTGGAACTGGTATCTTCCAGTTGCTTGGTTAAAATCATTCTCATATTTTACTGTCCGTAATCAAAGAGTTGGTGAGACTTCTTCCGGTATACCACCAAATTTGTGTGAATCCTTGGAGTCAAAATTATGACACGAATCCGGTAAAGGTAAAAAAAAAAAAAGAAAAAAAAACCAACCTAATTCAACTCAACTCAAATCGAATCTAATATTGAGTCGCACGGATCTAAGAGCGCCTTAATTGTATGGATTTTTTGACACGATTGTATGGATTTGTTGACACGTCAGAGTTTGAAAAACAAAGCAAAGAAAGATCTTTTCATAAACATAATTTCATAATTTCATACATAATCTATTAAATATATATTCAATATATATATATTCAATTCAATATATAATCAATATATAATATATAATATATAAATATATATATAAATTATAAATAATATAATAATATATATAAATAATATATAAATAATATATAGAAATATATATAGATATAAAATATAGATATAAAATATAAATATAAGTAATAAAAAGATGGACCAAACCAGAATTTTAGGAAAAAGATCTTTTAGATTAGATCTCTTTCCTTTTTTTTATTCGAATTCTATAATATCGTAATCTTTTTTCGAATTCTATAATATCGTAATCTTTTTTGTTATTACTCTAGATCGTCGTATTTGCATTGGACTAAGCTAAGCTAAAAAAAAGGGCTATACTATTTCTAAAACAAAAACTAGTCAATGATGACCTTCCATGGATTCGCCTATATAAGCCGCAGCTAAAGTTGCAAAAATAAGAGCTTGAATCCCACTTGTAAATAATCCAAGGAACATGACAGGTATAGGAACGACTGAAGGTACTAAAGAAAACTATCTTCGCAAGATGAGAGCAAGCAAGTCCCGAGAGAAAGTAAGCAGGTAGTGCTTTCGCGCATAGCAGGTCTCGTGTGCATGAATGTGTTGATTGCGCCTTTGTCTTTTCTTTAATAAATATCTCTTAGCTCTGCCAATTAGTAGGACTTCCTGCACTGAAAGCTTAGTAAAGTAGAGAAGAAAGAGGATGCACAACGAAGAGAAGCCAAGACCCAATACCCAAGGACGAAAGGGAGAATGTAAAAGAGAACCACTCAGCCCAAAGGGAAGAAGACTAAAGACAACCAAAATGGGAGCGGAGAAGAATGAAGCCAACCCGGTAAAAAAAAGAAGAAAGCGGCGAACTCCAGAGAGAGGGGAAGGGCAGAGAAGTAAACCATCCAGAGAGGGAGAAAAAAGGAGGAAGAAATAGGATTCGGATGAAGAATAAGAAAGAGAGAATGTGAGGCAGCGGTATCCCAGCGGCTTAACGAATTTGACACCGAATTCGGTTAGGCTAATGAAGAAGGAGTTAGCTAAGTGTCCGCAGTCCGAGCTTGCTAGGCTAGAGAGAGGGCGACTAAGCTTAAAAGGCGCTAGACGGCACTGTTGACGGATTATTCTCTCAAGAGAAAATAGACGATTCTCGGCATCTATCTTATATCTATTAAGAAGAGAAAAGAGCCTTTAGGAAGCAACTTTCCCATTTTATAGTTCTCTTCTTATTGCCGTATGCGCACTTAAGGTTAAGTTAGTCTTCCATAACATAAGCTTGCTTCTCTTAAAAGCTGGAAAGTCTTACTTTTTTTTTTGCACAATAAACTAGAAAAATACTCTGTCTTGCTCACGTCCTCAAGATCCTCAAGAAACTACCTGGAATCTACGGTAACAGGAAAGGGCTTTTTCTTAAAGGGAGCTCGCCCTTCGAACACTTGGACTTGGAAAAGCATACCCGGGGACTCATACTCGATTAAGGACACTCTCACCCACACCCACATCCAACTGGAAATGAAATGTAACTCAAATGGATCACTTGTTTTTTCACTCGATTGCCTACCCTACTTCCTTGCCCAAGGGACTGATGGAAAAGCTATCCCTGTCCCCGCAGCTGTATCAGTATGTCTATTTTCCTTACCTCTAGAAAGATTCTCCTTACCTGCTTGAAAGGACCTTGCCAGTGGAGCATTTCTCGTACCCTCTTAACATACATTAGGAACTATCTGTTCTCTCGACGTAAACCCAGAAAAAAGAAAAAGGATTTGCCATTAAGAGAGAACTTGTTTGCCTAAGGACTTTAACTCCAACCGCAGCGAAGGAAACTGGCCTGCATGCAACTATAAAAAAAAGTAAATCTGGCCGTCTAGGCGGCCTAAGAGGAAAAGAAGTCAGCTAGGTGGAATACGCTTTTTTTGCCCTTACATACACACTTGGAAAGGAACTTCAAGGGACTATTCCTACTTCCACTACAACAGCATCGAAGGGACGGCTCGCTGGAAGTAAAAAGTTGGGCCAAAAGTGGGCTTAGGAGGGTATTATTTATTATTCAATATTATAAAAATAACAAATTAAAAATTATTATAACACTAACATAACAAACGGGCGATGGGGAAAATAAGAATCCCCACCCCCCCGGAAATGAAAAAAAAAAGATATTCAAAAATTCAAAAAAGAAAACCTTTGTATCTTATTCGAGTTAAACCAATTCAGATTACTCCAAATTTATTTGTCGTACAAAAAAACTTTTTGAATTACCCGTAGAAAGAGATTTCGCTAATGAAAAAGCTTTCAACGCCGCCCAATATCCTTTCTTTTTCCAAACATTTTTTCGAATACGCTTTTTTGATTTAGAAGTACGTTTTTTTGGAACTGCCATTCAAAAAAAAGGTTATTCAATGCTATAGTTGGATGTCAAAGACATCAATTTTTTTTTAAAACAAAAAAAAAATGATCGGGCTTTTTATGTCATTATTTATCTATTCCTATAGATTTTCGAGATTATAACTATATATATACTATACAAATGTTATACAAATTTCATAAAAAAATGAATAGAGACGGGAAAATCACATAAAATGCTTCTATTCCAGAACAAAAAAAAAACAATATGATATAACCTTTTTTATTTATATTCCATACACTATCCAGCAAAAAAAAAAAAGAATTGTTATTTAATTTATTGGTACCTTTCTTTTTTATATCTCCATTCAAATCTTATATCTCCATTCAAATCTATAGGATATAGGATAGATTAGGATCTATATCTATTCTATTATGATATATAAAAAAAATTGATGAAATCAAAAAAACGTAAAAAAAGGTCTTTCCTTTTCTATACTCTGCCTATTTTTTTGTCTTCCTACGTTTAGAATTATCCTACATCTGAACTGAATTCTTTCTGGTTAAAGAATCTCTTTCTAGTTGCTCTGGAACAATTAGGAGATTCTCTAGAAGAAATACGGGGTTCTGCTTTTGGCGGCAACATGCTATGGGGTGGTGGTCCCACTTATGGGGTCAAATCAATACGTTCTAAGAAGAAATATTTGAATATCAATCTCATCGATATCATCGATCTCATAAGTATCATACCAAATCCCATCAATCGAATCATTTTTTCGAGAAATACGAGACATCTAAGTCATACAAGTAAAGAGATCTATTCATTGATAAGAAAAAGAAAAAACGTGAGCGGTGATTGGATTGATGATAAAATAGAATCCTGGGTTGCGAACAGTGATTCGATTGATGATAAAGAAAGAGAATTCTTGGTTCAGTTCTCCACCTTAACGACAGAAAAAAGGATTGATCAAATTCTATTGAGTCTGACTCATAGTGATCATTTATCAAAGAATGACTCTGGTTATCAAATGATTGAACAACCGGGACCAATTTACTTACGATACTTAGTTGACATTCATAAAAAGTATCTAATGAATTATGAGTTCAATACATCCTGTTTAGCAGAAAGGCGGATATTCCTTGCTCATTATCAGACAATCACTTATTCACAAACTTCGTGTGGGGCTAATAGTTTTCATTTCCCGTCTCATGGAAAACCCTTTTCGCTCCGCTTAGCCCTATCTCCCTCTAGGGGTATTTTAGTGATAGGTTCTATAGGAACCGGACGATCCTATTTGGTCAAATACCTAGCGACAAACTCCTATGTTCCTTTCATTACAGTATTTCTGAACAAGTTCCTGGATAACAAGCTTAAAGGTTTTCTTATTGATGATATCGATATTGATGATAGTGACGATATTGATGCTAGTGACGCTATTGACGATAGTGACGATATCGATCGTGACCTTGATACGGAGCTGGAGCTTCTAACTATGATGAATGCGTTAACTATGGATATGATGTCGGAAATAGACCGATTTTATATCACCCTTCAATTCGAACTAGCAAAAGCAATGTCTCCTTGCATAATATAGATTCCAAACATTCATGATCTGGATGTGAATGAGGCGAATTACTTATCCCTCGGTCTATTAGTGAACTATCTCTCCAAGGATTGTGAAAGATGTTCCACTAGAAATATTCTTGTTATTGCTTCGACTCATATTCCCCAAAAAGTGGATCCCGCTCTAATAGCCCCGAATAAATTAAATACATGTATTAAGATACGAAGGCTTCTTATTCCACAACAACGAAAGCACTTTTTCACTCTTTCATATACTAGGGGATTTCACTTGGAAAAGAAAATGTTCCATACTAATGGATTCGGGTCCATAACCGTGGGTTCCAATGCACGAGATCTTGTAGCACTTACCAATGAGGCCCTATCGATTAGTATTACACAGAAGAAATCAATTATAGACACTAATACAATTAGATCTGCTCTTCATAGACAAACTTGGGATTTGCGATCCCAGGTAAGATCGGTTCAGGATCATGGGATCCTTTTCTATCAGATAGGAAGGGCTGTTGTACAAAATGTACTTCTAAGTAATTGCCCCTTAGATCCTATATCTATCTATATGAAGAAGAAATCATGTAACGAAGGGGATTCTTATTTGTACAAATGGTACTTCGAGCTTGGAACGAGCATGAAGAAATTAACGAGACTTCTTTATCTTTTGAGTTGTTCTGCCGGATCGGTCGCTCAAGACCTTTGGTCTCTACCCGGACCCGATGAAAAAAATGGGATCACTTCTTATGGGTTCGTTGAGAATGATTCTGATCTAGTTCATGGCCTATTAGAAGTAGAAGGCGCTCTGGTGGGATCCTCACGGACAGAAAAAGATTGCGGTCAGTTTGATAATGATCGAGTGACATTGCTTCTTCGGTCCGAGCCGGGGAATCCCTTATATATGATGCAAAATGGATCTTGTTCTATCGTTGATCAGAGAAATCTCTATGAAAAATACGAATCGGAGTTTGAAGAAGGGGAAGGAGAAGGAGTACTCGACCCGCAACAGATAGAGGAGGATTTATTCAATCACATAGTTTGGGCTCCTAGGATATGACGCCCTTGGGGCTTTCTATTTGATTGTATCGAAAGGCCCAACGAATTGGGATTTCCCTATTGGGCCGGGTCATTTCGGGGCAAGCGGATCATTTATGATGAAAAGGATGAGCTTCAAGAGAATGATTCGGAGTTCTTGCAGAGTGGAACCATGCAGTACCAGGCACGAGATAGATCTTCCAAAGAACAAGGCTTTTTTCGAATAAGCCAATTCATTTGGGATCCTGCGGATCCACTCTTTTTCCTATTCAAAGATCAGCCCTTTGTCTCTGTGTTTTCACACCGAGAATTCTTTGCAGATGAAGAGATGTCAAAGGGGCTTCTTACTTCCCAAACAGATCCTCCTACATCTATATATAAACGCTGGTTTATCAAGAATACGCAAGAAAAGCACTTCGAATTATTGATTCATCGCCAGAGAT